>JADLZL010002256.1:0-370340 GCA_015844335.1 Chrysopogon serrulatus | reverse complement strand
GGCCTGTTTGGATCACATGAATTGAATCAAATGTCTAGAAAATGCTTCCCATTTTATCATTATTAGTTTACTTTTCGGTGAGCATCAAAACAGTTATTTTCAAGGCACGTCCAATGTCACTCAAGTTTACACACTTGGTTGGTAGTGACAAATGGAAAAATGGTAGAGGTTGCGAAGCTCTAAGCTTAAGCGGCGTGAAGGACTTTGGCCTAGTGATTCAAGTGGAATTAGCAATGTTTTTGGCTAACTGAAGCTGCTGGTGTTAGGTAGAAGCATGTTCTAGTGAAGCTACTGGAGTGCCACTCGACACATGAAGGGTGTTTCATTTTTGGAGCAGAGGTTTGCAAATCAGGAAGTTTGTCTTGTGTTGAGAAAGGAAAGAAAAAAGATAGATTTTTAAAAATAAGAACATGTCTAAGAAAGGAAAGAAAATATAGAGAGAAATAATAACAAAAAAAAAAAGAGAGAGACATAAAAATAAAAAGATTTTGTCAAGAATGGGATTCGAACCCATGCCCTTTCGGACCAGTACCTGAAACTGGCGCCTTAGACCAACTCGGCCATCTTGACTTGTTGTTTCTAGTTTAGAATGTAACTCATTTATCCTATTACAAAAAACTTTGAACATTCCTCTACTGTTGATACTGTGGTAACATCTGTTGCTATTGTGGTAACATTCAGGGTGAAACACTACCATGCCAGGTGAAAGTGGAACGATGATTCTAACCAAAGGCACTGTTTCCTTCATGGCGATCTCACAAATATATCCATCTAAACACAGTAATAAAAGTAAGTTCAAGCATGGACTAATTAACTCGTCTACCATACTGCGTCAAATCTAATATATGACGTTCTTTCAACCAACCAACACATATGAAGACAACAACTAGCCGGCATTGACGTACCCGGTACCCAGTTTGTCATTGTTTGAAGCTTAAACCTGTCGTCTTCCTGGCAAGTAGCAAGTACATACAGAAGTAAAACATAGTATTTAACTAGCATTTGTTTATATAGACCTATAATCTTCTCAACACAAAACAGAGCACCAGTCCCCTTGCAGCAGTTTCGTCCTTCCGATCCATCCACGTTCTAATTTGCCCGGCCATAGCCGTCGGATGCGGTCCAATGGTGTGTCAGTTTAGCATTTATTTCACTGCAAGTAGCCAAAACTATAGTCATTTTTGCAGTGCATTACCTGTTCCGATCCATTGTTCCTTCAACCACCTGGCGTGGCCAATGAAGTAACCGGACCGAGGACTAGTCCGTCCAGTGTACTAACTACCATGAGCACACACGTTCACACACATTGACCTAAAACTTCGGAAACTCCACAAAACAATGTAACTGAACTCGTATCTGATTGGGCTAGCCTCTGCCTGTTTTCTACATGAACTCACGCTGCTTCGGCGAAGCCTGAAAACGCTGATCCACAGCTAGCATATTCGCCTGCCCCTGGACCGGATCGAACTCAATATCTACGCGCAGGATACTGATTGGCACATACTGGTTATATTGTTTAATGCTTTTGCATAAACAGATAGATGTATAGATAGACACGTTACGTTGGCATGTGGTCGTCATGTTCTTGCAATGTACGTTATACGGAGTAGCCGAGTAGTATATAAACGTTAGATGGTCGGATCGATCTCTGCAGAGTTGATTGCAGAAATCGCCAATTGGCAAGGATGAAGCTTGTGGTCGCCGTCGTGTTGTTGTTCTCCCTCCTCGCTGTCTCCTCCACCGTGGAGGCGGAGAAGTTCGATTTCTTCTACCTTGTTCAACAGGTGATGCATCATGTGATGACCGGAGAGATCGATCGATCGGCCTCTGAGCTGATGAATTTACTCCGGCGACGACGACAAATCTAATCTAATCTAACGTGTGTTCTTCTTCCTTATTGATGCATGCATGCAGTGGCCGGGCTCGTTCTGCGACACGCAGCAGGGCTGCTGCTTCCCGGACACGGGCAAGCCGGCGGCGGCCTTCGGCATCCACGGGCTGTGGCCCAACTACGCCAAGTGCCGTGGCCGCCACCACCGCGAGGGCCTCGCCCGCGCGGTGCTCGGTGACGACGCCTTCCTCTCCATCGTGGGGCTGGGGCGACGGGGCAAGTGCTGGCCCGAGTTCTGCGCCGGCGGCGGCGGCGGCAGCAACCCGCTGAGCCCGTGGGAGATCCGTGACCTGGTGTCCTCGCTGGACAAAAGCTGGCCGACGCTGTCGTGCAAGAACCGGCGCAGCTTCGAGTTCTGGAGCTACGAGTGGAACAAGCACGGCACCTGCTCCAACCTGGAGCCGCACGACTACTTCGCGCGCGCGCTGGCGCTCAAGGCGAAGCACGACCTGGCGGCGATCCTCGCGGACGCCGGGATCGTGCCGTCGGACACCGAGACGTACACGGTGAGCAGCGTCAGGGACGCCATCGCGCAGGGGACCGGGTTCACGGCGAACCTCGAGTGCAACCGCGACGCGGACGGCGAGGCGCAGCTGTTCCAGGTGTACCAGTGCGTGGATAAGGACGCCAAGGACCTCATCGACTGCCCGCTCGCCATGCCCACCAAGTGCACCAACCGGATCAAGATGCCCGTCTTCTGATTTTTTTTCTGATCGAGTTTCTCTTCTGACTTTGTCGTTTGTAAAACGCATGTAGATCGGTCGATCGTACATGCATATGTGATGTGTGCGTACTTTCTTTTGAAAGCGGATTCGAATGGTGTGCTTACCTTTGCGATTGGTGATCTGTTTGTGTTCACAGTCATTAGCGCTGTCCTCTCCGGTGCAAATGTTAATTAACCTGGAGGTGCCAGTATTGAATAATGCGACTGTCATTGTTTAGTTAAAAACTGAATTCAGATTTTCTCTGTTGTTTGTAAAACGCATGAAGATAGAACGATCGGTACATGCGTGCGTGCTTTTGAAAGCGGACTGGAATAATGTGTACGTTTTCCTTTGCGATTGGCGATCCAAAAAAAATAAAATAAATCTCGGGTGCTCACTGCAGTTGGCAAAACTCTTGAGTACCTCATAGACACCCCTTCAATCGACCTTCAACAATACACTGTACACTTGGTACAACATCCAGTGAACGACCCTTTCACTGTTGTTTAATTTGGTAAACTACTCTAGGTCCTTGGTTGGTAATTTCGTAGACCAAAGTTTCACTGACAAACTCTTAGGTCGTTGGTTAGTTTCGTAAAAGTTTCAGTTGATAACGCCAAATAAGAACATATACTACATATACTCTCTCTTATATATTTTGTTGCACGTCCCGCTGAGAATGAGATCCATCGTCGTCTCGTCTCTGTAATTCGCCTGTCTACCTGTCGTGGCCACACTCTAGCAACCGAATCAAGTAACGTGAACACAATGTCCATACACGACCTAGGATTCCCTTGGAGCAGGAGATTCCAAAGTCTGAAAAAAAGAAAGCAAACGAACTCATAACTGATTGGACGATCGAACCTCTCCCCCGTTCGTTTGACCATTTTAACTTTCCTATGCATGATGAACTAATAATTTATATAATTATATATACACGCACGTTGGTTCCACGAAGCCTGATCCATCGCATATTCGATCGCCTTGTAACTGGCCTGGTCGGCACAGCCTCATATCATGTCCATCCTTGCCGGCTTTGCCGCCGCCGGCATCGTGTGCCACCGGACGCCATGGCACCCATATAGGGACGTTAATGATCTTATTATCACTGGATTTGTACTACTCTGACCAAGTGAATAAAACGAGGAAGGAAATGTTTCACATCTGTTTCATTATCATCATTCATCACTGATTCACGAAACCATGGTAATTCATCAAAAATTACAAAAGAAAAAAGAGAATTGTTTTTTTAGCAGAGGAAAAAAAGTACAACGGGATGACTATGTATGTTACAGTTTTGGCCCATGGGCCATTGTGGGGCGTCGGGCGCTATATGATCCATCTCCTTTTGGAAGGCCGCCAGCTTCAGTTAAGCCAAACGACCAATGGGCTCTTATGGGCCGTTTGGTATTACTATGTCGGCGCCGTTTCAAAATACGGGTTCGAAGAAATTCTGAGGGGAGCTTGGTAGAGAGAAACGGGAAAAAACGACCAGCACAACTTAAAAAGCAGCATGACAATCACATGGAGCCTACCGTATGCGCTAGATGTAAATTGTTAATTTGCTGGTACTCATTAAGTTTGATCGAACGGAAGGAAACCTGTCGGCATTTTCAGGTTTCAGTTATCCTGCAGCTGGGTACCTCTGCGTGTGCCTCACGTGTGGGTAGATGGTTCATTCAGTTCTCTCTGTTGGTCAATTGCCAGAGGATATGGATATCTGTGTTGGCATGATCAGGACAACCGATGAGATGACTTGAACTTCTCCTCCGCTTCCATTCCTTTTTATAAACACCTCCGTTTCCTCGTGGTTCATGTTCCTGCGTGTATGACTGACTAAAATATAAACGTGCCCCGATTTCATTTGCCTAATCTGTAAGCTACAACTACTCCAAACTCCAACACCGGATCTCGTCACGGCTCAGCTGTAAAGTGAAATGGCGTTCTGGCATGATGATCTCGTATCGAAGCTTAAGCTAAAGTACTGCTCCAACCGTTAAAAACACTGTTTGCATACTAGAAAAACTCCCAACAACCATGTGCTAATAATGCCATCTCACGCGCATGCTGAGCCTATAAATGCCAATCAACCAGCCGGGCAGCATTCCAATTCCAAGTTTCCAACACCACTGGACCACAGAGCCAAACGGAGTGCAACTGCGCATCAGAGCATCCAACACGTAATAAGCAGAGAAAGAGCATGGCCCGCCACTGCTCCCTCGCCGTCCTCCTCCTGCTTCCTCTCGTCGTCGCCGCGGCGGGCGGCGGCGGCAACCGATTTCGATCTCTTCTACCACGTTCAGCAGGTAGCTACAATCTCCGGTCGATTGCCACTGCCACCGCCACCACCACCACTTTTTTTTTTTTGACAACCCACCACCACCACGTTCAGCAGATTGTCCTAGCTAAGCTTGGTATCGAGAATAGTATGTATAGTGTTTTCACTAATGTGATTACTTGTCTGTACAGTGGCCCGGCTCTTACTGCAGGACAAACACAAATACCACCTGCTGCTTCCCGGGCGGCGAGAAGCCGGCGGCGGACTTCGGCATCCACGGCCTCTGGCCAGAGTACGCCACCTGCCGGCCCGACGCCGTGAACCCCAACAAGACCATCTGCTGGCCGGACTCCTGCAACGCCACCGTTCCCCTCGACCTGTCGCAGGTACGGCGTACACACTGCCATTCATCAGTGTACCAGTGCATCAACAAGAGCTAGCTGTATATCCTTGCACTCGCATCATGGTCATGGTCTGACGGACTTGACTGTCCATCGGATGCTTGCTCGCAGATCAGCGACCTGGACAGCGACCTGCGCCGGAACTGGGGTACGCTGTCGTGCACGAACAAGAACAACACGCAGTTCTGGAGCCACGAGTGGAGCCGGCACGGCACCTGCTCCAACATGGACCAGCACTCCTACTTCCAGGCCGCCCTGGAGCTCAAGGCCCGGTTCAACCTCACCCGCATCCTGCTGGACGCCGGCGTCGTGCCGTCCGACGACAAGGAGTACTGCCTCCGCAGCATCCGGGACGCCGTGGCCGCGGCCACGGGCTCCGCGCCGGTGCTGGAGTGCAACCGCAACGAGCGCAACGAGACGCAGCTGTACCAGGTGTTCCAGTGCGTCGGCCTCGACGGTCGGACGCTCGTCCAATGCCCGCCGCCGGAGCACCGCGGGTGCACCGACATGATCAAGTTCCCACCATTCTAGCTAGTTCTAGGCATGCACTTGGTTCTGTTCATCTGCTTGAACGAATGAAGCCCATCTGAATATGTCGTTTGAGGGTAGAGAGCATTGTAGTCTTTTCAGAATTATTGTGACTCTAGAGCGCCGCTAAGGCGTGTTGTATTGAATATTTTTTTCTACTGTAATACAAAGACGTGAAGACATTTTGCATGATGGAGAAAAACAAATGTCGGGCGTGCACTGTGCTACATACAAAACTGGCACAGCCAAGCACCCGTTGAAGCCTGAGACGTGGTCAGCGGCCCAGCCCTCAGCAGTGTCAGTTCACTGCTGCCTCCTGCTGTTGCTGCTGCACGTACGCGATGCCCTTGTCGATGCTGGCCTTGAGCTTGGGCTTGAGCTCCTCCAGCGCGCGCGCCTCGTAGTCGGTGAGGCCCCTGAGCTCAGAGCCCAGCACCTCCTCCACGCCGTCCTTCCCGAGCTTCACCCTGCACGCGAAGAACGGGAGCTCCGGCACCACCTGCGACTGCACGTACGCGCACTCGTACACGTCGTCGTGGCCGGCGAGGCCGCGCAGGGACGCCTCGAGGAACCGCGCGGCGGCGTACGCCATGGACAGCGTGGCGGACCCGGCGCCGGCCTTGGCCTCCACCACCTCGGTGCCGGCGTCCCGGATCCTGGCCGTGAGCTCCTCCACCTCCTCGTCCGTGAACGCCGCCGCGGCCTTGGGCCGCGCCTTGACAGCAGCGGCAGGATGGTGGCCGCCGTGTGGCCGCCCACGACCGGCACGTCCACGTCCGCTAGCGGGAGGCCCTTCCTCGCCGCCACGAAACGCGTTGGCTCGGACCAACGTCCAGCGTCGTCACGCCGAACAGCCTCCGCGGGTCGTACGCGCCTTTCTGCTTCAGCACCTCGGCGGCGATCGGCACCGTCGAGTTCACCGGGTTGCTGATCACGTGGACCAGCGCGCCCGGCGGCGCGTGGTCCGCCACCGCCGCCACGAGGTCCCTCACGATGCCCGCGTTGACGCCGAACAGGTCGTCCCGCGTCATGCCGGGCTTCCGGGGCACGCCGGCGGGGATGACCACGACGTCCGCGCCCGACAGGCAGCTCGCGAGCTCGTCCTTCCCCGTGAAGCCGGCGACCTGCGCCGGTGTGTTGCAGTGGCTGAGGTCGGCGGTTACGCCCTCCACGTTGGCGATGTCGTACAGGTGCAGCGCCGAGACGAGCGGGGACATCTTGGCCAGCAGAGAGAGCGGCTGCCCGATCCCTCCCGCCGCGCCAAGGATGGCCACCTTGTAGCCGCTGCTGCCGGTGCCGGCCTGCGCGGCGATGATCCGGCTCGCGGCTCGGGGCCTTGGCGCTTTTGGTCTCAGAGTGAGATAGTGACAGTGGGAGCTGGTGTTACTGAACTGCAGAGCGTCGAAGGTACTGGCGCCATGCTGGGGCAACTTTTTGCAGGGAACTGAACTGAGGGATAGGGTCGCGATTGCAGCCGCCGCCATCTCAGGATGTTTTCCCCTCTCTGTGGAGATCTCTCAGGAGAAACGTGATAAAAAAAAGATCATTCATTCAGGAGAATCTGTGTAACAAAATGAAACAATGCAGAAATATCCAGCTGTTAGTAATGCCATAAGTTGCAGAGCGCTCGAAATGGGAAGGCAATAGCACAATATTATTAAATTCTATAGGGACTTTAGGGGAGGTTTAGGACTGCTCTGCTCCATGTTTTTTAGTTCCGCTCCATGTTTTTTAGCCAAACGGTTTCAGCTCCATACATGCAGCTCCAGAAAAAATGGTGGAGTTGTGAGAGCACCTAAAGGGGTACTCCACAAACTTCAGGTTTTTGTGGAGCTGCTCTACGATTGAGTATGTGGAGCAGTCCCAAACACCCCCTTAACACTTCATCTACTGTGATTTATAATGTTGTTTTGATTTTTCTAAATACATAACTTTGCCTATAATTTTGAGACAAAAGGTGGTAGCATAGATGTGTAATCGTGCTACGGCTATTTGCACTGGATTACCAGTCTCAAAGTGTTTATCTCTCTGCATTCCGCCTTAATAAATGATATATGTAATACTCCTGTCAAAAAACGATGCAATTCTTGTTTTTCAAAGAGTCGGTCGATTTAAAATTTTTTTATCAAAGTTATATGAAACACTAACATTTATGATATAAAATAAGTATCAGTCACTTAATTATAAAATATATTTTCTATAAAACTAGTTCAAAGCATAGATATCAATACAAATTTATAAAATTAATCAAACTTAAGTTAGTGTGACTAGCAAAATCTCATGGTTACGTTGTTTTGTGGACGGTGGGGGAGTATTGTTCGAGAGAAAAACAGCCATAAATATGTTCTGTGGATCGAGGCCCAGTGGTAAAACTAGGACAATACTCAGCCCACCAGATTTGGCCCGTGGTCACTTTTAGCCCGATCCGGATTTGGCCCGCATGCCACCAGCTGCCGACCGGCCGACCCCGCAAACGCAATCCTGCTCTCCGCGCACCCAACGTCCAACGCTACCGAGCACGGAGCATCCGCACCCGGGCGGCCGCCGGCCCGGTCGGCAGGCACGGACGCCAATGCTGGATGCCGGCAGGGATGATCCATCGGAGCTGTCATTTCCGCCGGAACTCACCGTCTGAAAGCCACTCTCGCTCTCCGTCTCCGGTCACTCATCTTCATCATTTCTCACCCAACAGGCGGCCGGCGATGATCGAGCTCTCGACGGCCGCTGGCTATTGCTGGCTTGCTGCTTGCCTCCCTCCGCGCCACCAAAACCCAAAATTATATCAAACGGGATATGGAGGAAGAGGCGGGCACCTGACGCGAGCGCACGAGCGGTGACGGATGGATCGGAGCCAGTGGTGGCTCGGCGCGCGCGGCTGCGCGCCTGCCCGTGGCCGTGACGCGGGGGATGGAGAAGGACACCACAGAGAGGCAGCCGAAGCCGAGTGGTGAGCTAGAGCGGGAAGCCCACCTTACCAGAGCCAATAGCTGGAGAGGACGCTGCATGTGTGGCTGTGGGTGTTTTCCATTCCTTTTTCCTTCCTAGCAGAAATTTCAGATAACAATAAAACGCGTGCGGGGAGCTCATTTCTTTCTCCTGAATATCCCAACAAAAGGAAAGTACACTTCGAAAAGCAGCGCTAGTACTCTGAAATGTGAAATAGTGTTCTTCAGTTCTTCCCGGAAGTTTTCAGTGAAATAGTTACCCATTAATTGCGGATCAGAACCCTGCACAATTTTCTGAAAGAGCCGCGCCATTCATGATTTGAAAGAGCGACGACCACCATTTCCAGTTTTCCACAGCTGTAGGTCGAGGAGTCAGTTGACAACACCGTCTCAGCATCCAGAAGACGCAACAGCCTCACAGTGAAAAAGATCTTAAACGTACAGATAAGCCCCTTTCTCCGTCTGATGAAATCATATCTCCATCCACATAACTTTTCTTTAATTGGATGTCACCGTGATGTCAGTGTCAGTCCCGTTCTAGTAAAAGTTCGTTTTGCACACTGCAAACAAGAAAAAGAAGTTTCCAACACACCACGCGCCACACGCTCACGAAAAGGCGTGAAGTCAAATGCAGGAGGTGTCCTTTGAAGTACCATCTCGAGAATACCTACTCGCCACTTCACCAATGACATGGCAGGGCGGCAGGCAGGTAACAGCATCCTGCTCAGCATTTTTTTTTTTCCAGATCAATATCCTGCTCAGCAATTGAGACTCAGGGCTCAGAGTACAGACAAAAGTTAGGCAAATACAGGTGTCGAAATATGAAATCAAACAAATCAGAGCTAAAACCAACTAGCAGGCCAGCTAACACGCTTCTCGAAGAGATGCATATCCCTCACCAGAACTCCACGGCGTCTCCCGTATATACTCCCTCCGTCCTTTTTTTATTTATCGCCGTGGGATGCGTCCATAAAAGTTTGACTCCTGATATTTATATCTCCAAATAATTTTATTAAAAAACTAGATCTAAAGATCTTTCCAATAATATTAATTATGATCTAATCGATGATATTTATTATTTATTAAAATTGTCGGCGTTTATGTGCCGGGAAATGGATATATAAAAAGGGCAGATCCTTACCAAATGGATCATCATGCCACTCCAATCATTGACGTGTGATTCAAGAAGGTTATGAGCAATCCATGAACAAAAAGGTGAGCAAAAATGTGCCGTTTTTTTTTCTTATTTATCATCATGATCACTGCAGGGCCCGTCCGGCCTACCTGACCACCTTTGGTTCCAGATCGGAACTACGGACATGGCCCATTTGGTTTTTATCGTCGTCCTCTGGGACGAAATAGGGGAGGGACCACAAAGCGAATTTTTACAGGCCGGATGCGGTGACGAAGAAGATGCTGTCCTCGGCATTTGTATCGGATGAGATCTGCCCACACGGCACCATGCGAGTAGTTGTACTCCAGCCAGTCGTAACGAGGCTAGTAGCACGTCAAAAGTAGAAATGCTTGGTACACATGCGGACGTGACACCACCCCCCCCCCAAACCCCAAAAAATAGTAACCTTGCCCTGCATGCCAATAAAAACAACTAATAAATATCTTCTCCTTTGTTACAAATTATAAGATATTTTAAAATGTATTGTCTTTAGTACATTTAGTATATATTTATGTGTATAAAAACTTTGTATCTAGAAAAGCTTTTCAAAAATCTAGTTGGAAATTGAAACTTATTCTAGTACAATTATAATAATCTAACTATAGCCCATATGATGTTCTTCATTTAATGCATACACCATATACAAACTTAAAAGATCAGATCATCTCTAACATTATCTATTTCTCGCCTTCTAAAATTCTATATAGGTGATCTCTTATGATTCGTAGTGTAACTTTTTCTCCTTCTCCAACAAATTGTCAATACTTTAAAGTGGATAGGGAAAGGGGCACATCTGCTATATTTGAGGGAAAGGGAGATGGATTTTGAGTAATATAAAATTACTTAACTTTAAGATATTGGGGATAAGATGAGTAATTTGTTGGAGCAACCATAATCCCTCACATTGCATTTTTTTGGTATTAGGAATAGGATAGGTAATTCATCATAGATACTCATACATAAGGTTTTTATTTTTCTTCCATTAGAAATTCATGATTTAATGTAGACCGAGGTTCTAATATAACATCAAATTTAAGGCAAGTATCTTCTTCTTAGAAAATGTGATCAACATAAGAGCAACTTGGAGTAATTTTTTTTATTAATTAAGGTCCTTTTTCGAACACTTTTTTTTGTTCCTGCATCTTTTATGTGAAAAGTAAACTGATTCTTGTAAAATTCTTATACAACTTCTGTAAAATTTCTAGACAACTCTTGTTCCAAAAGACCCCAAGAAGAAAATATACACCTAAATCTAAGTTAAACAGGAACATGAGTAAATAGATGCATGATCACATATCTCACCTGATCAGTTGAGCTGAGCTTGTTGTTCATCCATTACACAAAATCTCTCCCTCTTAATCTTAAAAAGTTTGATGTATCTTATGCTAAATAAAACACAATGACGCCACCAAGAAAGTTGCTATTACAACACAAAAATTAATAGTTAAGATCTTATTCTTAACACGCGTACACGCCATCAATTAATAATTCAATAAAACAAATCAAAACACAACTTGTGTATTAAAAACAAAAGAAAATGGAGTGCAATAGTGGCGTGGGCTTAAGAAAAGCCCCAGTGGTATCGAGCGCATCGCGCAGTCGTCCTCGGCTCCCCCCGCGGCTCCGCCCCACACCTCCCCTTCCGTCAGCGACCGCAAACCACCACCCAATGGAGTCTGGGGAAATCGGCGGGTCCCTCCTCTTCGTCCTCGCCGTCGCCGCCGCCGTCGCGGTCGCCGTGTCCGTCGGCGCGGTCGACTTCAGCCGCCCGCTCACCGGTACGCACATACGCTGCTCTATTTCTCTCCCCCCACCTCTCTCGCTCGGACGGCCGCGCTACAGCTCGCGTGATTTGACGCGGCTGCGCCCGCCGCCCGTTGGTTTTTGTCCTGCTTCGTTCCGCAGCTGGCGCGCCGCTCGACTTCCAGGCGGCGGTGTCCTGGCTCATCGGCATCCTCGACGGTACGTCCTCCGCGGCGGCGGACGTGTACGGGGCGTGGGTGGCGGTGCGGGCCGGGGTGATCGCGCCGGTGCTGCAGGTGGCGGTATGGGCGTGTATGGTGATGTCGGTGATGCTTGTGGTGGAGGCCGTGTACAACAGCGTCGTCAGCCTCGGCGTCAAGGCCATTGGGTGGCGGCCTGAGTGGAGGTTCAAGTGGAAGCCCCTCGACGGCACCGACGAGGAGAAGGGGAGCGCCCACTTCCCTATGGTGCTGGTCCAGATACCCATGTACAATGAGCTGGAGGTGAGAACAGACCACCACAAAACAAAGTTGCTGAAATCGTATTTCGTATCGGAAAATTTTTTAACTGTTCGTCCTTGGATAGTTTGATGAATTGTTCTTCCTCTTGTTGCTTTGTGAGATTAAGTATTATTTTGATGCGGTGCGTTTTCCCGTGTGTGGTATGGGCTCTTTAGGTGTACAAGCTGTCAATAGCGGCAGCATGTGAGCTGCAGTGGCCAAAGGACAGGATAATAGTTCAAGTGCTGGATGATTCCACCGATCCCTTTATCAAGGTAACCTGCCTTTCCTAGTTCCTTGTTTCATGGTTGGGAATTGTTCCTATAGAACTCTTTGATTTGTGGAGAAACTATTAATTTTGGTACTGTTAGATCCTATCAGAACAAGTGAAACATCAATCGGGTTTGTTATAGCAGATGAATTATTGCAGTTAGTCTCGTAGGAGCATGCTAATCAAACTTGACCTATTGCAATAGCCTCATAGGAGCATGCTAATCATTTGGGCCGGTTGAGTGGGTGCAGAGAGAATACTTCCAATGCGAAGTGAGTAGCTAGCATAACAGATACTCCTGCCTTTATGAGATTAGTTACATGAAAGCTACTTCAGCATTTGACATGAAGGGAACTTGAAATGGTTGCCTCACCTGGATAAAATATTTCGCAATCACAAGTCATCATCCAAGTAGGGATAAATGATCTGATATTTTGATGAGGTAAATGAAGAATGTGTAGAAGAAAACAACGTGAAGGCAGAGACTCCTGAGAATGAGAACAAAGGTGAATAGTCATCTACTCATCTGGACCATACACTCACATGGCCAACTGCAGGTCGGAACAAGCTGTCTGGGTTCCGCTGCCGTTGTTTGTTAGGTGCTAGCAGCTTTGTTATGTAAAGAAAATATTCCTGCGAAAAATAGCGTTACTAGAACTGAGTAAGCATACCATAACAATATCATCCACTGTGGGGTATTGGACTAACAGTATCATTAAAGTCTGTCAGCAGCACTATGGGGAGTTTGGCCCTTGATCCTTCAGGTACTGAGATCTGCACACTCTGTATGGTACAGCCACATGAGAATAATAACTACTGCCTCCTGACATTTCACAGCATCATGAGCCCCACTCTGGCTTGCTGTTCTCCTGTCTTTGTTTATTCAGAACCATAGACTGAGGGAATGGTTCAATGATTGGTGGGCATATTCTTCTTTGGAATGGATCTTCTTCACCTCTCAAAAGTAAAAAAAAAAAAAAAAATCAATTCATAATTTGAAGTGCCTGCTAGATTCATGCATATCAAGCAGTGCTCTGCTCCTATAAAATCCAATCTGTTTACACGACAACAAATCAAAATTTATGATCTGTGTTCATCCAAAAAAAACTTGCATTTTTTCGTGAAGCACCATTTTCAGAAAGTGAAGTTTCAAACAAAAATGTGAGCCGGTAAATTATATAATGAAAAAAAGAGAAAAAGATGTCCATGACATTCCTCTCTGGTGTCAGTAGTAATATGAATATTGATTGATCTATCTGCTTTGATTGAGCTGTGTCTGCGAATGGGTTGGTTTAATGCGATGGAGCAGCAGTAGTTGGCAAGCACAGCTGCACAAGGAATTTGATGAAGCACTGTTGGCGTGCCAAGCAAATAGAAGACAGTACTCTTGCCATCAGATTTATCCATTTGTGTTGACATAGCAGCTACTTGCCAACCTAGCTTCATATAGCGAACAACTAAACCTTGCTTAGCATTTCAGTATCTGAACTGCCATCACAGGAGTTCAACCATCTTTTTATTTTGGTGGGTTAGATAATTGAAAAATATTATTGGGTCTAACAAAAAAGGATATATGACGGCTGGGATTACTTCTTGCTGCAGAATTTGGTGGAGCTTGAATGTGAGCACTGGGCAAACAAAGGTGTCAATGTTAAGTACACCACAAGAACCAGCCGCAAGGGGTTCAAGGCAGGAGCTCTGAAGAAAGGAATGGAATGTGACTATGCAAGGCAAAGCGAATACATTGCCATATTTGATGCTGATTTCCAGCCTGAACCAGATTTTCTGCTCCGAACTGTCCCATTCCTTCTGCACAATCCGGAAGTTGCACTTGTTCAAGCTCGGTGGTCCTTCGGTAAGTACTCCATTTCTGTTAGCTCTTCAGTGCACTTTTCCAGCTACCCATCTATCACAAATGCACAGGATTTAGTTATGGAATAGAAAAATATTACTATGGGAAATATTTCTTAAACCTAATGGCAAATTTGTCAGATATGCTCCCACATTTCAGGATATCACCACAATGGAATACTTTCTCCATTTTCAGATGTTTTTCTTGTGAGAAATGCATACATAATTCTTACAACTGGCACAAGGAACTTGGAACAGACAGCCTCACTGTTTTTTTGCCTTAGTAAATAGACATCACCCTTCATAATGATGACATTGAAATATGTTCCCATATTCTCCAACGGTTCATGATGATGCCAGAAAGATGGCATAGAACTGTTCAAAGATAATATATCATGAAAAAGGAAACTGCTAGTACATAAGCTTGTCAAGCAATATAACATTTTATTCACTCTGATCGGTCCAATTCTTAATTGACAGAATTTTGCAGTGAATAGCACCACAAGCCTGCTGACAAGGGTACAGAAGATGTTTTTCGACTACCACTTCAAAGTTGAACAAGAAGCAGGATCAGCAACCTTTGCCTTCTTCAGTTTCAATGGTACACATCTTTTGAAACCTCTAAAGTACAGATTCCCATAAAGAGGGGGGAACCACCCCTGAATGTCAATTTCAAAACCATAAAATCTTTCTAATGGCATGTCTATTCCAGGAACTGCTGGAGTGTGGCGTACAGTAGCCATAAGAGACGCAGGAGGTTGGAAGGACCGAACTACAGTTGAAGACATGGACTTGGCAGTTCGAGCAACCCTAAAGGGCTGGAAATTTGTATATGTTGGGGACGTTAGAGTGAGTAGATTTTAACATATAACAGTGTTGTCAAAAGTAAATATATTTGATGTGATCATTTGACTGTGCAGACATGCTATATTTACAGGTCAAGAGTGAACTGCCGTCCACTTACAAGGCCTACTGTCGGCAGCAATTTCGGTGGTCTAGTGGTGGTGCAAACTTATTCCGTAAGATGGCAAAGGATGTTTTGTTTGCCAAGGTGAGCATATCTCTGCCAGGTTCCCATTCTGGCAAATCATATCTTTCGGGGAAAAAAAAATCTAAAAACTATCCCCACTTGTTGTTCCACTAGGACATATCACTCGTCAAGAAGTTTTATATGCTCTATAGCTTCTTCTTTGTGAGGAGAGTTGTAGCGCCCACGGCTGCCTGTATTTTCTACAATGTCATAATCCCCATCTCAGTCGCAATCCCGGAGCTCTACTTACCAGTGTGGGGCGTTGTCTATATTCCCATGGTGCTTACCATAGTAACAGCTATAAGACATCCGAAGTAAGTTTCTCTGTAATTGGTGATCTGTCCATTCACGAGAACAAAAGCTAATGAATTTCATCTTGTCTTTGCAGAAATCTACACATAATGCCTTTCTGGATTTTGTTTGAGAGTGTGATGACATTGCATCGCATGAGAGCTGCAATGACTGGACTGCTGGAATTAGAAGGTTTCAACCAGTGGATTGTGACCAAGAAGGTGGGGAATGATCTCGAGGACCCTGAAGTTCCTTTGCTTCAGAAAACCCGGAAAAGGCTAAGGGACAGGTGAAAACTCGCAACTAAGGTTTCCTGGATTAGTACAAATTATTAAGGGTAACAGGCAGGCCGACACTACGTCATACATTACTGATACTATACTTTCTTGCAGAGTCAACTTCCGTGAGATTGGATTTTCGGTGTTTCTCTTCCTCTGTGCATCATACAACCTGGTGTTCCATGGGAAAAGAAGCTACTTCTTATATATGTACTTTCAGGGATTAACATTTCTGTTACTAGGGCTTAACTTCACTGGTACTTGTTCTTGCTGCCAATGACAGCATGTTTAAAGCTGTATGAATTGTTGATTTGTAATCATTTTCTAGGCATGCGTTTGTAACGTTTCAAATCGTTTAGATCTTAGATGCATAGAAAGATGGCATTTTCTGCACGTTCGCAGTGATTTAGATCTTGTAATACAGTACTGTCATCAAAAAGTAAAAATGGAGGGAACGTTGTGATGTCAATTGTCAGAAAGTGCTTTGTTTTATCGGCATTGAATGGGATGGATATGCTGTCAAGCAAGCACAACCAACAGCAGCCCTCTTCACACCGATGCCTCGAAAAACAGGTACGATGCTAATAAAGTAAAATCCGACACTTAAAAACATTAAAAATCAATGGCAATAGACGTGAATTGCATATACTACTCCGTTGCGGGTTACAGATCATCATTCAGGCACAAACGGATATATGACCTCTAAAAAAAATGACTAAATACACACATAGGATGATTTTTGGAGCTAGTGGGAATGTATAGTTTCTGTGCTGCCACAAAATGACTAACCTATTCATCCCTGGTTACTTCAAAAGGGGCATTTCATCGAAATACGACCCTCAAACCCTTTCGACAGCGCATCCTCAACATTACAAGGGGAGTTCTGAAGACAACCTCTTGAATTGTGTAAATGCATATCCTCGTGGTAATCTGGGATACTACTAGAGAAATGGGTAACTTTGTGGGATTCCCCCACTCCATATTTAGCTTCATCACTTTCCTTGAGTCGCTTTATTGGTGTAAGATGGACAGAGCGTGTAAAACTATCCGAAAGCTCTACATCCTCTTCATTGGACTTGAAGTGAGGACATTTCCTCTTTGATCCAGGCAGAGGCTCCAGTCCTGTAACACCAGATTCAGAACCGTGCGTAATGTGAAGCTGGCTAAAAAAAAATTAGTAGAAATAACAGTGCTCCAAATAATAATAATACCTTTAAATGTACTGGAAATGCTACACTGTGATTCCATCGCACTGCTGCAGTCAGTGGAGTGATAAATTCTACATTTTACAAGTAGAGACACATAAGTCAGCATACAACTAGGAAGAAACGTTACTCTCTGGACAACAAGCAGGCTAACTTAGATTATTATGAAGAATAAATTCACTAAAACTGTAGCTAATTAGCTATTATTGGATAAAAGAAATGTTCCAATCGTTCTTGCTCTGGGAAAGCCAGGGTTTCCCCCGCGAGAAGCTTCCCATTACACATTCAAAGTTCTGACAGGCAACAGTTATGGATGAATCAGCACTGATCATCAACTTCAGCTAGCCCCGTCCTATTGGTATCTCTACAAAGCCAATCTGGTTTCTGCAATGTTTTCTTTTGTTAACTTGCTATATCTGGTACAGATTGTCACCATGGTTTTGAATAGACAGTAGTATGCACCAATCACACAAATCTACAAAAAACTAGTGGTAATTTATCATTTATCAGAGCAAGCCGCGTCTAGGCCTAAACTCCAATAGAATGTTACATGAGTAAAATAGCACTTGAGATCTTCCCAAAATATTCCATGAGTAAAATAGCTTAGAGGCTTGGACAATATGCGTACCTTTCTGCACTCCCTAATTTAAATTTTAATTATTCATTTATAATAGGGAATCCAAGAAGTATTGTAGCGTAAGAGAATAGATCTCATTTGTGTTTCATGACTAATTTAAGAAAGGATTTAATATACCGACTATGACATTGACAGCAGAAAGTCAATCGGTGGAAAGAAAATGAAAACTGATGAGAATCACTATATGCTACCATTATCCATTTAATGATTATGCTTTATGTTTGACAACAGGAATAACATATATAAACTGAACTGCAAGAGAATATAATCAAGTTGTGGCAGCAAACCTGTGCATTTGCTCCACAAAATCATCAATCAGAACAGGCCAAGCACCTGAAAAAAGACACCGGGAACAGGAACTAAGAAATTTTCTTAATATTCATGGAGCTGCACTATAAAGGCAGCTGCAGCCTGCAGACATAGTAGAATTGAAAATCGAAGTAGTCATATAGAAATAATTTGTACCTCGTGGGTCATAACCTTCTAGATCTTCATTTACACACCTGCTGAAAGCTAGCAGCTGCTGCCAAGTATCCTCAGATATGTTGTGGCGTTGGTACTTCTGATTAAGAGTGTTATAGTTTTAGGCTTTTATCTAAGAAAAAACAATGAAGTCTATTTATGACTGTTTATCAAAGGAAAGGGGGGTGTAAGTGATGAAGCTAATTTCCCTTTGTAAAGAGGAAAAAATAAAATAATCAAGAAAAAAAGTATTGATGGTTTATTGAGTACCGAAGATTTGAACTGTTGCAATATGCAAAGCAGTATTATAGTACTTCCACTCTTACGTTTTCAACATTTCTTCCCAACGCAAGAAGCCAAATGATAACTAAAGCAATTATGCATTCTGCAATATGCTAACTAAACTATGCATCTCGCAACACCAATTTAGGTTTGACAAGAACATAAGTATTAGCCAGAATGGCACAACTGGAAACCAAACATCTAATATTACCACATGGATCAATATTCTAACATTTCTGTTTAGTCAATAGTCATCATGTATTAAACAAAACAATATATAGCACAAGCAAGCCATTCAACTAGAGTGATGTGCTTATCTTCATACATATATGATGTCTTCGTAAATGTCAGTAGAATGGGAACTACAGAATATCCATGTCAACCTTACTTTTATTATTCTCTAGGGTAACAGGATAAGAATGGAGCACTACTTAATACTTTAATAAACAGTCAAAAAATACCAGAACAACACATATTTGAGTTGAATTATGGAGAATGTCATATCATGGCCAAGCAGAGCAATTTCTATACCTCAACGAAGTTACACCATCGATCAAGCAAACGGAATCTTCCGTTCAGAACAATCTTCCATGCTGCTACAGCTCTCTGAATAGCTATACAAATGAAAACGGGAATTCCTAGTTAGTGTTCTATGGGTATAAGAAGTATATGCAGGATAACAGTTGCGTCCAGACATCTTTGAGAATAGAGAATCTTACTGACACTCTTTTGCCCCTTTTCACGACAGATGAAGAAGACAAAATCGTAGAAACAACTGAATAGGCCCATATCCTCCTAAAAAAAGAAGGCTCTCAATTAACATTAGTGAAGAAGGCTCTCAATTAGCGGAAGGTAGTAAAGATCTCCAAAAATTCTCAACCAGCTTGGAAAGCATCACTCACCAAATCAAGAAATGGAATGAGCTTTGGAATATCAGCAAATATCACATCCCTGCATGAATATTAGGATGTTTAATCATGTGAAAGGCTAACATATGATGAGAAAAATAAAACAGAACCAAACATGGTACAAAAAGGGAAGCACACATTCACATGATATGGGGGCTGATTAAGGATGTTGCTTGTGTCTTGGTCAGGGTATAAGAGCGACAAGTAACGAAAAACGGCATGATGCTTCCAACATTGAATAACCACCATGATATTTTTACTTCCAAGTGAAAACAGTTAAATGTCAACGTGATGGTAACATTAACACAGGAAAATCAGCTCCAAAAGATTTATATAGATTTACAGCAACAGAAAGACAAGTACAACAACTATATGTATATTTATATATCCCTCCATCCCAAATTATGTCATTCCAACTCTTTTGGAGAATCAAAGCATCTCAAGTTTAACCAAATTTATATAATAAAATAATAAAATTTATGATACCAAATATATATTATTAGATTCTTCATAATTATATTTTCATAGTAATATCTATTTGATGTCATAAATCATTGTAATTCTTTCTATACTTTTGGTTAAACTTGAGATGCTTTGACTCTTCAAGAAAGTTTGAATGACTTATAATTTGGAACGGAGGGAGTATAGTTCAATTCACATTTAAACCTTAGTCAAATTACATCTTGGCCAGATTCTGAACATAAAGTAGCAAAGGGTCAAGGTCAATAGATTTCTCTAATTCTCAGACAAGGTTTCATATTTCAATTCTACATATGCAGGCAAGAAGTAGAAAGACATGCATCTTATCATAACAAAAAGAACTCTCAAAGATGCGAACCTCATTCCTTCAATTCCATCTATAGCTTGTGAAAGCTCAACCAATCCTTGTCTTGCCTCCGCACTTGTACCTCCTGATACAATACCTAACAAAACAAAGGCCAAAAGAACTAATATGTCGATATAGTGCTCCAATAAACACAATATGAATTGACAATGTGAAAACGAGAACCGTTTAGTGCACATCAAACTTTTGTACTATGCACGAGGCTTGGTTCCAGTTCCTGAGAAATTTTGTCTACTCTAGGTGTCAATAAAGGATGGTATGATCGAATTGCACAAGAATTATCAAGTGCACAGCCTCGAAGTATGAATTTTCGTAAATAACAGCATATAATTTTGCACGAGTCGTTTCGCTAGCATCTGCCTTGCTATTACTAACACCTGTTGGAATTTTTCATCACCCCAGAAAGCAAGAACCGATAAGAAAAGGACCATTTTTCGTCAAGAAATCAGACAATTGACCACCGATTGACGTTAAAGATAACTTCTTCGGTATTCGAACCTACACATTTAGCAGAATTCCCAACTTGGAAACCACAAGGTTCATCATAATTCGCGAAAGGAAAGGAAGTCCAAAATCTAAAAAAGTTGGTACCCACTAAACCCACCTAAAAACCGCAAACATCCGCTCCAAACCCGCAAGAGGCTACCCAAAGAACCCTGGACCTACGGATCGACCGGAACACTCGCGAGCAAGCGAATTCGACGGAGGGGAGCTCACCGTAGTACTTGAGGAAGGCCTCGGCAGCGGAGGGGCACACGGCCGCCGCGGCCGCAAAGCCTTGTGATCCCATGGGCCAGGGCGCGGATCCGAAGCGGGAAACCCTAGGCCCCCGCGGCTCGCCGCCGACGCCACAGCCACCCCGAGTCCACACCTCCCCGATCTCACGTGGGAGCGAGCCGAGCCGACACGACACGGAGGCGAGCGCGAGAAAGCAAGAGGTGAGAGAGGGAGATGAGAGGGAGAGAGACGTCGACTTCGGGGGAGGGCCAGGGTGTCAGGGATCTGCTAGTGCGGGAGTGGGTAATGAGTGGGTCCACACGTCAGTGTCAGATCCAGCTGGAAAAATCCTCAACGTCAGCCCATTGTCACTGGGCTGACAGACTAGAAGGGTTGCGAGCGGATAAAACCGCATTTGGGCTTAATTCTACTTTACTCTTCAATAATGGGCCTGCATGAAGCAGCCCTTCTTCGAACGGTCCATATAGACCAGAGGAATCTATCACTTCAACTAATGGGCCTACTACATTCTGTGCGCATAATAAGCCAGAAACGGCCCATCACATAACCGACGCTCCACGTGTGGGACCCGCATGTCGGCTGCCCCTTACTGGCCTCTCTCCCCCGTTCCACTTCTCCGCGCCCTTTCTGGCGGCGTGTAGAAGCTGCTGTGGAGTGTGGAGAGCCGTCGCACCGGCATGGACCCGCATGTCAGTGACCCATCAGCCGACGAAAATATCTGGGCTCTGGAACCTTCGGGAACCAACTGGCACCTCCACACGCGCTCCTATAACCGAACCCAACGGAAACAGGTCAGCTACCTTGACAGGTCTCGTAAAACTTCCCAACTTGGATTTCACAGCCGTGTCCAACCGACCGACGGGCCCGCTTGGTTTAGGGCCCACAGATCAGAGAAACGAGGAGCCAGCTCCGGAACCTTCCAGAACCCTCACGGCACTAGCCTCCCCTAATCATATATAGCCGCCAATTCAAGACACCAAAAAAATCACGCCAAAAAAAAACACAAACAGATTCTTTCAATTCTTTCACGGTTCCACCTCTCTCTCGTGCTCGATCGATTGCCTCCTCCTCCTCCTCCCATGGCCTCGGCGAACGACGAAGACCGCGCGGCGGCGGGCATCCTGCGTTTGCTGATGGGGATGGCGGCGGCGGCGCCCGCCTCGGCATTGCCACGGGGCGGCGGCGGGGGCCCCGGCCTGGTGGTGGTGCAGCAGATCATTCTCGACGGCGACGGGGATCTGTTCTCGGGCGGGGTCGGCGGCGGCGTGCCGCCGGCGTCCAAGGCCGCGATCGCCGCGCTGAAGGAGGTGAAGGCCGGGGAGGTCGAGGGCGGGGGCGAGCTGGGCGAGTGCGCCATCTGCCTGGACGGGGTGGAGGACGCCGCCAAGGAGATGCCGTGCGGGCACCGCTTCCACGGGGCTGCCTGGAGCGGTGGCTCGGCGTGCACGGCAACTGCCCCGTGTGCCGCCACGAGCTGCCGTCGGCCAAGGAGGAGGACAACGCGGCGCCGGCGGAGGTCGGCGGCGAGGAGAGGCGGAGGCCTAGGGCCGCGGTCGTGGTCAGCTACCTCGTGCTCGGAGGCGAGCGGGGGGCGGCGCAGGCCCAGCCGGAGCCGGAGAGAGAGGAGCCGTGGAACATTAGGATAGAGGACGTGGATTAGGATTATGAGATAGTAGGGTTAGGCCTCTAATCGCTTTCCAATTGGTTTACTGATTGGTTTGAGGTGGAGGTGGGTTTTTTTTTTTTTTTACATATAATTAGTGTGATGACGAGTGTTCGCCATGGGTAAGGGAAATTGTGAATATTTCGGGATGTCGAAGACGCTGTATAACGGAAGTTCAATTTGTTGATCAATGCAAAATATACACGTTTTCGAAAATGAGAAACGATAGTACGTCGAATCTGCTGCGTGTATTGCGTAGTCTATTCTGCTGCTCTATGGTTCCCAAACAAAAGCGTCGAATTTGCTCTGTGTATTATGCTGCTCTATATGGCTTCCATATATGCTTTCAAGCATCAGCGTGTGACCTCGATATAGTTTGGGAATCAGGAACTTCTATACACTGTACAGATACCCAGTGGATTTTTTTCTCGACCGTACGTATTTTATTAAGAGAAAGTACTATTATTAATATACTTTCTCTATTTCAAATTATAAGACGTTTGACTTTTTTTATACCAAGTGACCACTCGTCTTTTTCAAAAAAATTTGCAAAACATCATTTCTTTTGTTGTGGCTTACTTTATTAATAATAGTTTTTAAGAATAAATTAAATTTAATAATATTTGCATAAATTTTTTGAATAAAATGAATGGTCAAACTTAGATTAAAAAAATCAAATATCTTATAATTTGGGATGAAGGAAGTACAAAGCTAGCGGAAATTTAAGAAACTGCACCCAAATTACCTATAGCATATGCCAAAACATGCTCCCTTTGCACAAACTTTTCTAAGAGCTGCGACATGCATGGCCAAAGAGGCCGGGCACAACCCATACAAGAGGAAATATATCAGTGGGCGATGCTGCTATAGTAGTGAAGACCATAACTCATCCAAGTATCCAGATAGTCCCTACATTTCAAGAATATAGTAGATTTTATCTTATTAATTAGACTATGTTTATAGAAAATAATAGGAATAATGGACAACCATAAAATGTATCTTTGTTGCACGCAGATGGTTCTAATTTGTATAAGCACAAGTCATTATTCGAATCATATATGATTACACGACATGGAGGACACAATACTCCTTCTCCGTCGTAAAAAGAATGTAAATATCGTTTTCTGATAAATCAAAGGTTCTATATTTTAACCAAATATATATGGCAAAGTATTGATGTTTATGATATATATGTAATAAGTATTATTAGATTAATCATAAAGTATATTTTACAAATATTTTCTATGAACTTAACTTAAAATTCTTTGACTCATCGTAAAAACAAGATTTATATTCTTTTTGAGATGGAGCTAGTAGCATGAAAGAAATAAACCAAAGATTTTTTTGAAAATAAAGAACAGGCTTGAAGCAATGCTTCACCTTTTAATATTAGAAGAATAAATATAGAAATAGAGATAAAGTTTTAGTATAAAAACAAAAGATTTAAAGCGATGTTACACTGTTTAATATTAGAAGAATAGAGATAGAGATAAAGATAACGATAGTGTTACTATAAATATATATTGTAATGAATCTAATAATACTTATTCCATGCATTAGATTTTAGTATTTTTTTATTTAGACCGATTTGACTTCACAAAAGAGATATTTATATTTTTTCTTGAACGGAGGAAACATTTGAATGCAAGGCCGTTGCCTAAGAAAGTACAGTATCCTTTTCTAAAAAAAAATAAGAAAGTACAGTATGTGTAATCCACGCGTGCTGGGTATAAGACTGAAGTCATATTCAGAGAGGAGGAAGTCATATTCAGCGAAGAGGAAGACGTTGAGGGTTTTCAGTCATTGCCTCTGTGCTACCGAGAGGATCCACTGCATTGAGCATTTTCTCATGCAGTTTGCTGTGTTAAGGTCTGCTATGATCAGGTTCTGAAGGTCTGAAAATTCAGCGACCCTTCCCATCCTCCCGAGGGATCTGACGTGCACAGAATAGGCGCACACACAAAAAAGAAATGCAAGTCTGTGGATCTTATAATCTCGGCCTCTATGGCAACACAACTCTTAACTGAAGAACTGATCGAAGGATTTAAGGTCTGTATATTCAGGGCGCTAACTGCTAAAGCCACATGCCCACATCTCCTGGACGGCTGGATACCTGTCCTTAATTTCAAGGAATTTTCAGCAGCATTTTTTTTTCATACAATTCTTATTACTCTACAACTACGACTTGTCACAAACAGAAAGCGTGGGGATTCAGGCTGCACAGGTGCACTACATGTATATTTACACTTGCAGGTCCCTACTACAATTTTCAAGGCGCTAGCCTATCCATGATTAGCTTGAATTTGTTCTAGACCAAAGACCCCAGATTAGCTTCAAATCTCTGTACACAATCTTCAGTGCTCAGCAAAACCTGGTCATTTGTCTTTGTCGTCATGGGCCCGGTGCTTTGGGAGTGTGACGATCGTTCGGTCCTGATCCTGGGTAGTCTGTTACCTGCAGAGCCATCCTTCCAAACATCTCTTCAACCACCGCGTTGCTTCTCCAGTTATCCTGCAATATTTTGTGCACCACCGATAAGAGAAGCAGAGAAATAGGGGAGATTTTCGAAGTTCTAAACAAGGTCTAAGAAATGGCTCACACACAAGCTTCTCTGAACATTACTTTGAACGCCGGAGAAGCCTCTTATTCCTAGATTAATTGACTTGTCTACTTTGCTAGTATGTTTTGTGATGAGGGAGAGGAAGAGCTTATTGCTACAATACCTGCAGAGGAAAAGGCAAAGGCAGGGAAGCCTATGCCAAGGAGGACCTAAATCATGAACATGTTTTTACTCTTTCAATTTTCAATCATGCTCCGAACATGGTTTACTTTGTACCATGATATCACTGTTTGACCTACCTGTTTTTTAGTAACCTGTAGTTTTGATTGAACAATCAATGCACACATGATCACCTTGAATGAAATCCCACACTTTCAGATAGCTCAACTATATAGTCGCATGTACCTTTTTTTTTTGAAAGCAAATAGTCGCATGTACTAGCAACTAGCTTCAGACATCTAGCCTTGAACCATGCATTTATCGTTTAACTTCTGCTTTTAGCCACAATATACAAAGGCACAAATAATTCTCCAGGCCGTTTTTTGTTCAAAGAGGAAGAAGGAAATTAAGATCCAACTTCGAAAAACAAAATTATGCAGCTAGCTCAAGGCTGGTTATTTGTACTACGCACTATTGCATCTAGCTAGTCAGTCATGTACCTCTGCTGAAACTTGAGCACCTTCTAACGCCGGAGCCTCGCCGATCGTCGTCACTCTGAATCCCCCTGCGTACACATCAAAATCACCACGGCTGCAGTTCAGATCTTCAGAACATCTAGTACGTAGCGAAATCAGCACGCACAAAAGGAAGAGACGACAGATAATTCAGGGTCAAATGGTTAGTACGTACTTGTGAAACGAGCGGCTTGAGCGAACGCGAGGAGGAGGAGAAGGGAGGACAGGATCACTAGCAGCCGGCCGGCCGCCTGCAGCCTCGCCATGCCTTTGCTTTCGTCTTCCACGTTGACACCACCGCAGGAGCCAGGAGCGTATCTGACCCTTGGCTGGACGAGGCGGCGAGGTTAAATAGCTGCGACGACCGGCGAGGCCATGGCGTGCGTGTTCGGCTGTCCGCTCTGGCCCCCTCTTGCGTCTTCGTCGGAGAGTCCACAGCTAATCATGGAGCATTGGGAAGAAAACACACGCACGCGGACAGAAAAAAGAAGTCTTTTTCTGACGCCCACCACCAACGCAATTGGCCGCCTACCTAACACGGCTTTGTGTCCACCACTACTGGACCAGTGATCGCTGCACTGCTGGTGCTGCAAAAGATAAGAGATCAGCCGCAGCCCCTAGCTGTTAGCCTGCTAGCAGCAGTAGTAGATTAGTGTCCCATCAAGACCTCTCCATCTGCTGAAGTGTGTGCTGAGCACCCTACGTTCTGCTTTGCATTGGCTCTCACATCACATTCTTCTTCTTTCTCTTCTGGTGTTTTTGTTACAGCTTTCTCTGTTACTCCTGATTGGTGTGTCGTCTTTGGACTGACTGGCACTATTTGCTTACTACCATACTACCGTCCATGGTCAGTTAAAGCGTCAGGGTTTCAGTCTGGGATGAATGAAACAGACGAGAATGACTCTCTCTCTCTAGTCTAGAGAAATCTGTGGTCAGAAGCGTCATCGTGCAGATTGCTGGTAGTATTAGCATTTAGCAGATGCCGTCTTTCCTTTTCGAGTTCTCGCTGCTGTCGATCTTCTTCTTTATGCGTGACACGTACGACTTCATGGAGATGAATGAGATAGCTGAAAACGGCGGATGGCCACTAGGATGAAAGCATATGTGCCGATAAGGTCAACCGCGTTCATCATGCAGTTTGGTTTCTGAAAAAAGGAGTCAAATTGATGTAAGCTATAGAGTTGCTTCATCATTCTGACTCTTGGGGACCTGAATGAGTGGTTCCAAATTAAGCAAGCACTGCGCTAATTAAGTAGTGCTGAATCATGTGTGGATTCTGCACATGATCAATCACCTTTATTTTTGAGGAGTGTATATGCAATTTTCTAAGGGAAGAGGTAATCGTCAACTTTCAGGTTCAGGATCAGTGAGTGTTTGTACTGATGGGTTTTTGATGGAGTACATGATGATAGCAATGCCATGTCGGGGGTAATTACTAATTAGGCAGCATGATGGAGATCAGGAGATGCAGAGATGATGGTTATTCCGTTCATTGTCGCTGGTGCTAACCTGCACATCGTTGGAGTGGCAGATTGGCGTTGGGAAATACTAGTTGTACATCTCGCTAGACCTTTAGATTTGCTTGTACCTGAAACTCATAGGTGCGTTAATGCCATTGAGATTTTCGAAGTGGATTGAACTGATGTCCTACGAAAGCGAGGATAGCATTATCCACCAGCTGTCGATGAGGATCGAGGAGCTGCATGCATATCCTCTCATCGGCTGCCCCTGCAGCCCTGCCATTCCTTCAGGCTTCAGCTGTTAAGGTAAAAACTGAGCACCTAGCAGCAACTCGAATCAACCTGAAAGAATTTTTTTCTTTTTCGCAAAAAGGAATCCTGGGCCGCACGTATTGCACATTGCTCAGTGCAAGCCCACAAAACCCTCCATACGGCCCTTAAATTCACTAGACGCGACACACTAGAAGCCCATGTTTACTGTCGCAGCCCCACGCAGGCAGGCAGGCTACACTGAATGGGCCGAAATGTAACATGCTTTCCAGTGGGCCTCAGTCCACGGGCCACAGCAGGGCCAGAGAAGGGGCCGCGCGGTTGCATCTTTGCATCGCCGGACCGCGGCGGACACGACGTTATCCAAGTCGTTGCCCGCCGCCGCCGCACGCCGCCGAACCTTCAGTCGACAACGTGCTGGAGCGTCAAATCGAACACAAGTCCCCTCGCTCGTTTCTTGGAAGTCTCCTCGAGACCTTACCGCAGCGCAGAAGATAGGTCAGTCAAGTGAACCCTCGCGCCGCCCACCCACCGTGATCCGTACGTATCTCCTCCGCCAGCGTGTAATTCGTTTTACGAGAAGTCAAAAGAATATTAAATTTGGTAAATTTATATAAGATAATATCTACATTTAGATCTTCAATTTGATTTATTATACAAACATATTTTATGATTAAACTCCGTAAACATCAATTCTTTGTCATATATTTGGTCAAAATATGATTTTTGATTTCCGGACGATTTTACGACTTTTTTTGAGACAGTGGATCCGAATCGGCCTTCCCGACCGAGACTAACGGTGGAAAAAACGGCGACCGAGCGAGACGAGAACGAGACACACACACACCAGGACGGCAGGACCGACCGGATCGGAGAAGAATCCATCGAAGCAGGTGCGAAGCTGATCGGTGGACCCGATCACCCGACCCGACCGGGCCTCGTTGGACGATTTCGCGGTAAAGCTAGCGTAACGCGCGCTGCGGGCTGGTATGCCTGCCTGGTCAGTCGTCAAGACGGCACACGTACCTGGAAACCGTTGTTGGGCTGATGATGTCATGACAAGGGGGCCAAAGTTCCGAACCCGCTTGCTCGGGGCAAGTGGGCATGCAGCCGTGGATCGCGTCCTTGTCCGTGGTTAGCAGCCATGGGTCTCGATCGGTCATCACGTCATATTCCAAGGACCCACCTCAAAACTTTTTATATTTATTTATACGAACGAAATACGTACAAATAGACGCATTGTTTTTCGGCTTGTCTTTTTAATAAATAACAAATATCATCGATTAGTATCGTTTAAATCATCGATCTAGTTTTTTAACAAAATTATTTAGAGATATAAATATTGTGGTTTATCTTATCAGCCGAACACCCCAGAGATCGAGCTCACTCTCCCCAAATACATATTGATTTATTCGATTTTGACACGGCCTGATGCGCGCGCTATTTCAAAGTAGTAGTAGTATTTTCGTGGCCGGCCGGCCGGCCGCTTAAGATCGACTTGCTCAACCGTAGGTACCGGTTGTAATGATCAGGTCATAGCGGAGTATACGATCGAACACGGACGATTTCCTGCCGACGCTACTGCGGAGTCGAGCAGCATCGTCGTCCGTACTCGTTCAAACGCCAAAACTTTCAGGCACATTTCCCGGTGCCGGTGCCGGCCTGCGCTGCAACTAACAATTGAATATTTTCCTCCCGTACGTTAAGATGCAACAAAAAAAACACCTATCGACAGCTCTTGCAATGCCAATGCGATGCGATGCAATGCAAGCGCCAGTCCAGTTCAAACAACGCCATGCATGCCAAATCCAACGCTACGTTCCTCCCAAATTACATGCAGCCAATCCATACGTGTAATTTTTTTTTTTTTGAAACTTCAATCCATATATACATGTACAGTATAGCTGTCGATCAGAATCATCATCTGTCACTGTCGGTGCACGTTGCAAGGTCCCGACGTCCGGTTCACAGACGCCCTCTCTGTTACTACACATAAAACTACTCTTTCACTTAGCTGTCTTAACACATAATTAAACCAGATCTGCGTTACCACGGCGTGATTTTTAGATAATGGATAAGTTACCACGGCGTGATGCCAGCTAGTAACCCCCGTTCCGTTGAGGAAGCAAACGAGGCACGCACGTGGCAACGTCAGATCGTGTCCACGGCGTACGCGCGGACACAGCACGTACGGACCTGGCTGGCTCGCCTCATCGAGCTCGGCGATCTCCTAGTTAGCCGTGGAGCTTTTGTACCGACCCCTGGCCCCCGGCGACAGTGTGCCGACACACGTACGGGCCAGCGAGGCCGCTGCCCGGATCTTGCTTAGCGCTAGCCCTGGCTCCACCCGACACCAGATCCGGATCAGCGTACGTGCAGGCCATAACAAAATGTGGGTAGCAGGAGGACGATGGATCCGCACTGCTACTAGTAGTAGTTTATTTATGGCTAATTGTCTTGGTTACTGATTAATCAGTCAAGTGTGGGTGCTTATTATCGACGTGCGTGCGTGCGATGCGAATGCTTGCTGGACAGGGTGGCTCGCACGTCGTCGGCGGTCGGCCGTCTGGCTAGCGCGGGTTTTTTTCAATTTTCAGATCGGAGGCTCGGAGCAATTTCTACGGGATTCCCTTTGCCGGCCGTACCTGTGAGACTGGCAGCTAATGGTCGCATTTGTACACTTGTGCCTTTTATGTTGTTGTTATTATATTATAATATAGGAGGATTATTGTTTATATATGTAAGTGTGCGCTGCTAAGAAACTTGCATTCCTTAACAATAGACACTTATTTATGTGCTGCTAAGGAACGGCTTAGCAACTTGAATGACTTAACATTATGTTTGGTCGAAATTTCAAAGATGCACAAGTCTTTTGTGCATTTGAGGGGAAAAAAAAATGCTTGGTTGAAGGAAAAAAAAAAATGTATACATACATTTATATACTCCCTGCATCTACAAACAAGCAAATGTTTTTGGGTTTTCTTAACTAAGCAGTTCTAAAGTATTTGGTTGCATGTTATTTTGACGTTTGAGTTTAGATGTGTGAGATATATACAAGTAAATCTATGCGAAAAATGTAGTTCATTGAATTACACTTTGCTAGAACATTTCCAACATTCCGACAAGGCACCACGATGAAAAACAAGTAGACAAGGGTAGATAATGTAAAGTGGAGCCATAAAGCTTGAAAGGAAGGCTAGATGTGGGAATGGACGAAATGAAAAATCCTACTATCATTTGTTGCTAGATCCTCCAATGGATTATACCAAGCATAGTAGCTTAAGCTCATTGGACAAGATAGCCTCCACAATAGGCACATGCATCAAGCCCAAGGTAGTGGGGCTTAGTTCACATCGAGCTCACCCATGTGACAAGACGATCTCCAATATATAACACTTTAAATAGCAATACCTACAAATAGGTATATCACCCTAAACGAAAAAAGTTATATACTGTACTACGATTGTTTGCGTGATAATTGCCCGTAGTCTACACACAAGTCTATAGACATGTAAAGGTGTTTGGCTTAGGATAAATGTAGATGGACTCTTGTATTTCCCATAATAGGAAGTACAATCCCATCTCCCAAGAGCTGATAAACATGCAGCATGCAAATACCATATGAATATCATGCACAGACCCCTATGAATACCTTCAAGTGAATGGATATAGATTGGCACATAGGCTAACATTATTGATATATATACTCCAGTAATTAGCCAGAAAAAGATACGCCAGGTTCCACTATTATATTGATTAAAATAAGGAACCTAAAAAAAAACAGTGGTTTTGCTCAATTTTTTTACCATATAATAAACTAAATTTCTCTTATGATTTGTTTGATGTTTGTACTGTTAAGGAACTTGCTTTACAACTCAAATTGCTTCATAGCAAACCTAAACTAAATTATCTCTTATATTTTTTTATTTAATTTGTTTGAAGTTTATACTAGTACGTGCTATTATCAACTTAATAATTAATGACTTGTTTTCCAGTTTTTGTATGAACTCGAGGTTTCAATAGTCAGCTGTCAAATCGATCTTTGTGCCCCACTGCCAAACTAAAACACCAAAGCCATCAGCAGTCAAGCACGACTGCAATGGACTCCTTTTTTCACACTTCACGGTTGGCTGGTCCGGTCCGTACAGCGCACAGTTTCACATTTCCACACCGATTACCTGGACCATGCACGAAACCTACATGCATTTTCACACAACATTAGGAAGCTCGTCCACGCACGACTTATCCGAACGTCTCTCACCATCACATCCCCCATGCCAAGCACGTCGGAATCACACTGACAGGCCCCTTGGAACAGCAGCATCCAGATTAAAAAAAAAACTCAGATTTTGCGTGGAGCCGTGGACTCTCAGATTTTGCCCCGGTCGATCGATCAGTTTTGGCAGGGCACGCACCCACTACTCGAAGCTGGTAGCCAGCACAACTGCCGGCTAAGCTAGCTAACCACGCAGAGCGCTTCTTCGCGGAAGCTTCGTCTTCGTCCGTGCCGTCTGCCGAGAGAGCTAGCAGTGCTGTGTGTGTATCGTCCAGTGTCAACCGCGACGGATCACACGACGACGAGCTGAAGCCGCTCGCACCCAACGCAACCACCCCCGTCGTCTCCCAATTTCCACCCGTTTTCTCGAGGCCGCACCTATTCCGATCCACCACGCCTTTTCTAAAAGAATTTCTCGGGGATTTTCGGGGCCAAGTGGTAGCGTCAGCTATCCCTGTCGCAGTCGCAGTGCCAACAAGTACTTGGCGGAAGCAGACGGGCAGCTTCCTGCCCGCTGCCTGGACAGGACGAGCCGAGCCGACGCCATCATGCCATGCAAGTGACCTTCCTCCTCCTCCCGCCCGGCCTAAAGCTGTCACGCCGCCCAATATTCCTTGCCCTCACCGTCGGCCGTATATATAACGCTCGCCTCCCTCCCTCCATCCCCCACCATCTATCCAATCCAACCACAACCTCCCTCGCTCAGCGCATCGCAGCGGCGGCAACTCGTCGGAGCAAGCAAAGCAAAGCTAGCACCTTTTCTTCGCACTACGAGCTAGTTCCAAGCTCGACCGACCGATATGGCTGAGAGGACGAACGCGATGGCGGCGCCGCGGCCGCTCCTGCGCCGGGTGCTCTCGTTCCGGGAGCCGCTCCTGCTCATCCCGCACCTGCTCACCTTCCTGTGCGCCGCGGCCTCGGCGCTGGCCCGCAGCCACTCGTCGCTGCTGAACTCGCTCGCCAGGGCGCTCTTCCCGCCCGCCAACGCCAAGCACGCCGCGCACGCCCGTCGCCCGTCGCCGCCGCCGCCGCCGCTGCGCCGCGGACGGACGACGAGAACGCGGACGAGGACGACGCCGCGCTGAGCAAGGCGGAGGTGGAGGCGATCATGGCCACGATCGGGCTCGCGGCGGCCGGGCAAGGCGAGGGCCTCGCGGCCGCCATGGGCCGCGGCGAGGTGACCGCGCTCTTCGACGCCGAGGAGCCCAGCTTCGCGGAGGTGCGGGCCGTCTTCGCGGTCTTCGACGCCGACCGCGACGGCTTCATCGGCGCCGAGGACCTGCAGGGCGCCCTGGCGCGGCTCGGCGTCCGGCAGGACGCCGCCGCGTGCCGCGAAATGGTCGTCGCGGCCGGGGGCGGCCAGGACGCCCGGATGAACCTGTTCCAGTTCGTCAGCTTCCTCGAGAACGGCCTGTGCTGAGGTCGCACGGCCATTTTTTTTTTTTTTCTTCTTCTTCTTCGTTTCGTCGCCTCAGCTGCTCGTGGCAGGAGATGAGAGAGTGTACCATGTTCGCCGGGTGTGTGTTTTTTCCTCCTGCCACGAGTTCTGGAGGTGGACTGTGCAGCAATTAACGCACTAATTCCCAAGTTAAGAACAATCAATTAATGGAACTAATTTTCCAGTTGCAAACGTCTCACTTTGATGATCATCTACTGACTACTGTCAATACTGATGATATATCCTGAATGCCTTCTGTTTATCTTTTTTGTTGTTGCCAACTCGAATGCTTTTCTCTGAAGAGACGATAAAAAGTTATAATTTCTTATTACTTTCTATCATGATGATCACTTCATCGGAGAGACAATCCGCTTCATTGGCGTAAAGGTCAATCCATGTGGGGGATGAGCCTGGACCTCACTGTTGGTAGTCCACCACGCGCGCCTGGAATCTGTGCAAATTTGGGTCAAAAATTCAAGCGCAATGATTTCAACCTTCAAAAGCATTGTCTGGGGGTCTGTCCCCACCGATTTCGCCGAGAGTCCTTCCGATCCGTTTCATCAGGGTCGTCGGAGCTTTTGATGTGTTCCTGTTATTAGTTGGTGTTGATGCCGGCCTGATCCAGAGAGAGGCGGCTGCTGTGGCGGCGTCCTTCCAGGAAGTTTCGCAGCCGCTGCAGAGCTCGCTACTTGGCTGGCGTTGGAAACTTGCCGGCATGACACCGACGTGCCCGAACGGTCCAGGGGCGGGGGGGTGGCGGGGCATCTCCAACAACGGGGCATTTCACCCGTTTTCTTACTTTTTTTTTTTGCGGCGGTATCACAAAAATCCTAACAACACAACTCGCATTTATCCCAAGTCTTGGAAGTTGTGAGGAAGCTAAGCATCGAGCCTGGGGGCTGCAAAGGTGGAAGGTGTAAAATTAATTTTGTTTTTCGTACCGACCGCTGCTGTTTTTCAAGAGTCTGGATGCATATAAACATATTTTGTTTTGGATCTGTAATTTTGATCTGGTTTGGCAATGAATTATGCACATGATAAACGACGCCCCTGATTTTTTCACGGTCATATATTTTAGCTGGTCTCCAATCGCATCCATGAATTTTATGTTCTTATTCTCGATATCAGGGGCAGGAGACCCGTTTTGCTAGCGGTAGAACTAGCGCATTAGCAGGTAGCAGCCCCCGCACGGGCGAATCTGATCGCCTGGGGTCTGCAGGTGAGGTGTACACGACCACACGTACCGACCGCTGCTGTTTGGAGTCTGGATGCAGTGTTTTATTTTGGATCTGTAATTGTGAGGTGAAATGAAATGCACATGATAAACGACGCCCCTGACGGTCAGTCGCTGGTCTCCATCGCATCCATGAATATGTTCTTATTCTCGATATCAGAAAGAGAGGAGGAGCGTTGAACTGCCCGCTTTAATTTCTTCTGAGAATCTGATCGCGGGAGGATTGCGAGATATGCAGTGATCTTCACACTACACAGCATCCTCTCTCTGTTTTTTTTTTTCACCGTGCCGTGCGTGCGGTATATGATTCTTTGGCATCAGGTATCGGCGGCCGCAGCTTTCATCTTTTATCACCACCAGTTCTTCAACCATCTTATCCTTCTTTACAATTTTGTTTTGAGTAATTTCAAACAGGCCTATTAGCTCAGTTGGTTAGAGCGTCGTGCTAATAACGCGAAGGTCGCAGGTTCGAGACCTGCATGGGCCATTTTTTTTTTATTTTTGTTTGCACTGAACTCTGCACTTGCACTTGTACGTGGGCCAATTTCGTATGGTCTGCACTTGTACATGGGCCAATTTTTTTTATTGTTTGTGCACTGAACTCTGCTCTCTCTCCATACGCGGGCCAATCACACACATTCACGCTTTGCTTGCCATATTTTCCTATTTTGTTCTTTTTAATTTTTTGCACATTTTTTTTTTTTTGTGGACTAAACTCTGCACATGTACGTGTGCCAATCACACACATTCACGCTTTGCTTGCCATACTTTTCTATTTTATTTACACTTTTTATTTTTTTGGGCAACTATGTCTTAACCTCAACGGACTTGTAACACGGTTTCTTTTTTGATTGCATGGGAAACTCTAGACATTTTTTTTTTAGAATTACATAGTACAACGCAGACGTTCATAACACGCACACACACTCATTCCTATGAATATACACATCACAAAAGCATAACACTTATAAATCCTGAAAAAAAATCCAGAAAAAAAAGTTGACCATGATTCTTTTTAAAAACTTTGGACTTGTACTGTACGGTTTCCACTTTTTTGATTTGAGGGGAAAACTCTGAACTTTAACTTCAATCACCCTAGTATTTTGTAATAACACAACTGGCCCATCATAGGTCACCACCTCTTGGGCTTTTTATCCTAGCTTCATCTAGTTGGGCTCAGGGATGCCCGACTAGCCCATAGGACACAGCCCACTAATCTACTCAGGGCAAAAACCCTAGCAAAGCCACTAATCCATCCGAGCGAGCACGCGTCTCCACTCTCCAGCTAGTCAGGCGCAGGCTCCGTTCCCCCGCCGTAGTTCGACCAGGCGGCCGGCGGCGACGCGCTCGTGGTTTCCAGCGATGTCGGCGCAGGCGGGGACAGGAACGTACTCCCCGGCGGCGGCCGCAGGGGACAAGCGGCGGGAGAGGAAGGAGGAGCTGCGGCGCCACCTCGTCGAGGACGCCGACTGGCCCCGGGCCGACGGCCGCTCCTTCCACGACTGCCGGCCAGCGTGTAACTACACTTCCTCCCTCACGTCCTCTCTCTACCTGCTCTTCCTTGAGAATTTTTGGTTGCGTGCCTTTCGTCTGCTCTTGCCAGCCTCGTACTTATGGTGTTCGACGTTATGCGTGATTGGTGAGGCCGTTTCTGAGCCGCAGGTCATGCCCCGTTGGGCTGAACTCCGTTTAGTTTCTGTGTCGTTTACTGTTTGGGTTTCATACCTCTTTAAACTATCTGTCCCGCGCTTGAATGCCAATGTGGTCCACTATAATGTGAATATTAGCCTTCATTTAAACGATACTACCTATTGTTCTGTGGACTTGAAACTAGCAATATTCATTTCTGGATCATCCAATTAATTGACAATCTACAATGTGTCTTGCAGTTATGCAGACAGGACCAACTACTGCTGCATCAGGGTCAGCTTATGCGGAATTTGGGAAGACAAAGGTCATTGTATCAGTGTAAGTATAACATCCTTTGATACCACCTTTTCATAGTATGTTCTATGTTTTGGATATGTGAAATGCTAGTCTTTCACTTCAATATTCAGCACATCAAATGTCTCTCCTTGGCCTGTTAAATATGTATATTGGTGTCTTTGGAATCAAACACGAGCAAGTTAGGGTCAATCAAAGCAGCCCTGCAACTTTATAAACACCGGCTTTCAGTAATTCGTTGTGGTTATTTCAGCTGGATCTATGTACATTCTACATGCATTTCTTGTTGGTGAACTGAGAATCATGGTTTTAGTTTTTATGCTGCTTGTGCTCTTACCACTTATGAGTTTAGTTAGAAGATCAATATTGCTCATTGGAGAAATTACTTTGGGCTCTAGTATTTGTTTCTTAGCATTGTGATATTTGAATCACATCTATCTGTCCATGAACTTATCAACTTGTGAGACTCTTTACTTATCTTGAATCTGTTTTATTGGTTTATCATTCTTCTTTTTCTAAAAATTGTCTTCACAGGTTTGGACCAAGGGAAAGTAAGAAAGCAATGATGTACAGTGACGTTGGTAGGCTCAATTGCAATGTGAGCTATACAACATTTGCCACTCCAGTGCGTGGACAGGTACATCATGTACTTACCTCTTGTTTCTCTGTTTGGACTTACTGGTGGAAGATATTTGGAGTTGATTTCATTCATCTTATTTCCAGGGAGCAGACAACAAAGAGTATTCATCGATGCTTCATAAAGCTTTGGAAGGCGCAGTAATGCTACACACTTTTCCAAAGACAACTGTTGATGTTTTTGCCTTGGTTCTTGAGTCTGGTGGCAGTATGATACTATTCTAGCCTTGATTTTTTTTTTGTGGAAATATGATACACTAGATTTTTTTTCCCCTTTTTGCTCAGTAGTCCCGCACTCCCTTTTGCTCATCTTACCGAAATTTTATCCAAGTAGTCTAGTACATATTTGGAGTTCTGTTCATGTATAAGAAACCGTATAAAAATAATTAAAATGCTGCTCACCTTCATAACAATGGATATAGGGAGTACATATTTGGAGTTCTGTTCATGTTTAAGATCTAGGAAAATATTGAAATGCTGCTCAACTTCATAACATGCTAGAGCCTCTAATGGTCTTGGTCAGTCAAACTAAGTTGTAAATGACAAATACTTGGTTTGAATGTGTTATCCATAGTATTTTATTTATGGAAAAAGTCCAAGTTATTGGTTTTTTTTTTTTTTTTTTTTGGAAAAAGTCCAAATTACTGCCCTCAAGTTTGACATTTGTCCAGATAACCCCCTAAACTAGTATATCTTTACTGTTTCAATGGAAACCTCTTGTGACCATTGTTTTCTGCATAGGTTTCCTTGCTAAAGTGCTGGACCTTACTTGCAGTTATTTCATTTCAGGTGATCTTCCCATCATTATATCATGCGCTAGTCTTGCACTGGCAGATGCTGGAATCATGATGTATGACCTTGTTACATCTGTATCTGTGGTATGGCCCCATGTTATCTCTGCTCTTCTCTGCTCTTTGATACTCACACGTAAATCATCAGTTAGTTAAACATGAGGATGACCAGATTTTACTTCCTTGTTCAGTCCTGTTTTGGAAAGAACATCATCATTGATCCAACCTCAGATGAGGAAGCATGGCAAGATGGAAGCCTTGTGGTGGCTTTCATGCCAGCCCGCAAGGAGATCACACAACTCACACTCACCGGAGAGTGGAGTGATGGCAGAATAACCAATGTATGGCCTACCTACTGCGGTAGAAGAGGTGTTATCAAAGTTGCAACAAGTAACTAACATCTTGTTTTCTGTCAACAGGCAGTAGAGCTCTGTATGGATGCTTGCAGTAAGCTCGGTGACATATTGCGTGACCGCTTGAAAGATACCGCCACCTTGACGAGTGAATGATGTGGCAGAGACAACACTGGCAAAAACAGATATCCTTAGCTGTACAAAATTCTGTAGGCAAGGGAGGCTTGTAGGCCTGATGTTTGAGTGAGCATGCATGGTTGATCTCCTCCATGGCAAAAGGGTGGACTGTCAAACCGGGGAAGATATTGCCAGGGCAGGTTGTATTTGCCATGTAATGTACTCCTGACGTCTGACCTTTGGCTCATGTAGCATCTGTATCTTTCTTTTTCTGCTTACTGTAATGTAATTCTTCTTGCTCTACCATGGGCTGGATTCGTTTGAGACTGCCCTTTTTTTTTGGTTCGGGTGAAAAAAACATTTTGCCGCTCTGAAATTTTCCCCACTTGTTTCCACGTGTTTAAAGGTCCGATTCAGAGATGGTAATTTCACATGATTTGCTGCATGAAATTTCAAGCCACTTACTTACTAGTGACAACTAGCAACTCATGACCATCCATTGCAGCATTGCACTACTACGCGGTAGCAGCTCATCCAGCAACCCAGTCGGCCAGTCTCACTTGCACTGATAGTGACAGTGGGCCACACGTTCCTAATCCTCTTTCCAGCACCACAAAAATATCTCGTTCTGACAAATATCCGAACAGCCAGCCAGGCGCAAAGCCGTTGCCCATCCCGTGGGGTGGGGTATTTAAGCCCCTCCTCACTCCCCGAGTCCTCTCGTGCCATCGCCATTCACCTCCAGCTCTCCAAGCCCCCGGAACCTTATCACCAAATCCTCATCCCATTCCGAGCGTCATGGCGGCCGCGCTCTTCTCCACCTCACTCTCGCCCCGCTTCCTCGCCCTGTCCTCACCGAAGCCGGCTGCTCCAGCGGCCTCAGCCTTCCTCCCCTTCAGGCTGCCGCTGCGCGCTGTGGCGGCGCCGGGGAGGCGGGTCTTCGAGCCCGTGGCCGTCGCGGTGTCGTCGGAGTACGAGACCGAGGGCGCGGAGCAGGAAGAGGAGGGAGCCGAGGAGTTCTCCGAGGACCTCAAGCTGTTCGTCGGCAACCTGCCGTTCAGCGTCGACAGCGCGCAGCTCGCCGGGCTCTTCGAGCAGGCCGGCTCCGTCGAGATGGTCGAGGTATATATGAGTTTGATTGTCCTCATCTTTGTAATTATTCGTCGCCAGTTGAGTTTACTTGAAATTCAAATTGTACCCGTATTTGAAAACGACAAATTTGGGCTAGTTCGAATTTACATGCAGTTTAAATATCTGAAATGTCTAAATTGGTTTGGTGCTACGGTAAATACTTAGTAAATAAATAGGCAAGATGGCAAGAACCGTCATGTTATTCAAATTGTCAATTCCAACCACATAGCTGCATGCATGCTTTAAGTTTTTGTGTTTGAATACCCTATAAGATTTCTTTGTGTTTTAGGTTGTGTATGATAGGATGACTGGGCGGAGCCGTGGATTTGGATTCGTGACAATGTCTTCAGCTGAAGAAGCCGGAGCTGCTGTCGAGCAATTCAACGGTTATGTGAGGATACTTCCACTCTTTTAAGCTAACTGTCTCTTGGTATGCTTCTGAATCTGATGATCAGTTTTAACTGAAGAAAAATATGCAGCAGTACTGATAAGACAGGTGGTCTATACTAGATTGTAATGCTGGTGGTTTGTACCAGTTCTTAGGATTTTCAGATTCAGGGTTTTCATCAAAGTTTGCATTACTCAGTAACCTGAAAACAGAATCATACCTTATAACCAACCATTGCTTATAGTTTCTGGCTAGCTGTTTGTGACTGAATTGCTTTTACTTAGTCCATACTGTGACACATTAAGATGAAACTTGACTAATTAATCTTGCCTTTCAAACAGACATTTCAAGGAAGACCACTTAGGGTGAACTGCGGGCCACCACCGCCTAGAGATGAATCCGCACCAAGAGCACCAAGGGGGGTGGTGGTGGTGGTGGCAGCTTTGTCGATTCAGGCAACAAGGTCTATGTGGGGAACCTTGCATGGGGCGTTGACAACTCGACTCTTGAGAACCTATTCAGTGAGCAAGGGCAGGTGCTTGATGCTAAGGTCATCTACGACAGGGATAGCGGCAGGTCAAGGGGGTTTGGTTTCGTCACCTATGGCTCGGCTGAGGAGGTCAACAATGCCATATCAAACCTTGATGGCATCGTAAGTTCTATGCCATTTTGACCCTTTCATGTATCTTGTACATTGTTATACATAGAGGATGTGCTAATCTGAATGTTTAATCGTAATGCAGGACTTGGATGGTAGACAGATCCGAGTCACAGTTGCAGAATCAAAGCCAAGGCGTCAATTTTGAGATTTTGTTAAGGTGGTTAGAGGTTATAATAGCGTGTTTCACAAGTTTTAGTTTGTAGCGTCTATTCTTTCCTCCATATGAGTAACAAGAAGATGCTGATAATGAGAGACTGGAAGTGAAATTGATGTACACAGGAAAATATTTTTCCCAGCCATACAATGACACACCCTCTTATGCTCGTCGTGCCTTCAAACAGAAGTAGAAATCTTAACAAAGTTTTGCCACATGCATACATAACAGGCAATCAAGAGCACACTTTTCTGAATGTTCGTGATGGCATGCATCATGTATGATCCTTCTGAAAAGATGAATTTATTTGTTTCAGCTGTACAACAAAATGGCAATTCAAATCTCGCTTCCATCGTCTATTTAGGAAGCTATCTTTAGCCAATACTTTTTTTTCTTTATGAATACTTTTTGTTTTTGTTTCTCTCTTTCTGTTTGTTTTCTGTTTTTGCTTTACAATTCATTGTTGTACTGCTGTTTTTAGTCCTATTCTCTAATGTAAAGAAAAAAAAACGGGTCTATATTACCTATCACCAGAGTCCAGATTTTCTTCTTGAAATCCAAAACCGGACATCTTGCTCGCTTAATTCTCATAACTGTTTCTACTTTCAATCAACTCAAATTGTGTTGGTTAGAAATGGTTTTCAAGATGGTATATCTTTTTAGCTAAAAAGTTAGAAAAACCATAGAGATTCCAGTAAACACCTCATGTGTTTTTAAAAATCATGAAAAAATGTCTCTAAAATAAAATTTCCAAAGCTTCTAAAAAATTTAGAAAAACCATATAGATAGATTGGTGTTTGTTTTTGAAAGTTTTTTAAATGCATTTAGACAACCATAAATATTTAGAACCCATGAAAAATATCTGTAGAAGTTTTTAAACATGTTTTAGCTTTAGAAGAAATGGAAAGATATATAAAAAAATAAAATTTCTAAAGCATTCTAATTGATGTCTAAATATCATTCTAAATCTTTAACAACAAAAACAAAAGGGGCAACCAATATGAATGCATTCAGCATTGATGTATGTTTTCAAAAACATCCACCGCATTGCATGCTAGTTGCATCTTGTGTGTTTGCAACATTTTTTACAACATCGAAAGTTTTTAAAATGCATTTAGACATGGATTGTAACATGGTGAGAGCCGAACCCCCAAAAAGCTCGCCGAACACTATTTGAATTCTCTATTTTTATAATATTTTTTTCCTTGTTCTAGTGATAAATCTAATATTTGGAAAAGAGATATTTCATGATCTCTAGATATTATTTTCGAGTTCTTGTGTCCCAATACATCGCTATGTTTTTTTTACTCCAATATATATAAACTTAGAGATATTTTTTTGTGGTTTTAAAAGCTTATCAGGTGTTTAATCAAAATTCAAACTAAAAATAATAAAACAGCCTTAAAAACCACTTCTATTTGGGTAACAGAGCTAATTAATTTGGTTAATATTTCAAAGGTTAAATATTTTTTCCTAATGCAAATGCTATGGAAGTGGACCTCTCTAAACAACTCTCTAAACGAGCTGAGCGAAACGAGCAGGCAAAGCATCGACCCAACGGCCCATGAGGATGAGGCCCAGTCCAACCGCTACCTACCCCTCCTCTTCCACGACGCAATCGCCTCGCACGCAGGGGTCGCCGGCGCGGACGGACAGATTCCATTCGCTTCCCATCCATTTCTCACCAGAAGCGAAGCCGGAGGCGGAGGAGCGGAGGAGGAAGGAGATCTCGAGCAAGCCGGAGGCGGAGAAGATGAAGACGTTCGACCAGTGGCCGGTCTTCTTCCGCCGTGAGTGGAGGCGCAACTGGCCCTTCCTCACGGGGTTCGCCATCACCGGATTCCTCATCACCAAGATGACGGCCAACTTCACCGAGGAGGACCTCAAGAACTCCAAGTTCGTCCAGGAGCACAAGAGGCACTGACGAACCAGGTAAGACCCCGATCCGCTCTTATCCGTCCCTGATCTCTACGTACGAGGTAGATCTGCATCTGCGCTCCTCTCTGTCACGCGGCGCCCCCTGGTTGAGTTCCCCGCACCCGTTTCGGATTCCGAGTGCTACTTGGTCTTCCCCCCCAAATCTGCCGATAGGACACCCACACAGTGCTGTTAGAATTTGCCGATGGGAGTACCACCAATTTCAGATTTCCATGATGCGGGAGTTAGTTTCATTCCCAACAACAGTAACTCTTAATTTCAGATTTCCATGATGCGGGAGTTAGTTTCATTTCCAACAACAGTAGCTCTTAATACTGTTGTAACTTTAGTATATTTTGGGAACAGTATTCTATGCCACTGGATCACACAGCAGCAGAGGGATGGTGTAGTGTCACCTAATTTCGGTTTATGTTTGCAAGCTAGAATTTGACCAGTAAAAACATGCGGGTGGCAAAAATTTAGGAAAAAGCCTTTGGATGAATCAGCTGTATCTGACCATATCTTGCATGTTATTAGTATCAGCCAGTAGCACCTGTGTGAACCTTAGTAGAATTATATGCCCTCCGTTCCAAATTTTAAGTCATTTCGGCTTTTCTAGTTTCAAAAAGCTATGTACCTAGATACACGTTCTATGTGTCGAGAAAAGCCAAAAACTTACAGTTTGGAACAGAGGGAGTACTTGTTAACAAAGGCAGCAAACAACTAGCAGTGGCACTATAACTACTTTGGCTGTTGATATCCTTGAGGAGTTGGAGGATTAAGCAGCTGTCCAGCACAAACCAGCAAGCCAAGCATAAGCTAATCAGCTCCATTGTTCTTCTCAAAAAGAAATAATGATGGGTAAAAAGTATTCAACTTCATTGCCATGTTCAGTTTTCCAGCCCTGCACAATATGAAATGAAATAGGCGCCAATACTGTGCAGTTTCCCAGTCTGCTAGTTCAGTCCAAATAGATGGAACATATAAATTCATGAACTGTTTGCTGATCAACAAGGAAATAAGTCTCGCTTTATGAAAACAGTGGGCAGCAATGCTCCAAATTCATCTAACCTAATGAAACCAGCCATTTGAACTTTCAACCTCATTGTAAAAGGACAAGAATGGCCCCGACTAGAAATACATCCATGCACTCTAAATTCAGTCGTCCAATTTTACATCTCTCAGGGTTTCACATTACTGGAAAATGTTTCTCTTCTTTCAGATTTCTTAACATTTCCTAATGGAACATGGCCATCACCATTTTACTCAACTGGCACAGACCATAGTGTTCTTCTAGTTGCCGTCCCTAGATATTATAGTCAGCATCTCACTTGAGAATACAAGGTTTTTTTTAGCATTAAACAGTGCATTAGTTAGCACTTGTGAAGGGTTCACTGACAGCTCAAAGGGCATCAACTGGTAGCTGTTTGTGATTTGTTGACAGTTAAGCAATCTATGATATATGCTAAAAAAGGTGTTGAAAAGGTTTCTTGTAATTGTGGAAATCTATAATGACTCTAGAGGATGCCTTGCAAAACCAAACCGCAACCGTGGTCATCAACTGAATCCTTACCTAAAGTTCAGACGTGGCTGTATGGAACCCTTTTTCGTTTGAGAAACACTGAAATATCCAATGAGATTTGTCTCTCTTTCTAATGATCTCTGATGTTTATCACTGCTAAAGCCATGTTTAACATGTCTGTGTTTGCTGTTTGACATATTCTGTTATGTTGGCATGCTAGATAAGAATTTGATTAGTGAAACAATTCCTGGTTGTTCACAACATCGCTGCTTTCATCCCTAAAAACCTTTCCCATGTCATAAACCTAGGCAAAGTATCATTCCCTACAGTCCCCCCCCCCCCCTCCCTGAAAAATGGTAGTAGTCGACTTTTTCTTTCCCATCAAGTGCCCCTTAGTACGAAATTTAAATCTGCAGGGAAATTATCTTCCCCACTGTCTTCAGCTTTCCCTAGTAACTCAAGCTGTAGGGAAACTTGCAGATTCGACTAGTGCTGGGAGGATTGCCTATGTGGCTATGTGCTAAGTTTTTAACAATCCTCACTTGTTCATGCCACTCATAGCCCTTGTACATTTGGGACCCCACCCCCATACCTGTCCCTATAGTTCTCTGAAATCTTGTGTCTAACGCTTACATTCCCTTGCAGGTGAAGGAGTTGTTTCAGAAACGCCTGTGTGGTCAGCCAGTTCTGTTATGCCTTTGAATGGAAAAATAGATCCATCTTTTTTCCATTTGTTTTTAATCTAAATGCTTGCGCTCTGTGTTCCATTTGTCATGTAATAAGAGGCAAATGAATTGAACGAACATTAATCAGCTTCTGATTAGGATACTTCAAGTTTGATCTTTTCATACGTAATGCAACAAATGAAAATATCGATGCTGGCCTGTTCTGGATGTTGTGGGATTGCATTTAATCCCGTCGAGTTGGTGGTGACAATGAAGATTTTGCTATATGATTGGAGCCTATTTGGAAACGAAGGGTGGAAAGCCTGTATGGTCTTTAGTACTGTACCGTACAAATTGTGAAGTAGAGGTGTTGTATCATGACTATCACTCTAATCCATTTTTAAACGTGTTTATCCAAACAAACCGCAAGGTTCAGCCACATGGCTTAGTCATCGTAACCATCTCCGTTTCACCGTTTGAAGCTCTGAAGTGGGCTATCAAACATGAATGACTGCGTTGAAGTGGGCTATCAAACACGAATGACTGCGTTTCTACTCGAAAAAGGAAATGAAGTGAATACTCAAATCAAATTGTCCACCTTTCTTGAAAAAATCAACTGGTTTCGGCTTAGAGCCCATTTGGTTCACATATGTGGCATAGGATAGGAATTGAGAAACCATAGGAATGAAATGCCCCAACATATCAAATCCTACAAGAATGAAGAACTCTTTGAAAGCAATGTAGGGAAAACATAGGAACCAAAACAATGAGGTTAGAGCTTATGTTTTTGTTTCCTCCAAAATTTCTTTGGAATGGTCCAATCCATAGGAATTTCAAAGGAATTGTTGAGAAACATTTCTTGGTTCTAAAAGGCTTGATAGGATTTTTTTCCTATAGGATTTGAATCCTTCAAAATTCCTATGTTCTACCTCCATTTCAAAGAGGCCCTTAAGCATAACAGACAAGTTTACCCAGAAAAGAAATATCGACGACAAATAATCACGTCATTCTACACATGAAACTAACTAGAGCAATTTGCACATGGTGCTAGAGGAGGTTTTGTAATTATATAATCAGTGCTTTTACGTTTTTGAGAGAGATGCATTTGCACCCATGATCACTATATAGCTTCAACACTAATTCAGTAATTCTATTTACTGAAAGTCTGAGACTTTTTTTTTTTAGAATTACACAGTATAACGCAGACGCTCACAACACAAGATGGCAATGGGTACCTAAAACCTGAATACCCGACAGATTTTACCCGATAAAGATACGAATATGGAATGGATTTTCTACCCACGGATACAAATTTGGGTAAAATCCTTTACCCATCGCGTATATCGGGTACGGGTGTGGATGTGTACTACCCATACCCGCGTACCCGTAGGTAAGAAAAACCCGCAGAAATAAACAACTACCTTCGTCATTTTAGTCATATAGCCTAACAATTTAGCACAAATCCAATTAATTATTATATGATGAAGAGTTTGTTAGTTTGTTGTAATAATACCATAATTTTTATATGAATATTTGTTGGTTTGTAATTTGCTAGAAGCTATTACTTTGACATGTGAATGTTTGTATTTATATATAAAATTTTGGGTGTATTGTCGGGTGCGGGTTACCTGTCGGGTAAAAATTACCCGCGTGCGGTGCGGATGTGGAAACGAATTTCTTATCCTTCTGCGGGTACGGGTAACCCGACGAATTTAACGGGTGCGGGTGTGGGCGGCCAATACCCATCGGGTATGTACCCGTTGCCAAGTTGACTCACAACACGCACGTATGCTCATCTCTATGAACACACACGCACGCAAACCCTATCCCTATGAGCACATCCGAAGAACTAAACCGACACATCTAGAGATTCCCAAAGTCACCACTAGCCCCTCGTCGTCGATGGGAACGTCGCTACCACTTAAAGCGTAACGCCGATAAATCCTAAAAAAATCACAGGAAAAAGTGCAAGCACCAGAATTTGATCCCTGGTGGGTAGCGTCCCACTAGACAGTCCTACCACAAGCCTATTCGCAAAAGTCTGAGACTTAAGCCTATTTAGATGAGCTAGAGCTAGTTACCGACAAACTAAAAATTAGCTAAAAGTTAGCTAACAACTAACCAGCCGTTTGAACAGTATTTTTCTCTCATACCAAACCAACCGGCTTGTCTTATCAGCCAGCTTATCTCACCAGCCGAACACCCCCTACAAAAAAAAAATATATCAAAACATGCCCTGGCCATATCAGCAGCATCGGCGACCATTTGAAAGAAAAAAAAAACCTACTACAACTTGTAAATATCGCCGCGCTGTCCCGTCTGCTTGCCTTGGACCTTCCCTGTGTACAGACTACAGAGCACATCCATGCTAGCTAATCTTCATCTCTGAACGGCGATCTATCTAATCTTAAAATTAAGCTCCTCTTAAAAAGTTAAACCCAAAGCAAACCCCTCGCCCCCACCCCACGCAACCCCCGATACCTTCGACTTTTCCGCCCACGCCGTTCGTCTCCGTCGATGGCGATGGAGATTCCGGCGCAGGTGCGCCGCTACTGGCTGCCGATATTGCTATTCACCGCTGGATTCCTCTTCCAGGTCCTCGTCCTGCCCCGGCACTTCCCGCCCACTCACTACGACGGTGAGAGCCCCTCCGGCCTCCGCCGGCCGCACTTCCGCTTCGCGCTCTCCGATTCGGGCGCGTTCTGACTTGTGAGATTGGTGTTTTCGATTGGTCGTGCTGTGTGGTTTGCAGTGCTGGGACTCGAGAAGTTCGCGCCGGTCGAGAGGGTTGTGGAGGCCTACGAGTCGCTCTCCAAGGAGTGGTGAGTGCGATCGAGGCGACTTACTGGTAGCTTCTGATTGGATTGGTCTGTTTGTTCTGTGTAGTTCGTTGTGGGACGTGCAGTTCTCGACTATTCGAAGTCGTAACGGGTATCTAGGGGTTTACCAGTTTGGTGGTGTTTCTGCACTTTGTGTATGGTTCTGTGTGTGTGTGCGCGCGCGTGCAAAATCTAGTCTGGTTTGCTTTTGACGTATATGGACCGGAAGAATTTATTTGGACATGATTAGTGCTTGATTGAATCACCAGCTTCGAGATAGCGCAGATACATCACTCGTTTTGCCACTCCAGTGTTAGTAAGATACCGTTGTTTATTTGAGGGAAATTAGTAAGATACCATGGATGATTGCTTGCTTGCTGTTTATCTGTACTAGTTGTTTTTGTTCGTTTGGATACCTCCTTTACAGAATCTGAGTGAATCTTTTGTTGATGTCAACTCAGGCTATCCGAAAAGAATCACCAACCAACTGTTGATATTATAAAGGTGAGATCAAAATCTAGAGCTCAGTCTGCTAGACTTGGTAGGCATGGCAATAACTTTCCATAGCGAACTCACCATTCATGTATCTATTTATGTAGTCATACACTTTTCACACCTGTCATTCAACTTTAAGAGCCATTGAGATTATAAACCAACTACCATTCAATCTTTTTTTCTGTTTTCCCCCCAAATGCTTGCTATTAGAGTAATATATGAATATGAAACATCACAATTCTTTGATGGTTCGTACAGATCCGTTATGCATATGAGCTGTTGACAAATCCAGTTTTAAAGAGGGACTATGATCTTTTTGGACTGGATGAGCATAAGGTGACCACTCTCTCCCCCTCTCTCTGTTCACATGCATGCCTATCATTAAAGTTTCTTCAGTTTTATCACTTCTATTTCCCTATCGGTCTAAGAGTTTTTCCCTTCCATCTGGTAGGATGTCCTCGAGAGAGTCAAAGAACAATATCGAACGGAGCACTTTCTCAAAATTGATCTCCCATTGTTAAAAGACTCTGTAGTCAGTAAGTTCTGCCTATCTAATCACTTGTAAATTGTACTGATATATTTCCTTGCTTTTGTTATATTTGGCATAAAACTATTCCAATTCCTTAGGTTTGATTGATGATACCTTCAATGTACTCACACATGAGTCGTTCATGTCTGCTATTAATGAAGAATACCCATTAATCATACTGGTTAGTTTTTATGCTACCTCTATAAGCGATTAAGCTTCCATTATTTTATTTACATTACTTATGCATATTCTTAGTATCCTCTGCTGGAACGAATCACTGAACTTACTGCTGATTCTTGCTCTATTTTCTAGGTATATTCAAAGGGTAGTCTTCGGTGTGCTCAATTTATTGAGTACTGGAAGAAAATTGGTATGTTTCTTCATTCTGACTTGGATGCTATCTTTTTATTTGTTGCTTCATTTGGAAAGAAAACCAACACATTTAGATACTTAATGGAAAATGCAACCTATTGTAGGATTACACATTTGGCTGCTGTTTTGTTTGTTGCTTCACACTGAGTCTTACATGAAATTATTTACTATTGATGGAGTAAGTAGTAAGTTGCAGCGACTTTAGTAGTTAATGATATTGAAGGATGATGAAAATTGGAATTGCGGTAAATTGCAGGGTCAGATCTAGAAATGACATTCTTTACTGTTTAATGCACTGCCAAGTGGTATGCTATGAGAAAGGCATATGCTGATATAATCGAATTTGTCTACTTAGAATTTGTTATTTTTTAAGACCGAGAATATTCCTTAGGTGAGCAAGCTTTGAAATTGTAGCATTTTGTTTGAGCTGTACTTTATGGATCTTTTGGCAGTTTAGTTGACAGTCGACAGTATTTTCTGTTCTGAAATTATTTGAAGTTGCCAACAATAACTACTGACAACACATTGTGAATTTAGAATTCCCAAGAAAAAAAAAATTCCCTATTTGATTCCCCCCTCACAATATTTGATTGCATGGTCTAGGCTCTCAATTGGATGGAATCGCCAAAACTGCAATGGTAGAAGTTGGTGATTCAGAAGTGGCTGGTTATTTCGCTGAAAAAGGGTTCTCCAAACGGCCATTTTTCCGTAATGGTATGTCAATGCAGCAAGTCTTGTTATTCATAATGATGTGAACAGCGAACTTTAAGTTTAACATATTGACCCTCTATTTCAAACATCGTTAGTCAGTTACATAGATTTTGTCAAACAGAGTAGGTCAGTGCGGGAAGTGGATTTCTATTTTCTGTTAGTGGAGGAGTTCTGTCCTCAATTTTCTGTTGAGAAAAAAGGTATTCTTTTTGTTACGGTTCATTCATTTCATACTCATTCGATTCGTGCAGGTGTACCAACACTTGTTGCATACCCTGCTAACTGCAAAAGTCCATTTTGTTACGTGAGGTGACTATTTTGGCCAGACTATCAGTTTCCTGATCATATTTAAGTCTGTGACTCTTCTTTTCCTGTTATATCAGCATTCCCATGATGAAGGCTATTTCCCATTTGTGCTGAAGACATGTCATATCCGGTGTGCGGTCTAAATAACCATGTTTTCTATGCCTAGGTACCCAGGTAGGCTTTTGGTGGATTCTGTTGTTGATTGGGCTGCAACATCAGTTGTAGGATTGCCTCGGATCTTGTACTATTCAAAGGAGACATTGGTGAGCCTTAGCTCTATTACTTTATTTATCCTATATTTGAAATTCAAAGCAAATTGAAGGCCTGTTGGAAATGTAATCTATTATTTGAGTTAGTAACTAAGATCCATGTAACCTACTGAATCATGAGTATGAATCTGCATCCACAATTCCTTTTTAGAGATACAGATTCTAGTTTGGTTAGTGAAAAATTTGTCATTACTTGCATGGGAAGCAGTTAGGATTAGGTTTCTTGCCCACTTATTTAAAATGTTTATCTTATGACATCATGGAACTATTTTAATTACACAATCCTTATGGCTAATTTGTAACTATAAAAGTAACCAGCATCCTCTATGTATTGTTCATGTTGTTTTGCATATTGCTGCCCCATTCAGTGTTATTATTCAACAATTGCAGTTAGGTTTGATAGGCTTTACCTGAGAGGAATTATGGTTCTAATGCAGAGCTTTATTTTCAGGGCCCCCAATACATTGGGAAGAGCGGCCATCATAAGGTGGAATAGCTTTTGCTGGAGCACCTTTACCTTTTGGGCTTTTGGCCACTCACAGTTGCTCATGCCATCTTTGCATGCATTATGTAGGTCAAAGTTATCTTTTTCTCAAGTACTGGAGAGCGAGCTGCTCCGTTCCTTCGCCGAGCTGCCCAAGAGTATTCAAGTTATTCATCATTTGGATTTGTCCTTTGGAGAGAAGACGAATCCCAGATTTGGTGGAATTCGTATGTGCTTTTTGAGATTGTGTACAACTTTTTGTTATATATAAATCATGTCTTTGTATAATATATTAACAGTAGCTATTTATAACCCTTGTTACAGTTTAATATTATATACATATATGTTTATAATGAGTAAATAAATATGATTTTTTTTTTTTTCAGCTGATACAATTTTTGTTACAGTTTAATATTAACAGTAGCTCTATTAGTTGCAGAAATTCGTTTGGCAGAGTCTGCACATTTTACACAATTGTTCATCACTTCCTATTTTACAGTAACTTTTTCAAACTTAGCTATACTAATTGTTGATCATCAAATTTTGTCAGTTGACATGATATAATATTTAGATATATTCCAGCTAAAAAAATATTTGGATATATTGGATAAGAATCACCAAATTGCCTTTTGTTTTTCTGAATCCTTCCCATCTTGCCGCTTTTATTATTTCAGTAAGTGGTAGGATATACTACTATTATGATCATCTTCATTGATCAGAGTCTTATTGCATATACCATTTCATGCTTGTATATATGGTTTTGCATATGATGGTGCATCCAACCTTAAGGTTGAAAATAGTCTCAACTTAGCTTTGTCAATGATCTATTTCTTGATCCTTTGTTTTTTTTGGCTATGTTTATATGCCTTGACTTGAAAGTTTCCCATTTTTTGGCTACATAGAAACTCTTAATCAGATAATTAGTGTTACAGTGATACATTCTGACAATTGAATGCTGGTACCACAAATAGTAGCTACTTAGCATCGAAAACATGTGATTTACTGATTTCAAGATCAGTGAGCATTGAGCAATTGAGCTACTGCATTTTAATGAAGCAAAACATTACCATGGTCCCATCTGTTAGTACACATGGCAAAATTGGTCACACAATCTTGTGTACTTTGGATCAGGTTAGGGGTGGAATCGGCTCCAGCACTTGTTTTCTTGAAAGGGCCAGGCACAAAGCCTGTTGTACACCATGGCAAGATTCCTCTCCCCTTAAGTTTTTTTATTTTTGCAATGCAGAGGTTATGCTGATTTTTGACCTCCCCATTCAGGAATTTTTAGCAAATCAGAGTTCATAGAGATGATGGAGGAGCACAAGCACCATGGTATTGTTGAACAGTTTCTGAACCAATTGTACTGAATTATCAAGCCACGTAGTATTGTTTAGGATGCCGTCTCCTTAAATGAAACAAAACATTTCTTTATCACCACATTCACTCATTTACTGTTCTTGTTTAGAACTGCGACAGCTAAGAAGTGACACATCTTTGGAACTGGGTTGTGATGCTAGAGGCCATTCACGTGCTGGCAATGATGCAGCAATTTGGTATTGTGTAATTGTCGCTGGCCGTCCAGGAGTAGAATTAAGTAAGAAGAGACAAGTAAGTTTTCATAGTTAATTGCAATGCGCAAATTGGTATGGTTTATTATCTGAATAATCTTCATTACTAGTTTGCTAAGTATATTGGTTTGCATTTGAAATTAGATTTTGCGTAAGGCCCAAGATAAACTGTTAGGTGATGTTGACAGAAGTGCTGGGAATGTCGACAATTCAGTAGAGACATCAAGTGCTGCAACTGCCTTCAAAGATGATAGGTTGACCTTTGTTTGGTTAGATGGAGAAGTACAAAAGGTAGATTGCTTTATAATTTCAACTTTACTATTTATCTCTTATTATCTATGGTCATCTTCGAGATAGGATCTTATCCATTTTGGAATGTTATCCCTTGTTAGTTGGCAGGTATAGATTGATTTGTTAGGACCAGCTCTATATAAGGCATCACATCCTTTTGTTATATATAAAAAAGGAAAAATGAATCAAAGAAGTATCCACCAGCCAACAGACACTTTGTCCCAAAGTCCCTCCACTTCAAGCCATGCCATGCGGTCTCATTATCTGCGATATTTATCCCCATTATAATCTACTGGTCATAACAAGTTCTACCTTAGGGGCCAGAATGCTAGACCTTTGTGAATAGAACCATAATGGATTTGATTCAAAATGTTCTGTGGTAGTCATAACAATTATGTGGACCAGTAGTTTACAATGACAATGTGTGCTTCATTGATTCTGTGAAAAAACACTACATGTGAGATTGGTCTTTGCTTTTGTCTATTTGTCACTTATAGCCTTTTTAGAACCTCAAGGTAACCTCCAATTGCTTCGTGGATAATGAGTTATTGATTCTGAAAGATGTGTTTCCCACCAAGTCCTTCTTTGGCTGCACACAATTACACCCCAATCCATACAGTTTGGAAGGGATTGAAGTGGAATTTGAACTAAAATACACATCCGGACCTCCGGTTATATTATAGTTGTCCTTAATTCTCATGTACATCACTGGAACCTGAGCAACAGAAACACATCAGATCCTGGCCATTCCACTGTCAGCAATCAAATTGTTCTTATATTTGTAAATACAAATAACATCATAAGCATATATTTTGGCAGCAAATTTGTGCCTTCTATCTTGCCACTGATTATACTGGAGCCTGTGGTCCTAGAGACTTTGGAGATGACAATGATAAACCTGAAATTTTCATTGTTCGATTCCAAAGAAATGCAACATATGAGGCAATGAAAGCTGAAAAAAAGAACAACCTTGTGGACATTCTCCAGGGACAGCATACTGATGCGTCCCAGCTAGTGGCAAAGTACAAGGGTCCAGATGAAATTGAAGAGGTGAGAATTTAATGGTTTGTACCTTCTAGTGCATTATCTATGTGCCTTCTGATAATTATGTCAGCTTTGGTACCTCAACACTAAAAAGATCACTGCTAATTCTGTACCTGTTTTAACTAACATTGCAGATAAATAGGTGGATCTCTCAGATTATCGAAGATGGAGATACTAGAGAAATTCCTTACTTCGTAAGTCTCTTGCATGTTACTCATTATGTGTCTAGACATAGTGTATATCTAAGTGCATAGCAAAATCTATGTATCTAGAAATGCTAAAACGTTTTAAAATTTGGAATGGAGGGAGTAGAAGATTTTTTTTTTTTTTTTTTTTTTTGGGGTACAAATCTGCAGGACGTTGTAGTGTTGTACTTGACCTTGGCCTAGCTGAATTGATTATTTTACACAAAAAAAATGTTTTATTGTGTAGAAGGTTAGCTAGACATATGTAGACTTCAGGAATGTCCATTCCATTAATGATTTTGCATTAGATTGCTTTTTCAGTTAAAGGATGCTCTTATATCTCTCTAGCATGTATCCTTAAATGGAAGGGGTAAAGAATATATAAGAAATGAAATGTACTTCCACATAGACCAAAGGACGATTGACTCAATTGCTTGTCTTACTTGATCCAGTATTTGTCTAATGTATCTCCTGCTTTTGATGACAGTCAACATTATTTGGTTGATACAAGTTGCCTCTAATAACCATTTTTGAACAACCGTTCTATCTACCCAAGCACCTTATTGGCACTAGCAGTAAAAATTCAGCATGGCTGGAACAATTACTATATGCGATTGAGATCTATGCATTAATTGTACTGGGGATGAAAATGCTTTCACTTGAACTTCTGAAAATAATGTTTTCAGAGCAGTCACATTGCACAAAGTGTATACCATATCCCCATATTGTTAATATTTAAAGTGCTCTTTTGTATGTGTAGACTTCAAAGGTGCCAGATCTTGTACCAGAGGAAACGAGCAAAGAATGGCTAAGAAGTTCTAAAAGTATCCGCTCAGCAGGGAAAAGTCTAAAAGAAAACATTGGTTTCCATTTCCAAGATTACCTAACCCACCCAATGATTGGTTCAACTTTGCTTATATGCGGATGTATTTCTATGGGAATAATATGGTTCAGGAACAACAAACCAACTCAAAGTACTCAACAGGTAGTTCATGTTTGATATAAAGTTAGATGGGCATTACCTTATTTACCGATTCAAATTTTTTGGAGTTCTCCCCATGTCTATGCTCAATTTTCTTAAATGCTGATCAGTCATTTACAGGTAGTTTGTGATGTAGGTTTTGTCTACTACACTCTACATACACCCGAATTTGTAAACCCAAAATACCATCAATTTTTCCTTCTCAAATGATCAGAATAAATTGTGATGTCGCCAATCTAACTATTACACTCCACATGATCCACTATTCATTTGTCTTCACACAAAAGTCACTTGGGTGGCATTTGATCTGAGGATTCTTGCATTCCATAAATCCTACTCTTTTTCTGAACAAAATCAAAATGTTACGTTCTTTACACTTCAGATAATATGTTTACGTTTGACTTGATTCAGAACTTTGACAGTATGTAGTGTCATCTCACAGGAAAAAGCTCCTAAAGACAAGACAAAGAGGCCTCGTCCAAAGCTTAGCACGTCTCTCTTCGGTGAGCCTTCTGTCGCAGACGTTGACCCAAAAGACGCTCGTCAGTGGGAGATGTCAGACTCGGATTCAGATTAATTACTTTTGCTCCTTATATTTGGACCTGACCTACTGCAAGGATGTGTCGAACTTCAGTAAACTACATATAGTTGTGCGGTGGCCTTAATTTAGACAAATGCGGCAGAGTATAATGATATAGTAAAACAGTTGGATTAATCAAGTTGCCACTTTCTGATGCGTCAGTTGCCCTGTGACGTGGCACCAGGGGCATATTTTTGTTATGTTGACACCTGCTTGTAAACTGGCAAGCCTGGTAGAGGTCTCTCTTAACCTATGAATTTATGATCTGAGAATGGAGTAAACTATAGTAGACAGGAACATATCTGTCTCTAGAATATGTAAATGATGTATCCCACAACAAACAACGTACATGCATATTTGATGCAGGCTGGAATGTATTAGCGTCGTGTGCAAGTAAAAACTCGGCTAACGTCGTGATACGGGCTTTTGTTTTGACTTTTTTAAACAAAGCCTTTTCAGGCATACCACATGCGTTTGCTGCAGGTTGCCAAACGCCTTCCGAGATTTTGGAGATCAGCTAGTTTCGGCACATACTCAAACTGAACGCATGCAAGATTGAAAGTTGATACTTATCAAAGGAGTCGCAAAAATTATGGGTTTCTTGGTGTGCTTGCTTTGTTACTGCTAGAAAATCGATAGCTCTAATTGGTGACGAGAGAAACCAAATCCTGTATTTTCACAGGTCTAGAGAGCGATTCATTTCAGTTGCCTGCCAGCTACGTGCTTTGTCGATTTTTTTTTACAATATTAGATTTTTTTTGCAATCTTAAAAACTTAATCCGAAACTCTAGATTTTTGTCTAGGCCATATTTTTTTACAATCTTCGAAACCTTTATTTTTGTGATCTTAGAAACTTTGTCTGGAACTCTAGACTTTTGCATAAACCATTTTTTTTACAATTTTCTTTTCCGCAATCTTAGAAATATTTTCTTTTCTGCATTCTTAGAAAGTTGGTCTGAAACTCTAGATCTTTGCATGAACCATTTTTTTTTGTCTATGTTAACTCATGCTAATCTGAAAACCAACAGCTGATATTATAAAGATGAAATCAAAATCTATATCTTTGTCTACCAGAATTGGTTGTTGGTAATGTTTGTATAGAATAAAATGATCATTATGTGTAAATCGCCTCTACGTCCTACGCGTGAAAATACTTTTCTACAGCAGATTCATTTAGAAGTCGTACACTTTTCAATGGCGACACACTCCGCCATTCATTTTTAAGAACCATTAAGATTAGATTAGGGCTTTCCCATCATCCAGCCCTACAGCGAACATCTAGTCCTATGTCATAGGAGTAGTTTTGTAACCTGTCAAAGAGGTCTGCAGAGAGGATGTTACGACTTTGCCATTAATTTGCAATTGCAAGCTAGTACATACTGCTGCTTTAAGCACCCTGACGTCAGACTTGAGAAAACCTTCCCTTGAACTAGTCGCGCTGTGTCACAGTCCCGCACATCATCGTGTCATCGCCTTGAGGCCTTCCCCTCTCCACAAGCCAAACGCGAATACCTCCCCGTGACCTCCCCGATCTCCGGCGATGGCCGCGCGGCGCCTCGGATCCCCCGCCTCTAGGTGGCTGCGCCCGTCCGCGCTGCTCCTCCTGGTCGCCTCCGCTCTCCTCTCGGCGCCGTCGCCGGCCCGCGCCCTCCGGTTCGACCTCGAGTCCGGCCACACCAAGTGCATCTCCGACGAGATCAAGGTCAACGCCATGGCCGTCGGCAAGTACCACATCGTCGGGCCCGACCCCAACTTCCCCGACGCCCAGCTACCCGAATCGCACCGCATCTCTCTCAGGGTAAGCAAGCGAGCAGCGCCAAGCGGAATTCGGTGATCTGGCTTGGGTGGGGAAGCCATGGCGATGTGCGTGTCATGACTGGGGGCGCTTTCCTTCGATTGATGGGCAGGTGACGTCGCCGTACGGGAACAGCATGCACTACGCGGAGAACGTGCAGTCGGGCCACTTCGCCTTCACGGCGGCGGAGGCCGGCGACTACCTGGCCTGCTTCTGGGCGCCCGACCACAAGCCGCCGGTCACCATCGGGTTCGAGTTCGACTGGAGGAGCGGTGTCTCCGCCAAGGACTATCCCAGCGTCGCCAAGAAGGGCAAGGTCGATGTGAGTATTTTGTTTCGCCCTCCATATTCCTCCTACCTATGTTTTGGTCAATTCACCACCAATCTGGTCACGTCGATAGATACAGCGGTGGTTAATGGTTCACTTTTGGGAATTAAAATAGATCATGGGTTCTAATTTACTTGTGGTACAGGACTGCTCTTTCGATTTGGGTGTTTGGTGTGGACTAAACTTGTGCGGTTGTGGGACTAGTATGTTTAGACAGGAATTGTGCATGCTGACAGTTTGTAGATCAATTCTGTTTTATGATGATGCTGAAGAGCATTTGGTTTTTCAACTTTCAGCTTGCTAGTGGTTTTGATGCTGGACTGCTATATTTCACAGTTAGAGCTTTTCAATTTTCTGAAATAGCCTGTTTTATGCACTTCATAATGAGTTCTTTTTAGTTTTACTACTTTTTTTTTTTTGTCATGGAGTATATTTGCAAGTGGTATATTGGTATTTGCTGCTGTGGTGCTGGGTCCAAGTATGGTACAGGTGTGGGGCTGGATTTTTTTTTGGAAAAAAATGTATGTTCATGTGGTTTTGTAATTTGAATCAAAAAAGCTCAATTTTTAGAAGTATATTGATATTAGCAAGTCATTGCTACAGTTCTTCAATGTGAATGCAAAAAGGTCATAAGCTTTGTAACTAACAGGTTGCTCGTTACTTTGTTTTTGGTTTTTTTTTTCTTTGTTTTCATTGCAATGTGTACTTAGTTTCATACAAGTTGTGCACAATGTTGACTGTACTTGAATGAATAACAGGTAAGCAATTGACATTTGTAATGTTTTAATCTCTCACTTGGTGTATTTTTTACCTCGTTTTAATTATGCAATGGCTTAATGGTAAGCATCATATGTGATTTATTAGTCAGATTCTTATTGAACATTTTTAAACAAGTTTGGTCTCTTGGCATAAAATTCTAGAGAAGTGGACTGAGAGAGATATGTGTGATGAAGGTGGGATGTCATGGTTTCAGCATTGAACTATAATGTTTATGTTGATCATGAGGGTATTTTGAACTTTCCATTGAAGAAAAAGGAATAGGAGAAAAGAAGACTTATCCTTTTGCTGACTTCTTTGAACTTGAAACTGGGCATTTTGGTGGCTGTGTGTAGCTTATCTGCTTTTCACCTCGTATTTGCAAATTATTGGGTTGTAATTTAAATTTTTAGTGGTATATAGGAATTGAACATAACTGGTCTTGCTAATGTGTGTCATATGGCATGTGCTCCTCTAGTTATTTATTGGTCGTGTTGACATTGCTCATAAGTCATAATCAATTCCTGAGACCGAGCAAGTTGTTTTGTTTTTGTGTGAGTAGTACTACCTTTTGCCATGCTGTTTCTTATGGCTAGTACCTCTGTTCATGCATGTGCATTGCTCATATGATGCAGATGATGGAATTGGAGCTGAAGAAGCTAGAGGAAACTATAAAAAATATACATGAAGAGATGTTTTATCTGCGTGAAAGGTAGTGGTCTACTAAGTCAGCTAGAAAATGGATTTTGTGGAAAACTAAAAGGCAATTCTGATACCACGTGGCCATGTCTTGTGTCCAGGGAAGAGGAAATGCAGGACCTAAACAGGCGAACAAACTCAAGGATGGCTTGGTTAGGGTTCCTCTCACTTGGCATCTGCTTATCAGTGGCAGGTTTGCAGCTGTGGCACCTGAAGACCTTCTTTGAGAGGAAGAAGTTGCTGTAGTTGCCCCATGCTTCACGGTAGACCTCAGTGCAGGTGTAACCTATTTTTCGGTAAACTGTGAATCTGTTACAGAGCTTGGAATCCCATGTAAGAAACTGGTATGTCATACTAGAGAAATATGCTTCACTGTGCTTTAGCCTATCCAGTCGAACTTCTAAGAAACTAAAAGAGAAACGAAATTGTCTTCCATTCAATTGTTCGTGTTGTAATTTGGACATCCGTAGCACCGTCTTTTTTTTTTTTTTTTTTGAAACTAGCACCGTGTTGACTCTTCTTTACGTGATAACTGTGAATCTGGAGCGCCTTCTTTTTTTACATGCTAGCTATTATGAAGCGAGCTATGAAAAGCACGACGTGCACAACATTCCAAGACTACATCGTCTGCAGTATGACTGTTACAGCGTGACTGCAACGACCAATGGCCAGTAACCTGGTAATTATAACTATAACTATCATATGATATAGTTGCAGTGAAATTTGAGACTGCAGCACCGTAACAGTTACCAGTTCATTCAGGAAACTGTAAAGAACCACCACCTCCAGATCACAAAGGTATCATAGAATACGGTAAATCACAAAACAAAACTGGTAATCAGCAAATATTTCTCTTTATAAAGTAAACAGTAACTTTTTTTGACAACACTTACAGAATATGCACGGTAAATTCACTCCCAAGTTCCCAAGTTCCCAATAAGCCAAAAGATCCTGGCAGCAGAAAAGAATAGAAAAAAGGAAACCATCTGATCTGTAGAACCCCACATCCACCTATATGCTGCAGAACTATGGTCTAATAGCTCAAGATTTTTCATAATTTACGGAGAGAAGCAACTTGAAAACCTAAAGACAGAGTTGCAAAGGATGTGGTACAAACAATGCTTCTGTTTTGTTTACCAGAAATAGCATCGACGTAAAACAAGAAAATTTTGCAGTCTCAGTGGACCTTTCTCGAGGCACCTATTTTTGTACATTCATCAATGTCAGATCTCCCGAGAAAACCCCATTCAAGACACCAGTTGTAGTAAAGAATATATATATCGTATATGCACTCCTACTGGAACAAATGCCAGTGGTTCTCGTGCGAATAATGCTCCTTGAGCTTCTCAAGCCTCTTGAGAATCTCCAAGAAAGATGGTCTCAGACTGATATCCGCAGACCAACATAGCTCAACCAAACTGCAATAAGAAAAACAAGTTAAAATACTACAGCACACTCTCCATGTAAAGTGTCAATTGTAAGAGTGTCAAGGATTTTTTTTGACTTATACATACTCCTTCAACTCATTGGTATGGCTTTTACGGAAAACCGGGCGATGCCCATCTGCCACGTACTTAGCAGCCTCATAAGGTTCATAGTTGGAGAAGGGTGGATCACCTTCCATCATCTACGATCATACAGAATAATCATTGTCATTCAGTGATAACACCTTACTGCTGGGTGTGGCTTCTAAGTTTAGGGATGAAATTACCTCATATAGAATCATGGCAAAAGAGAAGATATCAACTTTCTTATCATATTTCCGGTGCTTGAAAACTTCAGGCGCCATGTACCGATCTATGTTTGTCCAAAGTTAAACATAACAATTAACAATTACATAATATATTGAACTCGAGGGAAGATATTCAAAGGAGAGTGGTAGCTCCTGAAGCTTACAGCTTCCTGTTTCTCCAGTCATCTTGTATACATCATTTGCATGCTGCGCTTTGATGATCTTGCTAAGGCCGAAGTCTCCAACCTTCAAGTGGTTGGCAGCAGAATTCACCAGAAGAATATTTCTAGGAGTTGACATGTTGAGTTAGACAGGGACAAAAAAATATTGCCACATTATCAAAAGCAAGCAATCCCACGACGAACCTTGGTTTTAAATCTCGGTGAATCACAACATTAGGCTCATTATGAAGATATGCCATTCCTCTGTAAAAGAAAAAAAAAAATGAAGCTAATAACACGAGACAAATATATCACACTTAAGAATTCCAGAAAACCAGCTTATACATTTTACATTGGAGGAGTGACAACAGTATGCAATGTGGTGATTCAGAAATACATGCAGGCAGTATATGAAGGCCCAAGGATATGGTGTTTGTGGCATAACTAGAATGCATTTACTATTATGGCATGCCATCTCAATCTACAGTTCAAATAGATCCAACAGACCACATTACTATAAGTTTATAATGCTGTATTTGTAGCTAAATAGATTCGACATGATCTCCAGAGGGGGTGATAAATAGATGTATTTGCAACTGCAGAGTCAAGGCCATTCTTAACTACTGTATTACACAAGTAATTTTTTAATGAAATACACGAGAAATTATTTAAACACCAAAACGTCTGTTCTTACTATAATATAACTATAAAGGCCTCGGGGACAACACAATATTACTCGAGGATGTTTCACTATGTTTGCCCTCGGACTTGGGAGAATATGTCTCACAATGTTCGTCCATTGAGGACATCAATTGTGTAATTATTGTATATATGTTTCCATTCCCTATCCCGAATCAAGGGCTTTGAAACAACAGAAATAGTTGTATCATGTGATTAATAGGGGAGCGTATGGCATCCCTAATCAAGTACTTGGTTGGTGCGCATGTTGTGCTATGGATAAACACTGAAACTGAGGGTGTATGCACTAAGAGTCAAGCATGTGAGGTGAGAGTACCTTGCAATATCCAGTGCAAAACTAATAGCGGTAAGTGGGTTGAGAGCACCTTTGTCCTTCAGATATTGATGAAGATCACCCTGTAAAATGCATTTAACTAAACATGAGCAGATTCCAAATGGTCCACACAAATGATATTTGAATGCAAAGCAAAATACATACTCCTCGTAGAAACTCAGTAATTAGCATTAGAGGCTTGGTTTCTGTAACTGCTCCAAGGAACTGGACAATATTTGGATGCCTCAGCTTTATAAGCAAGTTGACTTCATGTTTAAAATCTTGGCTGCAGGAAAGGAAAAAAAAACATTACATAAATATGCATACACAAAAATGTATCTTGTAACTAGAATACTATAGTTAATTAACTAGAATTGATGAAAAGTTGGTATGTCAATCAGTTGGAGCAAGCAAGGAGCCCGATAGTTATTCTGCATGATTGACTTACATCACCAGCCTGTCATCAGATAAGGATGGAAGAATGCGCTTGACAGCAATAGGTGTTCCTCGCCAATTTGCTTTCAGAATTTCACCGAAAGATCCCTGTTGTAGGTAGCAGGTTTGACAAACTTAAGATAATCCAATACAAAAAGAACTAAATCTAAGTATAGTAAATCATTAAACTATGCAGATACTTAATCAAATAATTGTATTGAGTAAGAGATGTTTCAAGACTAGAAACCTTTCCGATAACAAGTGCTTTTGTGAAGTCCAATTCAAGTGGGTTAATCTCCCAGTCAGCCTTATTTGTTAGAGGTGGTGGAATCGTCTTTGGTTCAAAATGGCTTCCAGTTTTCCCCTGCAGGGTAGAAAGGGGAAAAAAAAAAATCAAAGGAGATGAGAACGATCACATGATGAATCAACCTGCAAAATCATATCATATTTATAACTGCAAAAGAAAGAAAGGTAAACCAAAACTATCAATTAAACAGAGCCATGTGTAAATCACCAACCCCTCCTCCTTAGGTCACCTAATTTTTTTTACAAAGAAAGAAAGGACACCTCTACTTCCGACAACAATATTGGGGACCATGCATCCTGGATACATATTTAGAAACATTGCACTGATAACAGCTGCAGAGCAATATACAGGGGACTCACCCACTAAATCCATACCATACAGTGACAGTTGCAATTGAATACCTGGTGTTCAAGTTACAGATTCAGTAATCTTGAGCTACTGGTCAAACCTATACAACCCTAAAAATTTGCAATGCAATAACCAAGACAACCAGTTAAATCAAGTTTTTTCGTCCACATACATATGTCAATCCACCGTGCTCCTTGAGCAGCTCAATCATGGACTGCCTCTTTGCGCCCTCCGCATCAGCTAGTGGCTGTACACAAACCAAAGAAATGTGAGCATGATTAGCCAAAGTCTTAAGTGTGGCATCATAATATTAGAGTCTGGATCAAGCCAGCCAATATTTACAGCACTGCAGCACAAATATACCAATCAGCAAGCAGAAACCTAGAAGTGCACTCACAGAAAACGCCACGCTTCTACATCAAAACTTAACAACAAACTGAACCAAATAAGCATCAATGGAGACTGAATGAAAGTACGAATCGTCCCGAGGCAACAAATGCCATATGAGCATAAGTATACTTTAAACAAGAGCGGAATGAACCGATCATTGTAGCACCGGCATATTTGACAAGCCAACATAGCACGAGCCCCCACGAATTCGCAGCACGATCTGCAAATTCCTCAAATGTACGAAGATCGAGACATTAAGGAAAACCGATTTCCAAGCCCAACACAGAAGATGACAGAGTACCACCACCCAATCCAATAGTGGATAGAAAGCTGCAGAGCGTGGCTGTAGCTGACCACGTGCCTTTACAAATTGTCAAAAATTCGACAAGCCTATCGTATCCCGACGGAAGCTGGTAGGATCTGAAACCTTCTGAATCGTTCCAGCACGAAAACAAACAGAGCCCAAGCGCAGCACCGACCCAAATCGAGCCCGCGACATCGGAACAGACAGAGCATGCAAATCAAAACGCAGATCGTGGGAGGAGGCTGGCCTATTATCAATCATCACCCACCCACCGTGTTCTGCCAGCGGTCCTGGGCGTTGACGTCGGCGCCGTTGGCGATGAGGCACTCGGCGACGTCCTGCCAGCCGTGGAGCGCGGCGACGTGGAGCGGCGTGCGGCTGTCGTAGTCCCGGGCGTTGACGAGCGCGGCGTCCTCCTCCAGCAGCTTCCGCACGGCGCCGACGTCGTTCTGGTGCGTGTGCCACAGGATGAGCGAGGTGCGGGCGACGACGCTCTTGTCGTCGAACCGGCGCCGCGCGGCCCCATCCGACGACCCCGCGCCGCTGCTCCCGCCTCCGGATCCCCCATCCGCCGCAGGCGCAGGCGCAGCCGGCGCCGCGTCCTCCTCCGCCGCGCTCATCTCTCTCTCTGCCTCTCCCGCGCCCGCCCCGCGTGGTCGGTCGGGTCCGAACCGAGCCGAATGAATCTGCGTGGAAAGGGGTTTCTCCGCCTCTCCGATCCGTTTGTTTCTGTGTGTCTGGAAATCCTACTATTCCGGTGCGGAGAAGCTGGGGACTTTTAATCGCCCTCGGCCCGCGTGCAGTGCACGAGATCTGAATCTGATCTGACCCGTGATTGTGCAGCGTCTGGGCAAGAAAAAAAAAAAAAAACATGGGTCAAGCGCGGGTAACCCGTTTGGTCAAGGAACCCGCTAGCCGACGCCCACCCGTCGTCCTCCCTCCGTCAAAAAGAATGTCGTTCTCATTTACTGAGAAATGACTGCCAGTAATTTTTATAAATAGTAAATATCATCGATTAATATTATAATTAGTATTATTAGAAAGATCTTTAGATCTAGTTTTTTAACAAATTTATTTAGAGATATAAATATTGTACGTATTTTCTGTAAATCGAGTTAAACTTGTGGCATGAACATCTAAAACATCATTCTTTTCATGACGGAGGGAGTATATGCCAGGCTGGCATAGGCATAGGCCTGGCCTGGCCGACCAGGAGGCTTCCTATATGCTCGCTGCTGCTGCATCAATCAGTCAGTCAGGCTCTGCCGGTCTACTGCCCTTGCCCGAGCGAGAAGGATGCGGAGCTGGAGCTGGAGCTGACGCAGCCTTTGCTCCCATTTTCGTGCGGTCGGCTTTGCCGCTTTGCCTGTCGCGCGAAGCGCAGACATCCGAGCTCTTCGCGAAATTACCAACGTTGGTGACACATTTTTGAGCTCGCGAAATTACCAACGTTGGTGACACATTTTTGCACCGATGACCGATCCGCAGTTCCGCACGCGCTTTACGAATTGTGGCCTGTGGGTAGTGAGCAGAAGATGGTGTAGGCGACCAATAACGAACCTACAGTATGTATAAGGGAGGTGCACTGACAACGACAATGTGACTTGCTATGCCCAAAAAAAAAAAAAATGCATGTGCGCTGGCGCTGCTGCCCGCTCGTTACAGACGAGAGCGCGTGCTCCCCGTCCCCGGTCCAATCCCCGTCGTGCTCCCCTCTCCGGTCGGTCTCTCCCGGGACACGATTGCCACTCGCCCATTCTTGCGTGCCTCTTCTATCCATGCTTTTTCCGGGTCACCATGAGCGTGACAAACGCTCCTGCGTGTGCGGCGGCGGATCGTATCTCTCGGTCTCGGCTCTCGTGGGTGCGGTGCTCCCATCCCATCCCGATTCCGCGCTGAGAGCGAGCGATGCGCTTATCACCGTCCAGGTCTTCGTCACCCATCGTCCATCGATCGGCAAAGCAGACAAAAGGCAAGAAAGAAGCTGCGGTGGTAAGGGCCACCAGGAGATTCCATGTGCGGCACATGGATTCCGCTTCCGCCCAGATTGGCAAATGCTTCGGCTTTGCAGCCCCGGTCGCTCTGCAGGTGCGGAACCGGTCCCTCCGCCGCGCTTTTGCGTGGTTTTCTGATGAGGCGACTGAGACTCTGAAAGGATAGCGATGGTGATGTTTTTGTCGGGTGAGCTGATTCCGACTTGTGTTTATGTTTGTTTTTTCGAAGGATGACTCGTGCTTTGGTCTAATTACAAGGCCCTCCCCGTTTTAATCAGCATGTCATTATCCTCGCCCAAAAAAAAAAAAAGAGAAAGAGAATACCGGTGTACATTCAGTGGCTCGATTTCTTTACGGTACGCGGGCGACCGGCAAGTTTCAGGGAGACCGTGCAATGGGCTAAAGCATGCTTATGAGCTTATCCAATCCAATAATCGACGTCCGCAGCGGAGCTTTCGAACTGATGTTCATAGTTTGTGACAAAATATATTGGTTCAACGCATGGGTGCCTACTGTAAAAGAGATAAGCATCGAGGACCAAGTTTATTTTGTAAAGAAATGGGACGCTGCGTTAGCCAGCACCACTGGTGGGTACCTCGTTTGAGAATCTGGCGAGGTAATGGCTCAAGTCAGAAACCACTGAAATTAAAGAAATGTATTTGAACATATCCTTTTGGAATGTATTTGAACATTTTCTTTTGGCAAAGGGGCAAGGCATTTTTTGGTATTGACCTTTCCTCGGATACCAAGAGCGAAAAATACTTCAGCAAGTGAATTATTGCGTGTTGCTGTGAGGATAACGAATTATTGTGATGCTAGGAGGATCACAATTGAAACCCCAAGGACTAAACTTCAGTCCCTGTCACATCGGATGTTTAGATGCCAATTAGGAGGACTAAACATGATCTAATTATAAAAGTAATTGCATAAGTTATGGCTAAGTCACGAGACAAATCTATTAAGACTAATTAATCTATAATTAATTCATGTGATGCTACAATAACCATGTGCTAACCAATGCTGTAGTAAACATGCAATTCTCATGTCCAGGGATCCAAGCAACACAACCATAAGAAGCAAGCATAGGAAATTGCTGTGAAATTTACTCTAAATTAAATTATATAACTTCAACGCAAGCTAATACAGGGAATTATTATAAAGTTTTTAGGATCTAAACACGCAATTCTCATGTTCAGCAACTAACGTCAAGTAGTAGTTCAGGTAAACACTCAGACCATCTGTTTTAGAAGCTCCATAAGTAGAGAAATCCTCTAAGTTGTATGATTCAGAAAAGAAAATGTCTACAGGCAACTAAGTACGGAAACAAGTCCGAAAATCATAGTGTGAAATTAATGTATTGAAGAAAAGGTATCTTTTAGTAGGGAAATTTTCACTCGTGGGTCATGACATACCAGCTAAACCCACTTGGTATGCTTTGTCATAATGGATACCAGCTTGTGAAGAATGAATTTTACACCTTGAGGCTTGCTCAGCCGTTTAATGTTTTCTGGCAAGCAACCTGTACATGACCAAAGAAAAACATAAGCATTATGGCTATAAGAGGGGGTGGTGGTGGATGAGTTCAAGCATTGAAGTGCAAACTGAAGAAATACATTGTTTAGTTGTACAATAATTGTCTGTCAAAAGGAAAGCACTGAGTGAGATGCCCTAAAGAAAATTATGTGATGGTGGTCGAGCCCCAATGGTTCGGTTCAATGACCAAAAGATGAAACGAAGGACTAGCAAAGATAGTTTAAGTATTTTCAAAACCAAATAAAAGATTAGCAGGAAATCACCAAAGTTGAAGTTTTCGTCAACTCCCTTATGGCCATTGTAGCATAAGATGATGCTGGTAGAGTAAATTCTAATTTCACAGCCAGTTTCTCTGGTGACAGATCTGAGATGCCAATTGATTCAGTTTCTACTGAGCTAGCTTCAATCGTTGGTCCAGAGGTGTCCAATGAAACTTGCAGCCTGGAATCACTTGATGGACAACTGTATGTCCCATCAGATAACGGCTCATTTGTTTCTGATGACTGGGTTTCTGATAGAACATCTAAATCAGTTGGTACTAAAGGAGTATTGTCATCTGTGTAAGTCATTAGGTCCCTGCATTCATAAAAAAACAAATCATAGCACCAAATGTCCTATATACAATTAGTTTGGGTTGTTCATTTAAATTCGCTCAAATTAAAGTTTAAATCTAAAAGATAAGGGGCAAAGCATTTGATTCGACAGAAGAGAAAAAGTCTGCTTGTATTGCGTGTACCATTCAAAAGCAATAGGGCGTTGGAGTACACGGCGGTAACCTCCTTTCATGCTTGCAATCGAAAAGTCCCTAACAAATGACAGTCAAATAAATGTATGAAAGATAAGAACTTGCTCCACTGGCCTAAGTATATTGTGCATAAGGAACCAAAAAGAATATATCCCCAATATGTAAGGCACAACATTTGAAGCCTACATAGATAAATGCCATTTTAAACCCTCATTTTCCTTCTGGTGAAATCAGAAGGAACTTTCTAGTGGCAGTGTATAATTACAGTTCATAAGCACCACTAAACTCTTGGAAAGAGGAGTCAGACAGCAAAAAATGGACCTTGTGACAGAGCGACTTACTTGATACCATGGGCGCTCTCTATCAGGCTAATGCCATCCTGTGTCACAAAATTAAGATGAACATTATGGTAACCGTTGGAGAAGAAATCATTTGAACATGTGAAACTCTCACTTTCTTCATACTCTGACTGGAAGAATTATGTATTCCATGAGCTTATCAAAAAAATCTGAATCTCGCAGATTTCTTTGAATAAGAGATAATATAGTAACCGATGGAAGAACCACTCTAAAAGTTAAAAGGAAGTTCATGACCTAATAAATCATTTCCTTACCATAACTTTTAGACCAAACATATATATTTCATAACTAGATACTCCAAATAATATGCATGTAAACAGAAAAATTTCAAATATATCCTTTCTTGAGCATAAAAGAGCATAAGATGCTTGTACAACATAATCTAGTTATCAGTAACGATCTTTCTTCATCAGTTCATAACACAATGAACCTCTTGAATAACTGAACAGTTCATGACAAAACTCTTACCTTCTTGGCTACTTCATGATAAATCCTAGCAACTTCATTCCCAGGAAACAATGTTTCCGACCTGCTCATGGAAAAGGGTAAGCATAAGTGCATAACACTCAAATCAGAAAAACATACGACATAAGCATATGCTCTTCAGTCCTCACCCAGGCAAAGGGAGGACAACATCCTCAATCGAGTACACTGCCTTCAATAAATCTTCAGAATCAACTACCTAGAAGAGAAGCACATGATTGGGAATTTTGTTACATCAGTGTTATGCAAAGGTTCAACATCAGAAGTATGATCAGTAACAATTTTCTAATATAGCATACCTTCACAGACTGGATCATTTCTTCAGGAAGTGTTTCACAAGACATTTCCATTTCAGGTGAATTAGCATGCCTATCATCATCATCAAACGTATCTGTGGTAGTTGCTTCTCCAAGGGAGGACCCTGTTTGGTACACTAAGTCACCTTCTACAACTTGTGAAATACCTGTGAGTTCATCCATTAGCATGTAAAGACAACAAGAGTATACATTAGTCCCTACACCCTAGAAAACCATCCCGTTCAAAAAAATAAGAAAGAATGCCAAAGGTTAGTTTTAGAACAACAGCTTGAATAAGAGCAGCAGAATCCGATGCACAAGTAGACTTACCATACTTTTCCACTCTCGTACTTGCAGCATGATTCCATAGGTAACTCTGGTAGCTATGTACATACCTGCACAGCATGGTTCCATTGGAGTACAAGAGCACAAAGTAAATACGAAAAGCCCTAACAATATAGTGGATTTTGAATAGTAATTTCTTGCATAATAGTGATGTACCACATTCTTCATTACATATTTAGCAACACGAATGAAAATTTAGATAATGTATTGCAACATACATCAGCCTCAGGGTTTTAGGTATAGCCATTAGTGCTTGGAGATAGTTGCCGGGGTACTTCTTCAATCTCTGAAGCTGGAAATGAAAGAAAACATAGTTCTAAGGCTCCGACATTAATGCAATTTAATTCAGACCAACAACAAGCAAGAATGTAAAATCTTAAAATGGTAACAAGAATGAATAGTAAAATATTGAAAGTTTAGTGGTTCATATGTTTACTGGTTCTTTGTTTTTTCTTCTTGCTGTAGCCTCACACGGGCTTAGCTGAAGTGTTTTCTGTTTGTTTTGCTCTGTGTTTGTTTTTGTGTTTTAATAAAATATAAAAGTGGGGGCTTCCCCTGCAGTTTTCCTGGTTCAAAAAAAAAATATTGGAAGTTTGGAACAGAAAATGCAAAACTCAATCCAAAAGCAGGACAGAAAGGAAATTTTCTATTTATTACCTCTTACCGTGCAAGTATGTACTTTTATCTATTGGGTGGGTACATTTTATACAGAATATATTACCCGAAGTTTCAAATTGTTATGAGTAAGACAGGCTGTATGGTGCTGCCTAGCATGGTAGTACCTAGAGGTGCCTAAACTAGCAGTTAGTGTAAAGCACATGTCTATCCAGGCATGCAAATATTTGAGCAAATTTCATCACTCTGGACCAATTGCCAGGCTTGGTTTAAAGCCTCCTAGTTTGAACCTGAAGCTAAAACTGAATTGCTGAACTTAAAATTCATGAGTGGGACTGCACCAAACACCTCAACAGTTACATAGACTGTGTAGGCAGGCAGGAAACATAAATACCTACATCTTACTTTTTTATATAAGTGGGCTTTGTAGAAAACTATGGAGCAGGAGCCTAGAACCAATCAAATCCAAGCATCCCAAAACTATGCAGTAAATGTGCTAGGAAGGAAAAGGTGTATGAATTTATTTCATAACATGTACTATGTTTGCAAAAAAATCAAGAAAACCTACAATAGCTCTCTCCACTGTGAGATGTCGGGGCATGCCCCTAAGTGCTGCATCAACATCACCATGACATTTATAATGTACCTGCATGTCATTCATTGCATGAAACTGCTAGAAGTAAAGTGAAGTTTCAAATATTCAGATTTAACATAAACTATTTAGTTATTTAATAGGGAAAAAAAAGAATATCACCTACCCTTGTACCAAGAATCAAGCTAACAGCATGTCTCCACTCTCCTCTAAGCAAAGCAGCACCAACAAAGTGAGTAGGTACAGAAAAGCTGCCAAAGCGCTATCAAACACAATGGAAACAAACTATTATGTTTTGCAGAATAACGAACAAAAATCATTTCTTAAAAGGCATAAGAAACAAAATGATGAAGTACACATCACATAATAACATAAAAATAGTACTAACTTGAAGCATGTTTCCTGTACCTGTAAGCCAAAGTAATTGATAAATCCATTTTTACTTAGACCATTAACTGCAGCATTTATAACATCATCCGATTCTGCAATAACATTCCTGGAAGAGAGAAAAGAAACGGGAAACAAGAATTATCTGTTCACACTTTAATTAGAAAACAAGGTCATGGTCTGAGTAAGTGGACCAAAGATAATGGCGCATGATGATGGACAAAATTCTAGAGTTCCTTATAAGTTGTAACTTAAAACTTATAACCACTGATACACTGTATTAAAGCAAAACACCAAGCATTTCGTCGTGACTCTAACAACATGTTTCATAGTGCACGTGCAGCATAAAAATTGGCAAAGCACAAGCAGTTTCACAAAGACCATTCATGACATACGACCAGCATGCTATGCTGCCAAAGTGACAAGAGTGCCATACATAGCAAAGAGAGCACGCACCTTAAAGTAATTGCAAAGTGGTTCCCTCTGAGTTGACCAAGAGTAAGGCCCTCCTTCACGTAACTGGAGAGCCATTCGCAGCTCAGTAGTCAGTGGTTTATATAAAGGGGTCCATAGCTATATGCTTCACTGGTTACCTAAAATCTCCAACTCTGATACCTGCGAGTTTGCCATTAAGAGCAGCCAACCTACTAGCATGCACTTTGAAAAGTGTCACCTGATCAAAAGGCAGGGAATCATGAGGGGGGGATGCTTCACACTGAGATCAGCCTTTCATTGAGGCTATTCAAATACTTTATTTCCTGACCAGACCATATTGACCCATATTGTCCAACAATAATCCAACAAATGGGAAAAACTCAGGTCATACCTGTTGAGTTGTGACAGCACGTTTATCCTTTGTCCCTGCAAATCCAAACGATCTTGGCTGTGGAAAATTAATACCACCAACCAATCAATGGAAGTGATGAGAAAATTGAGCAACTCAACAGAAAACTTGTGAGGTACTTTGATGAAGTAAAATACGGAGACTACCTGAACCCCTAGCATCTTTCCTATAACTCCTAGTGCCTCTTGTGTGTCCTTGTTCTCCTTGTAAAGGTGAAACCTGATAATATTGCTTACTAGTATTACCAACTATATTTCAAAATCAGAATACATGAAATATGAATCCCAAGTCAAATGCACATTCTTCTCTCAGCGGTCATAGATGCATATGACAGAAAGAAAATGGCAGCACCTCAGGAACTTCCCCAAGTGATAAGGCCAGGATGTAGAGACTCTACTGTCAAACGGCTTGTCATCTTTCCAGCCTGAACTGTCCATGCCTCTCCTGTTCCTTCCCCTACCACCACGTGGCCCTGAACCCAAACGCACCCTAATACATTTCTGAATACCATCGCTGTGCTCAACTGTATCCGTGTTGAGGAACTTGAAATTCCTCTTGATGAACTCGTGCACCTCCTGCACCAAAAACAATTACAACAGAGCAGGTGATACACATATCATCCAGGATATCCAAAACTCACCGATCGATGGGCCTTATCTGCATCAGCTGACAGAATGATTGGCGACAAGTCACCATCCCCTCCCTCAACCCTCTCCAGGAATCCCCTCAACGCATCGTAATCCGCTTCGCCGCAGAGCAGCCGGAACGACTCGAGCACCCGCGATGGATCCGCGGCGGCGTCGGAGTCGCCGTTCTCCGCATTATCTCCGCTCTGCAAATCCACAAACACGACGCAGCCGAAGCGAGGTCAGAGCCTCGGACATGGCGGATGATGGGTATCATAACAGCCCAGTCCACTAATGCAAGCCCACAGCGTACGAGTTCGGAAGAGAAATACCTCCTCGCCGTCGGGGACATCGAAGGAGGTGAGGCGGACGAGGGCGCCGTCGCGGGCGACCTCGTGGACGACGAAGTCGGAGTAGCGCTGCTTAAGCGCGCCGCGGAAGCCCGGGATGGAGGAGGCGAAGCAGGAGATGCCGACGTCGGGCTCGGCCAGTGGCGCGCGGCGCGGCGCGGGCGGATGGGCTGCGGCACGGGCGCGAAAGTGGGCGGCGGGCGGCCGGGAAGGGGGTTTAGGGGAGGAGGGGCAAAGGGGTTTTAGGAGGTGGCGACCGCGCATTCTGTCGTGCAGACGGTGGAGCACGGCAGCCGGATTTGGGGAACGAGGATCAATCAGCTGTCCGCTTGTACACACGCGGGCGTTCTGTTTCTTCTTCCCGGGAAACCGAGCAATGCCGTGGCAGGTGCGGGCTGTCCGGCCTCCGGCGTGGGCCGTCCAGCACGCGGGGGCGTTCTCCATTTTTTAATATTCCCGGGAAACTAACTACTAACTCAAACATTTCTAGTTCTATGGGCTGTCCCATCCTCCGGCCTAAGTTTGACCATTCATCCTATTTAAAAAAATTATATAAATATTGGTTTATTAGATTCTAGCCGTATTAGAAAAAGAAATGATGTTTTCTAACTTTTTTTAAAACATTTCAAACTTATTCTATTCTATGAATAATTTAAGATGGATAATTTTTTCAAAAATAATGCCAAAGCTAAAAGATTTTTGAACTTAGAAAAAACTAATATGACATATAAAGAATAGAGGGAGTATAGTTTTGCTTCTACTCCCTCGTATCCTGCAATATTAATTTTGAGAAAAAATAACACATGATAAAAAAAAGACAAATATACCTTCACTTTTTTTCATTTCCTTTTTTTTTTTTTTTTTAAAGGTGTGTTTTTATGAAAACAAAAACCATTTTTTCCTATGTAAATGAGACAAAAATATGTAAACTCTATACTGCATTTCATTATATATTTTTAGAGCACACCCTTTTAAGACAAACCTATTCATAAGGTTAGCATGTATTTTTGAACAACATTGAGTCCTAAACAAATGAGAAGTGCTATCGTTTTATTCGTTTATTTTATCACCACAGAACTATCGGTTTAAATAGTATTTTTCTCTCACAAAGAAACTATGATTTATCTTATCAAATAAACTTTAACACCACCCCATATAAAACAATCGACGTGTTTTAGAGCAACAATCCAATGCTTGAATTTTTTTTCTTCTCCATCTCTGGCCCCTTCCTCTCTTCTTCAAATCCGACAACAGCATTAGAAGAGTCCCGCGAGGAAGAAGACAGGAAGAAAAATAAGAACCAGGTGTTGGGAAAAGCCCAAAACAACCGAGTTGTATAGACAGATAAAGGGACCGTCCTTGCCTGGACGCCGTGCCGACGTGTCGGGGCTGCAGCACTGACCGGCAAATCCACTTCCGAGTCTCGCTTGCGTCGCCCGACACACAGAGGAATTCCACGTTGAGACGCATCTGAGGCCAGCGTTTCTCGGCGTGCCGTTGTCTGCGTGTCGCTACCGGCTCTGCTCCTGCGTCTCGTGTCAGGCTGTCAGCTAGCTTGGGCGGCGAGGCAGTGGGGCACTACGTCCGGCCATGGCCGCCGCGGCGAATCCACCTCAGTGCCACCGGGCGTGGCAGCTGGTCGTCCCAGCGAGAGCGAGCGCGAGCCGCCGCACGGGCCGGCCAGCCGCAGCCGCAGGGGTCGTTGCTGGCGGTGCGCCGAACGCATGGACGGGCAGGCGGCCACCGCCGGCTGCAGCTCGGCGGGCCGTGAGGGCCAAGGCCGGCGCGGCCGAGGCGCGGCCGTCGTCGCCGCCGGACGCCGTGACCTACAGCGCGAGCATCTCCACCGACACGCCCCTCCACGAACCCCCCGGGGTAAGCCACCTACCGCCTGCCACCCATAATGCGATTGCGGCCATGGATGCGGATTGGGGAGAGAACTGAAGTTGTGGCTCGGGCCGGCCGCGCGCGCGTGCAGGTCTCCTTCGACGAGTACCTCCAGGACCGCGCGCGCGTGTTCCGCGCCATGTTCCCCGACGAGAGCAGGAGCCAGCGGGTCGGCGACGTAAGTGACCACCTCACGCGTTCCCGGCTCTCCTGTCGATTTCTTCAGCTCGCCCGGCCCGGCAGCGAAACCTATCGATTTTGGGTCCTGCGCAGGGGGAATGGCGGGTCCAGATGCTGCCGCTGCAGTTCCTCCTCCTCACCGTGCGCCCCGTCGTCGTCATGCAGCTGCGGCACCGCGCCGGCGGCCTCGACCTCCGAGTCGTGCGTATCGCTTGACCAGCCCGGCTGGCTTACCAGAATTATTCCTTCCTTCTAGCTCCTTCGTGTACCGGAACCTCCGGCTGCAACTGCGAGTGGTGATCGATGCGCCTTTTTCTTTTTACTGTACAGACGGAGTGGGAGCTGAGGGGGCTGGACGTCAGCTACGCGCCGTCCAGCTTCGACCTCGGCGTGAGCGGGTCGCTGTACGCCGACCGGAGCCGGAGCCGCGGGTGCCGGATGAGGGGCCACCTGGAGATCGCCATCACCTGCGTCCTGCCGCCGCCCCTGCGCCTCGTGCCAGAGACCGTCCTGCGCAGCGTCGCCGAATCGGTACCTAGTAGTAGCTCTGGCCAGGCATCCAAAATAGCTAGTACGTACTCCTCAGATCCTGAAAGCTGGAGCCAAGTAATTTGCAATGCAGGTTCTGTCGAGGCTGGCGGAGAAGATGAAGCGGGACGTGGACGTCGGCCTCGTCGCCGACTTCAGGAGGTTTCGCAGGGAGAAGGCGGCGGCAGCGTCCAGGGCCACGCCGACGCTGGACGCGACGGCATCGGGCAGAGACCAAGCCTCTGAAAGCTCTAGCCACTGAGAGTGAAGAGACTGCACTTCCCTTTAGCTTTTAGTACATGGAGAGCCGTATGCATGTGCAGCACAGCATTATTCATTTACAACTAGTTTCTGCTATCCAGGAACAAATCTGAGACCAGAACAACAAAAGAAACACGGCGGAGTCTGTCGATCTACATATGAATCGATCTCTGTAGTGTAGCATCTTATGTAATCTCCCATCCCAACACATCCAACGCGACCCTGACATGACATGTACACCAAAACCACCACAGGAGAGCAATCTACCAAAGAACAAAAACATATAAGTTCTACTAACACTGCCAAGCACCTGCCCTCATCTGCCGCCGCTGGTGGTCAGAGGAAGAAGAGCGGCAACGCCAGCAGCAGGGCGCAGATCGCCCACCGAGCGCTGGACATTAGGCTCTCGGCGCCGTCCAGAGGGATCAGGGCGTTGGAGGGGCTCCCGATGCCCGGCGTTAACGTCGACGGCGGGGAGAGGCCGCTGGGGGCGCTCGCAGCCGGCGTGCCACCTCCTCCTGCCATGGAGCTGCATGCCAACAAGAGAGATGTTACGTGTTACAACTTACAAGCTGGTGCACGTTTCTGACTGACATGTTGTTACAGTGCGTTCTGTGATCGCGAGATGCTCACCTTCCTGTGAAGACGCACTGCCCCGAGCCTGAAATGAGAACAATTCAGATGAAAATATTAGAGGTCGTGATTCATGAACAGCGTGGACTTCGTAGTCTTGAAAGAGAATAGAAGTTTCTTAACACAGCCAGTTCTTATGCAATTTTTAAGCGGGTTTAGCCGGCTGATAAAAAAACGGCTAATTTTTTATGAGAAAAGAACAATGTTGAAACGGTGGCTGGATAAGCTGAAGTGAAGCAAACAGAACTGCCTCATTCCAGACAATTATCGGCTGTCTCTCAGTTGCAATGAGGTTGCAAACATGCTGCATTTCAGGATTCAGCACTATCTACTGCTATCATCAAGTTTACTGAAACTGATTCTCGACACATTGCCACATTGGCGCTGCAAACTTTGCTGAACCTGAACCTTGACGAGGACATGCTTTCTCTTGCAAGGAACATCTCATACTGAAGCTGCAGGTGACAAGCAGTAGACTTACTGGGATCACTGGTGGTGGTCATGGCCGTGCCGTTGAAGCTGCAGGTGGCGCCGGTGGCAGAGTTCTTCTGGTAGTAATCGTTGTAGGCGTAGGACGCCAGCGCCTCCAGGTCGTTCTGCTTGTAGCACGGCCCGCCGGGCTGGATGGGGGCGCAGTTCGCATGGCCCGGCCCGCACGCCCAGTTCAGTCCCTCCTGCAGCGCCGTCGGGTCCGCGCCCGGTTTCGCCACACAGAACATCCCGGTGGCCAGCGCCCTCCTCTTGCTGCCGTCCTCTGAGTCTGGATCGACGGTGGATTCAGCATGGCTGCCTGCACATTGTAGAAACAGAGCATGTTTGTGTTGCCATATTGCAGCAAATGAAGAAGAAACTGGGAGCCAGGGGCTGGGGTTTGAGCTACTGCAGAAAACATCAGATCCACCACCCTAATGCAACACTACGAACTCCACGTACATATAGAAACATATCTATATATTTGCAAATAAGTGGTGGTGAACTAACTTGCTCAAGGAAAAAGGGTAAAAAAAAAAGTACATTGGGAATTTTCACTGATGTAAGACTACATGAAAGTGATATGCAGATATTTTGCAGCGTAAACACATACACGGCCACAAAAGTAGCACCACCTTTTATGGTGAATTTTCAGGGGCATTGGGAATCTCAATAATGAGAAAAAGGAAAGTGAGAAAGAAATGGATGCGACTATTTGCGGCGAAAGCTACGTTACACGTACCTGATACGTTAGCCAGAAGGAAGACGAGCAGGAGCAGGTATCCGTGCAATCTTTTGTCCAGCATTTTACTATTCCACTCTCTAACCGACAACATTTGCAACGACCACCTGCTTACCGTAACAATGTGCAAAAATTTTAGATACAGTAATCGAGAGCAAACAAAGACATCACATCAGCAAGAGCAATCTCGAGAGAAAACTAGGTAAAGCAATTCAGCAAACAAGTTGTTCAGGGATATTTTTTAATGATCCAATTACCCGGCTTGTTATTACTAATAAATTAAAAGTTGCTCAATATTAGATTTTGAGCATAATCAAGTAGGAATTGTTGGCGCACAATATTATACTTTTTTTCATCAGAGAATACGTGGGAGAGACACGTATTGATTATCGAATATTGTGGAAGAAAAGATCCCAAATGCTGTGGTTTTGTTTTTTCGGATTGGAATGTCTAAAAATTTTGAATGGCATAGAATTGGACAATATGGAGAAGCATCTACAGTCCTCTGATTAAAAAGAGGACTAACAACATTTGATCTCCAATTCAATCTGACATGGTTGTATGTATAGCAGCAGCACTCAACAAACTCTATCTTCACGATGCTCTTCTTTTCTCTTTTTTTTCCCCTATAACCCTAGACCCTTGTGGAGCGAATTACATGCTCGCGCCATTATAGCATGACGCAACAGAAGCGGAACAAGAGACGTCTCTTGGCAACCGAAGATAGTGAAACGCGTGCGTCACAGTCATGCTCTAAATTTCTAATCCTACTCTTCACTTATTCAGTCTTGACTCACGAACAAATAAAACTATTGCGTCGGCATGAACTAACACCACTTACCTTTCCCCTTTTTGTGCTGTTTATTAAGCTGAAAGAAATTCATGGTAGCCGAATTCTTCGCCGCACAGGTGGCATATGCTATTATATTCCAGGGAAATTCTCGGCGGAGCCTGAACTACTGATTTGATCCGTCATCTATGGAGAGAAAATAGTACTGGCTGGTAAAAGAGCAATAGGTTGATCAAATTGCGACAATTCAACGAATTCTGACGAGTGATTCTGCAACCTGATAGCAGGGGCGCGCGAACCCCAGCTTATTACTCCTTAGAGTTCCGATGCTCGGTTTCGCACAGCAGGAAGAGAAGAGAAGAGTGCATACCTGGCGCTGGCGGGTGCTCGTCGCCGGCGAAGGGACCGGCGATGCTACTAGACCAGCAGCAGCACACCTGGCGTAGCGTAGGGCGGCGGCGGTGGTCGAAGAGCTGCGGGGAAGGGAGAGAACGAGCGAGCGAGCGTACGAGAGGTGAACGGGAGAAGAAAAGGCAGACCTGCCGGTGCTGTTTGGAAGGTCCCCAGAAAGAAATTTGTGTGGGTCCACATCAACAAGTTTTTATTTTTATTTTTTTGGAGGAAGAAAACATTTTGGCACCAGTCTATAATAACCTTTGTATCGTTCTGGAATTTACTAAAATAATAATATACTTATTCATCCAAATAAAAAAAATATATAATTTGCACTTCTCAAAAAGTCAAACAAATTTAAATCCAATCAAATTTGTATAAAATATATTAACATATTATATAAATTTGATCAAATTTAAAAGTTTTGACTTGCCTCAAACCTAGGATTGCATTTTTTTTTTTGTTGAGGGAGTATATAAATATACCTATATATATAGTTATACATGATACATTTATATAAATAATTTTAGTTATAATCATTCAAAAATTGTATATAATTTTAGCCATGCTGTATCGGGGTATATTACCCCGTGTCCACCTGCTCATATCAAACCAATGATTGAATTAATATATATTGTGAGAATGCAAGGTTTTGTTTAAATGACGAAGGATATTCATGCAATTGTATGTTTTCTTTTTGAAACAAATTAGGTGGTTGGAGTTGCTACAGTGTTCGGCATACGAGACAATGAATATAATTAAACCTAATTAGAATCATTAACTCTTCACAGGAAAAAAAAAGAAAATAACTATATGTGCCACTGACTTTATACATCTTGGTTTGAGAAATTAACTTAACTGTATCCATCCACTAATCTTAGGAGTATCTTTTACGATTATAGTAAATATATAATAACTAGTTTGAAGGATCATATTTATAGCATGTTTATAGAAACGAGGAATATATAGCACTAGAGTAGATATACCATCTCACGAATGAAAAGGGGGAAATTAACAAAATTCTAGCTAGGTCAGTGAGGCGAACAGGCAGAAACTATGGGGAAAGAGTAGGGAACACGAGACTAATTTTAGAAGTTACATGATCAATGAGCATAGAGTGGATAATATGCATGCTTAAACTTTTTCATGATATAGTAATTGCCAATCAACATGGCTTTTATTTTCACTTGTGTTTTTCCGCTAATTCATGTTCCTGTTTCCTACAACGAGGAATCACTGTCTTTGCTCTGAAAGGAGAATACATGTAATTTATAAGATTCTATAATTTGTTAAACAATCACAAACATCAATCCACAAAGGAAGATTAGCGGTGCAGATGTTCTACAGTTTTCCAACTGTTCTGTCCACTCCGAAGCAACTATGCACACGCTTGCGTAGTTATCAACATGATCCATTTTCCCCCATCCATTCATTTGTCATGGACATTCGCTTTCAGTTTCACAAAAGCAACCAACAAAAGGTTGGACCTTTTTTGTTTCCAAATATTCGCCATGCTTCTTGTACCTTATCTTTTGTTGTACACGCTTGTAGGGTATCCATGTGGAAGGAAGATAATGACATAGTAGGTGGTTGGTACTACCACATCAGACCCAATGAGAAAATGGAGTCATCACCATCAACCTTTTTCCATGTGGTCAACCGACCAATGGCCACACCGGCCATTCTAGATTTTATGTCACCATCACCGTTCATAATGTACCAAATCGTGTATATCTATATTCTTAAGGCCAATCCAATAGAGGTTTAATGAGAGTTTGTAGTCAATAAATAAGTTGATCTGTGGCTTCATATTATAAATAGAGATATGATAAATTTTCAAATGATGGAATGAATTTCGTGGGAAGAAACTTGTTTACGTTGTTTTAGAAACAATGATATAAGCGAAACGGCATGTAACCTAGTGATTTCAAGAGCCTTAGTAATACCTAAAGTCTTGGTTCGATTCCCATGGACGAGAATATTATTCATCATTTAATGACGTCTTGCTTTTAGTAGTATACAACTTTTCATTTGTTAATGAGGCATTTATGGCCACCTCGGCCATTTCAAGATTTTTCAGATGTTCTAAGATGGTTATATATCTAAGCATTTATAGGGATGAGTGTGTTACTGTAGTGTCACTGTAGAGGTTTTTTTGTTTTGATGAGGAACGTGCGTTTTTTTTACGACACATTTCACCGTGTTTGAGATGCCGAAGAAAATTGGACAGGCCCAGAAACATCCGGCCCACTCACAAGATCCTAACGACCCTCATCGGCCCACGGCCCAGCGCCCGCATCTGCCGCCTATAACCCCATTCCGTTTACAGCGCGTGTCCCGAGCTACCGATCCAACGGTTCTCCACAGCGCCGTCCGCGTGATAAAGCGGCGGCCCTCCTCTCGCGTGGCCACCCGAAGGTTCCAGACTCGATTTTGACGAATCGGAGCAGCACTACTCCTCCACGGCTCCACCTGCCAGCTCTGACTGATCCAGCCTCCGGCCCTGACTGATCCAGCCTCTCGTGAGGTAAGCGTGCCTGTGAACTGTGATCCTTTCTCGCAGATTATTATTATTTTTTATGTGGAGGCGCGGATTAGCTGTGACTTAGCGAGTAGTTTTGGAAGATGGATCGTTCGTCATGCTCAACCCTAATCCTTTTTACTGGTCATCAGTATGTCATTTTGTTTGTTCAGACTATGATCTAATTGATGCATGATGCCCTGACTGGCGATGATTCTTATTAAGGGCATTTCGCTATTTTTTTTTTCACAGTTTGCACATGGATTTGTGGTCGGTTCTGTTCTGCGATTACTCTGAATATGCTTAATCTTGATGAAGCTATTTGTGTTACTATTTGGTTTTGTGGCGGTAGTCTACTGTGACGCACCCATCAATATGCGATTAATCATGTTTAGGATTCTATAGTCTCGATTATTTAGGATTCTATAGTCTCGATTGATTGAGAATAGGCAGTGAACCCATTCCATTTGCTATTTCACTGTACTTAGGATTATGTGGATCCGATGTGAAGTCCTAAAGGGCATAGCTTTTAGGGAGGGGATGATGAGATGTTGGAAGTTCACAAGTTTGTGCCTTCCTATATTTAACTATGGTGTCTCTACTTACATTATTGGTTTATCCTAGATCAATATGAGAAGGGGGTACAGTTACAGTCCTTCACCACCAAGGGGCTACAGGAGAAGGGCTCGCAGCCCTAGTCCCCGTGATCATTATGGTGGCCGTGGTAGGGATCTCCCAACCAGTCTTCTGGTCAGGAATCTCCGTCGGGACTGCAGGTAAAGATTTTTCAAACACTTACTTTCTCCTGGAATTGCAGCTACACTACTCGTAGGTGTGTTGTATGGCAAAGTAATTTGTCATCACTTACTAAAACTCAATTCAGTGCATCTTCAGGATCTAATTGGAGGGATGATCTGTATGGATATCGTTTATATTTATTTGTTTAATCATGGCAAACATATGGTCTTGTAAACCTATCCAATTACAAAAGGAAAATCAATGACCTTATCTTGTTGATACTAGGATAAATTATGTAACACTGAAGTTATTTCTATTAAATGCAATTCCAGGCTCTTGATAGAATGAGATTTATAGTGATATAGATTCAAAGACATATATCCGTTTGATTTGTATGTCCAGTTTTCCACCACATGGTATGCATATACATATGCAATTTTGCTGGTAGTCAAGTCAGAGTTTGTTTTAGATGTATCCATGAAGGATGTATATTACCTGAAACCTCAATGGTTTCTATTCTCTTTGTGCCTTTTATACTCCTTATTTTTGTTACGGTTCTCATGCACATACTCAAGCCATCCTCTAACACACAGTTCTCTGGATGCAGACCAGAAGACCTCCGTCGTCCATTTGGACAGTTTGGTCGACTTAAAGATATATATCTTCCAAGAGATTACTACACTGGGTAAGGAACCTAGCTAGACTGTTGCGGCCTTAGATGATATTGACATAGAACATGATTTCAAAGATTATTACTTTTGCCCACCTCTTGAAGTGACGTGAAAATAACTTTTTGAAGACACAAGCCTAAAAGATTACTGTTGAAGAGAAGGAAGAAATAGAGAATTTCAATTAAGTGATCTGCAACTTAAAAGAGTACTTGGTACTGTTCAAGAGATGGGAAGAATTAGAGTTACAAGTTTAAGAGATATTCACATCATGAAGAGTTTGAAGTCTTATTTAAACTCTCATGAGTGCAAGGTCAGCAGCAAATTAAACTAGTGCACTTTGCACCTGTGTAACTTATTCTTGTCTTCATATCTGTTAGATGCCATATGGAGATCCATATTTTTACAAGTTTGATGTCTGTGTGCTGTGAAATACTTGTACCATCTTTCTTGGACACACAACCTTTTTATCTTTGGAGCATGAATACGTATCTTTAAGAACTCATAAAGATTTTTCTTCTGTGCACTACAGGGAGCCCCGAGGGTTTGGGTTTGTCCAGTATTATGATCCTGATGATGCTGCTGATGCAAAGTACTATATGGATGGGCAGGTAGTTCTTGGTAGGCAAATAACAGTTGTTTTTGCAGAGGAGAACAGGAAGAAGCCTCAAGAGATGAGAGCTAGGGACAGAGTCAGGTTTGTTGGCTCCTCCTGGTGCGACTACCTTGCCACTGAATGGCACACTGCCTCTCTATTCACCTTTTTTTGCTGCATATTGCAGGGGTCGTTCTTATGATCGGAGGTATTCTCGCTCTAGGTCCCCTCGTTATTATAGGGGGCGCTCTCCTTCACGCAGCCGAAGCTACTCAAGGTATTCTTGTGCTTTGCATCTTTATCTTACAGTTTGTCTACATAGCGAGCACCCATTTCTCAATGTAGTCAAAATCTGTTGCATTGGTAGGTCTCCTTCACCTCAGGATCCAAAACACAGACTTAGAGAGAGGTCCTACACCGGCTCACCTGTGGACAGCAGATCAAGAAGTGGGAGCCCTTATGATGATGGATATCGCAGATCGTCACTAAGAGAGAGGTCTCTTTCTGTTAGCGGATGAAGCAGTTTTACGGGACTAAGAGAGAGGTCTCTTTCTGTTAGCGGATGAAGCAGTTTTACGGTCTAGAGCTGCTCCTGTGATTCTGCGCATGGTGGCCTACTTGCTATGTCTTTCTGAACCATATATTTATTCTGTCTAGATTATCATTCCCAATACCAGAAAAGTATCGTGAGACTGTTTGTTGTACTTATTAGTCTTGATGATACAGAACGGGGTCACCGATTCTCACTAGATGGACTATGACCAGTAGACACGGCCACTGCTTTGTGTATTTATAGGCAGCTTTGTGGTATGATGAATAAAATTGGTTGGATTGTGAAAGCTAAGTGGTAAGCTTTTTTTATGTTTCTTGAAATGAACGTTTTACATCTCTGAACTAAGGCAGGGATATGATTTTTTTCCCCTTTTGACGAGCAATTTGGCAACCCTGCTGCTTATTAAGCCGATATGAAGCGCAGGTCCATTTCGTCAAACATGTGCAATAGATGATGGGTGACCATGTGCTCGCTGGTATTTAAAGAGAGAATTGCTAAATATCTGTATGGCAATCGGGTACCGTGGATAACCCTTGGACAGCTAATGGACATGTTAGTACAGGATATACGATACGGAGTTCAGATACTGCCAATGCCGACATTGCTAGTGACTTTGAGTCTGTCAATAATGTCTTGCAAAAATGACAGGAGGGCAAACGGTTTTCATTGAAATTTGAAAATGTAGCTAATGGAGAACTCTTTCTTGCACAAAAGTACTTTGTTGCATGCTAATTTAAACCCTGATGGCAGTGACCAATGTTTTTCTGCATCCTGTGCCGGCCGATGCCAAATCAGAAATTCTTTGCGAGTAGCACGGCCGCTGATGTCGATGTGCTATGCTCTCCAGAATTCAGAAATGGAACCGTTACGCGCATATCAGTCAGGCCTTCTGAAAAGAACTGGAAAGGTATTGAGTAGTGGAGGTTTTGATGATTCATCTGTAACGGACGGTGGTGGAGATTATTTAATTTACTTGTTCGATTTTCCCAGGACATGACTTGAGCAATGAAAATAGTTTGGACTAGTCTCAAATTATTTAAAACTATTTTGTTGAGCGAGGTATTTAGAGGTATTTCAGTATTTGTTAAAAAGTGGGGAAAAAACTCTACATACAAATGAAATAAACTTGAACTCTCCATGTGTTCTTTAAAAAGCTGGAACAACAGAGGCGTCATGCAAAACATCCATCAGATAAGACTACCTACTGAATCTAGCAAGTCATGAAGACTCAGAGTACATCGTGCAGTAAGACCCAATTATTGCGAGCAACGAAAATCCAAATTCAACAAATTTACAATCATCCAGAAAGATTCGGATGAACTGAAAGATATATCGACCGTGAATCATATGCTGAGGCGTCAGATAATGCTGGAGAACTATGGAACTCGATAATTTGCCAAAGTATTGAGCACAGGTAGCAGAAGCTGCACCTTCCCAAGATGAAAGAAACAAGTGTCGTATGCTGCCTAAAATAGTACCACACCAAGCAAATCCAAACATTTTAACATCCCAGGTTGCTATGTTATTGCCAAAATACCCCAGAAAAGTTGTTCATGTCCTCTAGTACTATATGGATAAAAAGAACAGTAGAACATGCTCTGTTTCGTCCTGAGACTCAGAGGTCAGTTCTTAGCAGTGAGGGCATTGTTTTCCTTGATCCTAGATCGGTTGTCCAACTTGACAAAACGCTTCAGGTCTTCATAAGGGAGTGTCTTGGGATCTTTCCTCCGCAGCTCACTTAGTACAGGACGCTTGTCGAGCAAGTGCCACAGCCAGTCAGGATACTCAGAGTCTGGTTGGATTTTCGGATCAGAACCCTCCTTGAGGATGTTTGCCCCAAACACTGTTGTACTCTTAAGCTCTTGGCTGAGTGCAGGAGTTTTGGCAGCATCACCTGAACCACCCTTTCCACCCTTCTTTGCCTTGCTTGCAATTGCAAAGCTTCTACTCTCTACCAATTGAGCAGCATGCCTCAGAACAATGCCATGTTTTAACCCTCTTGTCCATGACATCGCCATTCCTGGGTTGAAGTTTAAAGTTTTCACTGCATATGCACATCATGAGAATGAGACTTGACTGTAAAATTTGTGAAATCAGGGAAATGTCGGTGCAGATTATGAAGGTTCAGGATCAGCAGGCAAAAAATATATCTGGATGGAAGGTCATTCAAATACACAATCAAGACAAATAAGGCCAGATTTGGGCAGAAGGTGAAATTTAGCTGTGACCGAAGAAGATTGGCCACGATTTTTGTCTCCCAACATGACATCCTCACAGGTTTTATAACCGTTTCAGTAATACTTACTTTAGAAAAATAGATGTGTGTAATAAGTTTGCAAAATGGAAAAAAAAAAAGTAGTGCTACTGCTACGGGAGATATTTTTACAAGTTCCAGTGTCTTAAACTCTCAATCACAGCAGGCAAGAAGCAAGACAAAACATCACCTATTTGTAGCATGAAGAACGAACCCTTCCACGGCAATCAGTACTAAGAAATGAACCAGGGGCCATATATGAACAACACGGAAGCTGCTGAGTGCTGACCCTCAATAACATTTTAAAACAAAGGCACCGTAACATGTAGGCCATGTAACTCACAACAGAGGTTCAGTAAACCGCAAGAAGGGTGAACAAACATTCATACGTACACCCGATAATTTTCACACACAGAAAATAAAGAAAGAATCGAAGCAAGGAGGCATACCACAAGCACACTACACCAGATCCGAGTACGGATAGCTTAAGTTAGGGTTTGGGTGCTCGGGTTCGCACATCAGGAACGGGAAGAGAAGGGGAGCGCACCTGGTGGTGGGTGGTCGTCGCCGGCGAAGGGCACGGAGAAGGAGACCTAGGCACCTGACCTGCCGTGGGGCGGCGGCGGTCGCCCAGCCGTCGGCACGAGAGAGACAGAACAGTCTCAGAGAGAGCACGCGAGGGCCGAAGGGGAACGGGAGAACGAAAAGCAAGGCCGCAGGGTAAACGCAGCCCAGGCTGCAGATGGGCCGGGCCAGGACGGGCCGGTGCAGCATATGCCAGTCGGAAAAAAAAAAAGGGCGGGTTGGGCTCCAGGCCAGTCCAGCGACTCCTTCCGGTCCAACAGCCTGTTTGTTGCTGCTGGCCTCTGCTGCTGCGAGCAACACGAGGGGAGACTTCTCGGCGGCCGCACCGCACCGCACCGCACCGCCGTACGCGCACGTCTCCTTGACAGCGATCGACGCGCAGCACTCCTTGCTGGTCCTGGTCCTGGGTGGGAAATCCGAAACACGCCGCGGCCCGTCGCCCCGTCCGCCGTGCTCGCTAAACGAACAAGTTGCCGAGTTGGCGTTGACAAGCTGGCGAAAAGCAGCGGCCGATCGAGCTGTGGGAGCGCGGCCGTTCGCCGCGGTCGGCAGCGCGCGCGCGCGCGTGGGCGCGGGCGTGGCGGTGTGAACGAGCCGCACATGACGCGATCGACCGGAACCGACGACCACGCACAGCCAGCCAAGCCTAGCTAGCATGTAGAGAGGGAGGAGCAGCCATGCGTGCAACAGCGATGAATGAGCCGATGACCCGCGCCGCAGCCACATGGCACATGAGCACTCCGCCATGGATTATGCTCCGTTCCGTACTAGAACCACGCACACTAGCTAGCTCGTGCTACAGTAGGTCCCTAGCTTGCTAGAGGTAGTCGTTGGGAGTTGGACCCCCGTAACGCCTATGGTACGGGCTCGAGTCGTAGGCAGGCAGGCATGGCTCACGGGCCCTCCGATTCCGAATTCCGATCCTTGTGCGACTTTTGCAGCTTGGACTTTTGCAGCGACGAGGAGATCGGCAGCTAGCAGCCGGAAAACAAAAACTAACATCTGTTCCAAGTCGTCTCCCGCCGTACCATGGATCGGACTAGGGAGCGACACACACTACTATGCGGTATGTGCGCGCGAACTTCTTTACGGCGAGGGCCTCGTTTAGATCTCTCCTCTCAAAAAATTGTTTGCAAGCATGTAAAGCATTAAATTTAAATTTGGTAAATAACTAATTGCATAGTTGGGTTGTAGGATTAAAAGATTCGTCTTTTGATTTACAACACAAACGATTAATTAATATTTTTTTCAAATAAAATTTAATGCTCCATATATATGGATAGAAATTGATGTGATGGATCTAAACAAGGGAAAAACTCAATAGATTTTCTCGTGAAACTTGCGTGTAACTAAACCGAGGCCGAGGTTTTAATTTTTACTCGGATCGATTTTTCATTAAATGTGCCTTGTTTAAACATACAAGTTTGATGAAAGTTGAAAAATTTTTCCAATCTAAACAAGGCCATCATTCCAATTTGTGTGCGACTTTTGTAGCGTTAAATTTTGTTAGTGAAAAAAATCGGCAGCTAGCAGCCGGAAAAATCAAAACTAACATATGTTTAATCGTCTTCCGCCGTTCCATGGATCGGATTATTGGATAATATTTGTAGTATGCGGTATGTGCGCGCGACTTCTTTACAGCGAGGTTTTTTTTCCCATCGAAACAAGGCCTAAGAAGAACCAGCAGGCCAGCTCAACAGTGAGCCCGAGTAGTCATCCCGGCCTGGCTTCACCTCCAAGTCGTAGGTCTCCTTCACACCAGCTAGCGTGGCACTGACGTAGACTCTGCATATACTGCTCGCTACTCCAGTAGCAATAGCTAGCCACGCCAGCGCACCTACCCGTGTACCGAACCTTTAATTTTTCTCCATGTCTGCTGCTGATGAAGGAAATCAGGCAGGGGATGGACGTATACTCCCTCCGTCCCCATGGAGACCGAACCTTTAATTTTTTCTTCATGTTTGACCATCCGTCTTTATTTAAAATATTTATGCAAATAATAAAATAAATCAATCAATATTCAAGATTTTTGTTGATAAAAGAAATTATAATAAAATAAATTATATTTATACAAAAATTTGAATAAGAATGATTAAACAAGGCAGGGGATGGACGTAAACTATAGTAGTTAGTAGCACGCGTGTTTGACCTTGTTCCCTCGCTCCGGCGGCGAGAAGCTAGTTGGCGCCGGATAGGAATGAGATCGAAGGACGACCGATCGATGTCGATGCTGGCCGGTCAATTTCTCGGTTCTAGGTGCGGCATTGCCATCCATCTGTCCACGCCCTGACGCACGCAAGACGACCCACCCATCCATCCACCCGTCCGTCCCTTCGATATTATACCCGCCGCACCCACTAGCGCGCGCGCGCGTCGCCGTCGCACGGTCGCGTCATGCGCCGCGCGCGGGAGAGATCCCATTTCCGTTCGTCGTACCGGACCGCGCTCTGCTTGACTAACCAGTCACAGTCGCCACGCACACGGGGACACGGATCGATGCATGCGGTGGTGGCGATTTCACGTCAGATTGCGCGCGCGTGCGCGGCGGCGGCGCGCGTGCGTGCGCGTACGTGATGGAGCGTCGTCGAGATCTCGTCTCTGGCGGTGCACTGCTCGTCGGTGGTGACGCCGACGTGTCGTCCCCGCCTCGATCCCTCCACTTTTTGGTTGGTTCTAGGTGCCAGATCGAGAGGCCGGCGAGGACGGCGGGCGGGGCCGGGCGTCGTACGCCGGCGCACCAAACTAATAGGCGTCGGCTTAAAGCTAGGCAGTGGATCGATCGATTCTGGGCACCGTCCTCACTGGCCTTTTCGTCGTCACTGATCCCTTCGCGGGGAGGTGAATGCGCGACGTCGTCGCGGGTTGTGTTGTGTCCACTGGCCGAGATCGCGTTAATTAATTTGGTGGGCACTTGGACCCCGTCCCCTGCATGCCACTTGGCTGCTTTGAGACTTTTTTTTTTTTTTTTTGTGACTGGCTGCTTTGAGACTTGAGACGACGGGTGTAAGGCTATCCGCACTCATGATCCTTTATTTTCATCCTCTATACATCCTAGTCATCAAGATCCTCCACTGCGCTGGTCCCACTTGTCATATTCTATAAATTTTATTCAAATATATCTATGTGAGATCTTGTTTTGAAGGATTTATTGAAACGAATTTAATGGTGCAATTGGAATTTTATTTGGTTTTTTGATTTGTGAGATATAGTATATTTTAGCGGGGACCCACTGCATGTTCATCTTTCTCTCTCTCTGTCTTCCGACGCACGGCAGCCTGCCAGCCTCCCCATGGTCCCCACACTCAATAGCGTTTGTCCAAAGCGCCACATTTACTTTCGCATGCGCATACCGGACTGTTTTCCGGACCCAGTGCAGCTCTTAGCTTCTGTAAAACCGACATGGCTATGTACCGGATGGGGTACCGTTCCCCAGTGCAGTCAAAGCGCCGATCCAGTGGACCTCACAGTGAAGAAGGGGTATGACCGGACAGGGTAGCAAGAAACAGGCGCTAAGCTTCAACCCTCTATTGTGATTGTTGTGGATGAGCTGAATTAGCCTGCCTGTTTTCCCCCCTCCTTTCTTAAAAAAATTCTGTCCACCTTATATCTTAGTACAAAGAAATACAGAAACACCTAATAACTCTAGTACTGGGTGACTTTCATGCCGTGGTGAAGTTAAAGCGAATTAGAAGAGATCAATTTATTACCTCATTGATACGTAGAATTATGTTGTCGATTGTGCATTTATGGTGAACTTTTAGTTGAACGCACTATTTTTTTATAGGGATACAAATACAATTCACTACTAAAATGGTAGGTATCTCTTATTTTTAAGTAGTAAGTAAAATATATGGAAACCTCACTAGAAGGCATTTAGTGGGAAAACTTTATACTAAAATTTGAATGCTAAAGCATTAAGAGAATCTCACTTCACTGGAAGAATATTGAAATTCTGGTTGTGAGATTTTCACACCCCAATAAACATTACATAGCTTTGCCCCCTGCCTTAGTTACAAAATCATAGTCATGTACAACTCCATCATATACATACATACATACATGCATGCATACATACATACATACAAAACTCTTATATATGTAATGGGATCGATGATCATCCATTTTGAACTGGTCTAAGATATACTATCATATACACTGTACCACTGGTAGTATAACTGTACAAGATATGCTCCGTGTGCGTCATAGATTCCGTACTTGCACAACATGTGGAGACCGGGGATGGCGTGTACGGTAGCAGCAGAGGACAGCGAGACGGTGAGCATATAAAAGTGCAGGAGCAGACAGGGTGATATAGAGCGCGCGATTTGTACGCGGTATCTTACTACAGAAACTACTGTTGCCGAATCAGGAGAATCAAACATTTTAGACTGCACATGTCAGTTCGTAATCGCCGAAAGATCGCAGCCCCTGTTGCCAAGACGCCTCAGGGCCCAGGGGCGTCATTAGTTTACGACTAAAATAGGGTTTGGGTAAGCACCAGACAGCTGGAGCTGCTGTTGGCCAACCTGGAGTCTCTCTCCGACGTACATTTCCAACTTTCCATACACACTTTTTTAAGTCAATCATGCTGCATCTGCAATGCGTTTCGTTGCGGGCTGCTACAAAATAATTCATGTTTCCATACAAATAAGCAGCAGCATTTGACTCCTCCTCCTCGATCAGGAATCCAACAGTATATTAGTGTCCAATCCACATCTCTCACCGTTGTTACGTACCTGCTCCATCGCATATATACGTGCGATTTCTTGGTTATATATTTATGTATATACATATATTCTCTGTGTGCCAAGTCAAAGCTTAGAGGTGAGCTTTTAACCTAACAGCATAATAATATGATGCGGCTGTGGGGTGATGAGCTGCTGATATGCATGGATTAATACTGGATCAGCATCGAGATCTTGGAACAGTGGACTGGAGGTGGGGAGACGTTGCCCTGCCCTGCACCACCCGTCATGCATATCCCTTAGCTTTCCGAGCTGTCCGCTGGGGGATCAGAGAGAGGTGGTGGCTCGATAGGGCTAGGGGGGCAGGCATGCTCTTGATCTGGATCACTCCGAATAATTGGTGACTAGCTAGCTCAGCGAGACATATTAACTAGTACCTAGTTGTTGTTCGTGGATTAGTTTGGATTGTACTATTGTAGTGCTAGACTGCTAGTGGATGCTGGTACTTTATTTTTTCTTTCACTAAGCTTATTGGTTGGGAAAAGGTTGGTTTTGTCAGTTATTACGCGTTAGATTTCGTTCATGTGGAATACATGCAATGCATGATGAAGAGGACCCGGCGTGGCCCACACGCAAGAAAGCAGGAAGGAACCAGCGGAGGATTGGGGGTGGATAAATGGAGCAGCTGATCTTTTTTCTCATGCTTTATTTTTGTATAATAGGAGCTTTTCCTGGTAGGAATAGTTCATGGTGCTGGCTATACAAATTACATAAGCATTTCTAGTAGGATTAATTCCAGGACTTGATTCTCTAGGAACCGATGGAGCCTAATTAATTTATTCTTAAACGTAAGTAGTCTCTTGTTTGTTAATTTGAGACCTAACTTCAATATGGGTTTAACAAGCTGCATGACAGCATGGGCGGGGATTAATAGAGCCGTAGAGGTAAACATGGTGGACACTACTGCACACGATGCATTATTAGTGTTGATCAGGCAGGCATTTTTTCCCATCACCGCGAGGAGAGAGAGAGAGAGAGAGAGAGAGAGAGCACATGGGCCCATGGCGCTCTGCAGGGAACCACGGTGGTGTACGTGCAAGTACCACGGTAATGTCGGGACTGTCCTTTGTTGATCCCCCCATCCATCCCATCTGTCCTTGCTCCTCTGGACTGGAGACTCTGCCATGCAGTACTGCTAACAGCTCGGATCTGCATCTCGATCGCCCCCCCCCTGTCTTAGCTTGCATCCACACGTGGACGTGGGACATTAGTAGGGTAGTATTTCTATTCAGCACGGGATCAATTAAAACTCTGGCCTTTTTCGGTTAAGGTTAGAAAAAAAAATTAACTGTAGCATTTCGTTTGTATTTCAAATATTGTCAGCAACGGCTCAAAAGATTCGTAATTTACAACAAAACTCTGTAATTAGTTATTTTTCACTAACATTTAATCATATATACGGGTAAAAATTAATTTGGAGAGCTCTTGCAAGGGAAGTGAACAAGTCCTCTGTTTAATTTGAGCCTATCATTAGCGCTTATTTAGAGCTCTAGCGTGTTTAAGGCATACGTATGGCATAAGAATGAAATAGAGTGCCATGCATGCATGCGCGTATAGACCCATATATAGCGCGCGGTGCCAACGAAGACAATGCACGCACAGCGAAGACGCGTGCTGCCGTACCGAAGCTCTCCGCGGGCACAGCTGCTCGCCTGCTCATCCGGTCCCGTGCCCCCCGTCCGTCGTCGGCGTCGACGCACGCAGACGCAGCAGCTAAGTGCATGCGACACGTGTCCTGGATCGGGGATCTCCTGCGTGCGTGCGCCCAGCTAGCAGGCATGGCGGCCGCTGTTTGGTCGAGCGCGCTCACTTTCGCCACTAGTACTACGCGCACGGATGATGGATGCATACTACTCCCTCCGTCCCCAATTAATTATCGCCGTGGGATGCGTGCCACAAGTTTGACTTGATTTATAGAAAATACGTGTAATATTTATATCTCCAAATAATTTTGTTAAAAAACTAGACCCAAAGATCTTTTCGATGATACTAATTATGATATTAATTAATGATATTTATTATTTATTAAAATTGCCGGCATTTGTCTCTCGCGAAGCTATTTAGGGGCCGGAGGGAGTACTCAGCTCGATCGATCTCGATCGGCTGCATTTATTACTGCTGGATTGCTTTTAATTAGCATACGTACCCCTCCGTCCCATTGAGAACGTCGCCCGGAAAACGTGTTTGTGAGGGAGACACGGTTTTCCAACGACAAACTCCATGGGACGGAGGGAGCATGATGCATGACCCGACCAGCTAAGCAAAGCTATTGCTCCGACCGATCACAGTCACCAATCATTGTGATCGCTCGACCTCGCCAGCTGCTCCAATCCACTTCCAGTGTGATTGTTCTTCAATGCTGCATGCTAGCTGAACCGGTACAGACAGTACAGAGATCACGTGCTGTACACTTGCATTGCATCTACAGTATAATATGGCACATGCATCGTTAACGAGTAGCATCGAGCATGGAGTATACGAGGAGGGTACGCGCACGATGCCGCGCGTGCAGTTGGTCGCGCCTATGTATTATGGTGAATTGTTCTTTAGGGTTTTGTTCGTTTGTAGCGGTAATAGGTCTAAAAATGTATGTGGTTGTATTTTATTTATGGTATCGGCATCTGCATGTAAAAAAAAACATAACTACTCAAGGTTATCTCTAAGAACGACCGACATGAAATTAGAAAAATCCATGATGGAATAGTAGAAGCTAGTGAATTTTGCATTGGATAGCCTTTTGCCTTTCGAGAACAATATCTTTTAAATATGGTGGCACTAATAGATCTCTACGGCGGCGGAAGATAGATGCATGGAGGAGTCTGGTGCGGTAAATTCCTTCTATACATACGGAGGACTTTTCTTGACAATCACACGATGGTCGTGCGGTGGATTAAACGCCTCAAAAAAGGAGGGAAAAAAAACGGCCGAGCCAAAAAAAAAAACTACGTACTCCCACGTGAACCGTGGTGGGCCCAGCGTGAACAATAAAAGTGGCTGAGAAGGCGCGGATTCCTTCGGTGTTAAAGAGTTACATATGTCTACGCTGATACATCTTGAACTTTATGCATGCTTTGTGTGGCAGAACCTTCTAAATTATATGGCCCACAAGCACCTGACATTGTCCTTAAGACCTCTGTCAGTCATACTTGTGTACCACATAACTCGAGAATGTTCGTCGGGTGAAACCCCGATGACACCACGATCCTCCGGGATCAAATTCTTACAAGATATTGTAGTATTACAACCGTTTTATCCAAATACAAGTAGAGTAGCGGAAGATTTACAAAAAAGAAGATTTCAACATTCGATCGAGTTTAATTAAAACGTAACTTAACCGAGTTCACGGAAGCAAGAAGAGAACTTTGCGTGACGGAAGATATTTGATCATGTCAAGCCACCGGTATGACCGAGGTCAAGAACACTAGTCAACTTTTATTTCAAACAAACCCCGAAAGTACGGAAGGTACTCCGCAAGACTTACCCGACAGAAAAGAGTGGAGAAGACTCAGGAATGCATGGTTGATAGGAATCAAGGTAAGGCTTTAGCAAGAATCAAGGACACCTTTGCAGAAAAGCGACTAATGTTGATCCTAACTATTCATTCTTTATTTAACCTAGTCTAGAGCAAACACTTGTCAAGCAAGATCTCGATTTCCAAAACTTTCCATCCTCAACAACTTTCCTCATTACTACGATGCTTTCTAGGATCAAGTCTCCCATATCGTGGAGCACCGACGATTCGAATCGCTTTATCTACCCAAATGGGGCTTCCTAGCCGCACGATGTATGTAGGACCAAACATCTTACATACATCAACTCACGCTTGCATTTCTCCGGACTGAGGGGTCCTAGCCACGAGAGTACAATGTTCTCCCTACGCCGTCCACAACCGTCGGCGGGGTGCACTCCTAGTATGGGTACACGCTACTTCCCGTCCGGTTGTCCGTTCTCGCATGGATCATACAAGGGAGCTTACCACCATTAGCATGCGACTAGTACTATCCAATAACCTCATGATCCCGGGGCCAAACAACGGACGGTCCTTAACCGACACAAAGTGGATCGACACTACACCGGGGCACTAGCCCATCCCGATGCAAGTCACTCCACCGGCGTCTCGATTTACTCATCATGTTCTTGTGCGTACCCTAGACCCGGCCAAGGTGAAGGGTAGGCGACAAGCAACATCAAGTTTTGAATACTTCCTCGAGATGATATTGTTCTCAACTTTTAAAACATTTCATAAAATCCTACACTAGAAGCGGGACTAAGCGGTACTAAACATTTTCGAAATCAAAGCGGTATCTAGGATAGTCACAAGGTACGGCGAGTGCATCAAAAGGATATCACACAACTCCTACACGTAATGCATTACATCATTCACATAAAATTATAAAGACTTACAAAATTCAAGGCAGGGTTTGAATGCATCCGGGGCTTGCCTGCGTTGCAGAGAAGGTTAACAGTTGACCTTGATATCAGCATCTTTGGCGGAATCATCTTGGTAGGGTTAGATCACCGCGAATCTTCTTTGAAACTTGACCATCGCAACCCATCGCTCTCACGCGTAAACTATAAGTACATGAAGTGATGCATGTTTAAGTATGATGAAATGCATGACATGATGCATGAGGCAGGGCAACATGGTGATGATTATTAACTTATTAATATCTTGAGAACAACTTTCCTTCATGATACAGTGATGCTAAGAGATCATAGATAACATCGACGACGACGGACTAATGATACGCAGACAACATGAAATGCCGAAGGTCATTAGGGTTAATAACCTAGGGTCATCACTCAATCCCAAAATCAAGCAACTCTAATAGTGATTAAAGTTTAATTACTAATTTATTAACCATTTTTACAGTCGTTGAAAGCCGCTAATTAGCTTACTAATTAATTAACTATCACTACACATGTGATAACAACTATTACTATGTAGTACACATGAGGTGATAACTACTACTATTAACACCACACAATTAAGCCATGAATCATTAGGATGATAATGATGCATGGTCTCCAATCAATAGCAAAAACAATCAAATTTAGATAAATCCTATTTTTGCTACTTAAGTATTTTTAATTATTTATTAAGCATATGTGAGCAACACATGTGAGCCACACTATACATGATCATGCTTTGGACCAGAGATGTTTTGCTGATCCAAAGTCTTCAAACAGTACCACAAATCACCCAATATTTAATTAGTCAACTAATTAGATAAATAGTTATTTTATTTATTATTTTATAGCCATGAATCAAGGTAGAAATTAATTATAAAAATAAACTTGCTCAAAACAGTGCACAAATTTTAGTGAAGGTCACCCATAACCTAAAAAGCTTGCTCTAATTTTTCATGATTTTTGGATTAATAGATTGCTCTACAAAAATCAAAAAAACTAAGCATTTCTTAATTAAAACATGCAATTAATAAACATGACAAAATTACTTAACATGCTGCACACATATTTTTCTATGAAACTACATCTCATGAGGATCACATACATATTTTTGTCATATTTTTAATTACCTAGAATATTCAATTATGAAATTATGAAAAACAGCATTTAAAAACCATAAAATAAAAAAGAAAACACCTTCTCTCCTCCGAACTCAAAGGCCCAGCCCTGTACAGTGCCTGCATTACGGTTACCCCCCCCCCGCCTACTCCCTCCTTCTTCTCTCTCGCGGTGCAGGCCCCAAAGGGTCACCTCATCATTTCTTCTTCCTCCCCGCGCCGCGCATGGCCCACGAGCGCCACTAAACAACCCCTGCTCGCTCGCATGAACACCTCCAACACGGCTTCGATTGATAACAGATAAGAAGATTGGCCCCGATGGCAACCCTTCCTCATCCTCACGAACGTCAAAAGCCAAACGTGACCCCCACTTGCCATGCAAGGGCAATCGGATTACATCCGATGAGCATTGGCGGCGGCCGGGACAACACGGCGGTAAGCACGCAGCTTGTGTTCAAGCAAAGATGTCGGCGACGAATTGATGAGTTGAAGAGCACCCGGCAGAGTCTAGCTAGCCTACTGGTGGTGTTGGTTAGGTTGGGGGCGAGCCGGAGATGGTTGGTCAGAAAGCAAAGCTCGCGGTAGAAAAACCGAGCGCTTGACCGCGACGCTAGCTAGCCCGCGTCATCAGATGGAGACCCGATAATTACCGGCGTAACTTAGAGCACTGATTGGTTTGCTGCCATTATTTGACCAAAACGGCGTACTAGTTTAAAAATTTCGTCCGATGGAATGGCAAGGCAACCGAGGGCTCAAGCGGCGCAAAGAAGCCACCCTATGAAAAACGATCGAGTTGGGGTGGAGAGGGTAGCGCGAATTTGGCCGGAGAGAATATTTAATGGAAGAGAAAAGAGAGAGCTTGGCCGTACAATCGGTCGGCGTGAAGCTATTGTCGGTGGCGTGGCGTCGCGTGGCCGGAGGCGTAGCCACGGCGTCGCCGTTGACAGGGCGGCATGGGCAGAAGGGAAAACTCAAGTCCCCCCCCCCGGTACTGTAGCACGTGACACTCACCTTTCTCCCTTTTCAAATTACTCTCAAAAATTGAGCACAACATGAAAAACTGCCAAAATATAAGTTGTGCAACTTTTCATGATCTACAAGCTTTATTAAACAAGTTATGTGAAATTCCAATTATTTTTGAAAATACATTTAAAAATTGAAAAGAGGGCGAAAACCCTAAATGTAAGGATTTCAAAATTACTCTTAATTTTTGAATAAAAGATGAAAATCTCCAAAAATAAAAGTTGTTCCATTTTCAATATCTACAACTTTCATTTAGAAAGTTTTTCATGAAACCAAATAGATTTTGAATTGGAGTTTAAAAGTGCGAGAAGGGGACATTTTATAATTTAAAGAACTTTTGAAATTACTTAAAATTTTATTCAAAAACTTGAAAAACTTTATTTACCAAACTTGTAGAGCTCAAAGAGAGGCACAAACTGTATTTTGGAAGTTTTCCCAAATTTTGAATATTTTGAGATGAAATTGAGAAAGGGGCAAAAAAGGCTTTTGAATTTCAAGCTTTTGAAAAGAATTTTCAAATTGAATCTTTGGGCAATTAATTAATGATGTTGTGATACTTTTCAAACCCAACCAATGGCACACTTTCAAGGTACAAAGTTCATACTTTGAAATGGTGCCAATGGTTAGCAACTTTTATTTAGAAAATTAATTATGGTTAGCTCCCAGAAATTGAAAATGAAATTCAAACTTCAACACTTAACCAAATATGGAAAATGTTGGCAATTGAATTCCAATTCTAATTTTTGTTCTTGCTTTGCATCATTTAAATTGTAAAACATGGTTGAGGTGTGAGTCAGGGTTAGCCAAGCACTTGTACACACCAAGGTTGCTTTTAGGTTAATCATTTTTAGAAACTTGATTAAACATGTATGCGAAATTTAAGTGGTGTATACATACACACGAGGTACAAAAGAGCTCAAACAACCCTAGAACTTTGTAAACTTATTTTAGTTACACATTCCAGGGTTCTCTAATTATGATTAGCATCTCAAAACACGCTTAGCATACAAGACAAAACATTACTTATACAAAGATCATTAACACCATGACATGCTCTAATGCACTTGATGCTTGGTGATTAATGAATTAATAAACATGATGCTTAATGCATAACATGATGACATGGTGGGTGGTGGGTTTAGGTTAACGTAACACCGGGGTGTTACACTTTGCAATGGTCCCCAAATTACAATAACAATATTAAAAAAAAAAAAAGAAGCATTACATATCCAGATCTCCATGGACGATGAAGATACACATCATGCTTATCCATCGATCCGATCATTCATTTGCAAGCTGATGCAAATGCCGACTGGTACCTGCTTATGCACGTCTAGATATATAGTAAAAGCTCTACTCCATCCGTATAGAAAATAAAAATTGTTTTGGCATTAGGAACATAAATCATGAACACCTTTTAAGTTATTAAGTTTGGAAATATAAAAACCATATGAATAGATCTGTCTGAAAAATACTTTTATAAAAGTATAAATATATCATTTTGTGATGAATATTTTTATAAAAAATATGAAATAAATATTATACTTTGGAGACCATGTCGTTGTCCTAAACAACTTCTATTTCCAACATGGTGGGAGTATATATCTAAAATAATTCACAACAATTAAATCTAGAATGGCATATAATGCAATTTTATATCCACTTAACTTCATTTTAATTACATTTATAGAAAAGAAATATTATTAGCATATATATATGAGTATATGACTCTAAATAGATACTATTAAAATACATTCCACGGCATACATTAGTATCTTTCTATATAAATTTGATTAAACTACGAATTATTTAGCCTACCATTATTTAAAACTGCATCATTTCTAGGATGGAGGGGGCCGGTATATGTTTCAGTAACCAGCTGGCTCCTACTGCACTACTGTAGCTTTTATATCTTTCTCTGGCATGGCCGCCGAGGGTTGTGTCATTTTACAACGGTGTAAAGTGCAAAAGATCGATAACTAGTGGTACGTGGATCCGTGGACCGACCTTTTCTCCTAGATTTAATCACCGCGCGCTCGGATGCATAATAACAAAATAAAGAAGCGATAAAATAAGGTCAGGGTCATGCTTCTCCGATCCATTCATAATGTATGCACAGATAGAGCTAGGTAGTGTGAATCTTGGTGGACAACTTATATAGCGCGTATATATATGCCGTTTGTTAGGGATAAAGTTCGTGTCCTGTTTGCACTTTGTATTGCATTATTATACAGGGCAAGCATATCTGTATCCCGTGACAAGGATGCAAGTTCCAACTCTTTTGTGTTACTGGTGTTTTCAAAAACTTGCTAGGCTTGTTGCTTGATTAATTTAGAGGGGGAATTAATAAATGAGCTAACTAGCCTGCCAAGGCACTGTTTTTATAAAACTTTGAATATCGCGCTGTACTTTTATAAAACTTTGAATAAATAAGATAACTCTAGAAATTAATTTATTAGGGAGAGAGTATGTTTGAATACAGGGAGTATATATGATTTTCTGTCCATTATTCGGCCAGAGAAATTAGAGGTAATGCAAGTACTGTACTAATATATGCCGGAAGCTTCCATGGAAGCTTCCTGCCTGAATATTTCTCTGTCCGGAACCTAAAGATTCAGCTGTAGAGTCCTGCACTACGGTTACTGTCCCCGTCTCGCGGTGCAGGGACACACATCATATCCCCGCGCCGCGCATGGCCCACGAGCGCCACTAAACAACTCTGCTCGCTCGCATGCACCTCCAGATTAGATAATACCCTGATCAAAACCTAATCATCGCACGAACGTCAACGAAGCACAGCCATGCAAGTATGCAACAATGCATGCATATGCTGATAGGAGTATGCATTATCGTCGGCCAGTCGGTGTGCAGCTTGTGACGAGCTGACGAATCGACGATGCGCTCCGGGCAAATTGCTTGCAGAAGCAAGGCATTCCGTTCACTCATCACCAGATGGAGACTGACTGGTACTATATAATTGCCACGTACTGACGTACTCTTTGCTGCCATTATTTGCAACAAAAGCGTACGTGCTAGTTTTAGTTTTTCGTCTGATCGTACTCCTCCGGCCTCCATTATGGGCTAATGTGGATCGGCCGGAGAGAATATTTATATAGTAATCTTTTATACACAATCGGCGGCGTGATTTGTCGGTTGCGTACGTCTCCTGGCCGGACGTCGTCGTCGTCGCCGCGCGCCGTCGTTGAGATGATCCGGCCGGTCCGGGCATATGCAAGCAGGCAAGTGGCGGCATGCATATGCTTTCAGATGCAGCGTGTCCCTGGTTCCGGGGTCGCAGCGGTTGCGCGGCGTCGCGGATGGCCGGCAACTGTGTTGCGCGGCCGGGGGACACGGTGGCACTGCTAGACTTCTAGTTGCATATGCATGCATGCGCGCAGATGCTTGCGTGGCATGCATATGGCCTCCATTATTTGTTCCATCCATATGATCCATCTTCTGGACGTCTCTGCTAGCGTTTCATCTTTCACAACCTTACGTACCTTCGTTTTTTCTACGCAGTAGGAGTATATGCGTAGTATGTATATGGATACAACAGGATACGTACGTACGTATACGTACTGTGCGCACCTATTATACGTACGTACGTACAAGTGCAGGTACAGCACGTACTGGCTATGCGCTCGATCGGCGATCGATCTGTGCTGCACAGCTAGCTGTTCCAGATCAGGAGAGGAGATGAGCTCGTACGGAGTTTGCGCGTTCGCCACATTCATTAGCGAGCTCTACACACACACGCACGAGCGCCATGAATAGTCCATGATGCTGGATGGGATGGATGAGATTAAATGGAACGGGCCATGCCCATGCATATATCTACCTCAATTAAGAGCGCTGATTGCATCGTCTCGGCTGTGTGTCCCTTAATTAAGCTTTCTTCCACGGCCGGGCTGTACCGCTGTACGTGCCTGTACAGACCCACCTGGCGACCCATGCTCATCATCAATTTTTCGCCAGCTGCATGCTTCCTGATGACGGTTTGATGATGACTTGATGGGCTAGCTAGCTAGCGAGGACGATGGCACAGCAGCAGTATCTGTCTGAATTCGATCGAAGTCGTTCATATATGTTCATGCATGCATCGGTGCATCGAGCAATGCCAGTCAGCCAGCCAGGTCTCTTCTGAATTCCCGAACGCACGCACACACATGCATGGTCATTAGTAGCATCCCAAAACTCGTTTGCATTGGTTTAAACCAGAGGCTACCACCAGGCCAGCTTCTTCATTATATTCGCCGACGACGAAAAGTGGCCCGTCACTTCGCTTTTACCGAACGGGCGTTTATATTAGCTCAAAGCTAAACGATCGAGGTCACCGACCTGTGTTTGGGGGGGGGGGGGGTGTGTGGTGGCGTGGTGGTGGAGAGGCGACCCGGTCGGTCCGCCACCCGGCTCACACGCAGCAACACACGACGATACTTTTTCCGCCGCCAAGAGATGAGCAGATCAGTCAGGGGAACACGGCCGCGGCGCCGACCAATGGTTTTCTCATTTTTTCTGGGCAAAATGGAGACGCGAACAACCGCGCGGTCGCGTCTCGACACGGCATGCAGTCGGCACGCGCCCCAGGGAAACAAATAAACGCAGTAGGAACCGGCCGGGCGGGCGGGTGGAGAGAGAGGGGTGGCCCGCGATCGGCCGAGGGCACATCCCTGTCACCAAGTCAAATTCAGCGGTGCCGGCAAAGACAGCAGCCGAGCTGCTGCTGCCGATGCCGAGACCATGGGGAGCGAGCTGGAAAGGAAGCAAGGGATGGAAGCGCGGCCGTAGGCATCATCGCGCGCGGTGACGTCTCGGCCAGACTGGCTGGCTGACCCCGGGACGCCCCCGCCGGTCCCACCGGCCGAATCATGCTTGCACCTCCATTCCATTCCATGATTCCATCGCAACGTACACATCCGCGGGCGTCACTCGAGATTCCCTCCTCCGCTCCTGCTAGCTGTTCCTGTTCTACTCTACCTCGCTCCACATATCCCTGTCAAACTGAACAAAAAAAAAAATATTGATGAAAACGAGCAGTTACGTTTACTCGGTCGTTAATCGGGTCAGGTGGACCCACCTATAGTCACCTAATAACGATAATGATATATACTTTACTACTGTGGTGAACAGTATACACAGCGAGGTTAATTTGACTCACTCGGTGAAAAAAGTAGTGTGCATATGTAGGCCATATATGCCTGCTACTCACCGGCTAGCCACACGTTTTGGGGAAGGTCGACGGGTCGCTGCGTGCACGCAAAATGTGATTCATCCAACTGGTTTTTATCGATCTTGCTGTAGTATGTGTCATGTGAAACCCATGTAATAGTGAAAATGACTTAAACACCCGTTTGTCGGAAACTCCTGTTCAAGTTTCCGCGGTCGGAGAAAGAAAAAAGACCCAACAAATCAAACCTTCCATCTTTCGACGAAATAATTTATACTTTCAGATGGATCGGGACTCCATTAAGGCACTAACCCCCACACCGTCGAATCATGATGCTATCGGTGGAAAAAAGCACCCAACAAATGAAACTGACCCCTCAATCCCAATTCAACTGATTTACTTCTGTTATTTTGTATTACGAATTACAGTACTCAGTACACATACAGATTATTCTAGTACATATACACGCGCTCTACCCTTATGGCCCTACAAGCATTTTCATTTTCGAATGACTAACCCAAGCATATCTTCAAATTGACGAGATCATCACCGTAGACGTTTTGTTATCAATGAACACGCCATCTAGGTGCGTAGCATTAAAATAACAACGCCATCAAATTAATCCTAAAATAACGAATGATGAAATATAAAAATGCACTCAGTCAAGAACCTTGAACTTGAACAAGCTAAGCTCAAGTCGTATATTTTGGTTTATTTAATTTTTAAAGTTTAAAAAGGTTTAGTTTATTTAGTAATTATTACCTGCATTTTCCAATATTCAAATTTAGATTTGGTTTGCGTACTTCCTTCATTTATAAACTGTATGAGCTTTGTCATAAATCAAATTGCTAGAGTTTTGATCAAGTTTTTTTTTTCACTAAAAAACATATTAACATTTACAGGTTCAAATAAATGCACTACAAACATGCATTTTCAGTTGTGCATCTTTCTATAGATTTAAACCCGAGTAAACCGAACCACATAAACTACCAATTTCAAATTGTATAGCATTTTACATTCTTTTTTAAATGCAATGGTTTGTTGGCCAGAAAAAATGGAAACTTGAGCATCGAATAGTCTCTAAAATACTGCATCACTTTCTAGTTTCTAATACTAACGCATACATTAGCATAAATAATTATTACGACAACACTTCCTCTAAATCATGCAATTGTACAATTTTCAAATACGATCCTCAAAATGGTCTCCGTGTTCGGACTGCAATGCCATTCCACTAGGTCACCACCGGCCAGGACCACCGCGCGAGCTGCCATGAATCCATCCATCCATTGATCCATATACGGTCAGCGGTGCAGTACAGTACATGTACCTGACCGTGCGTTTGCCCGGCGAGACGAGACGACCGGACCAATCAATGCGAGCTCCGAGCTCACCGTCACCGCCCGTTAGCTTCTCAGTTCTCACTGACCACAGACCAGGACAGGTCAGGCAGGGCCAGGCAGCGGCAGCACCTCTCGCTCTCGCCGCATCGCCTCGCACCGCACCTCTGGAAATCCGAGTGGCGTTGGCGTTGGCGTCCCTCTCCCTCCCTGGAACACGTGGAACCGCGCAACCGTACCGTACCGCGCTTTTCCGCATCCGAGGCCCGCCCGTGCCCACCTCCGCTGCTCCGCCACCGCCACCGTTATATATGGCCATGGCCTCGAGCTGCCACCTTGGGTAGTTAGCGCGGACTTGAATCATCATCATCATCATCCTCCACTGTGCTCTCTCTGATCTCCAGCAGCTGAGCAGAGCAGAGTCAACCACGCACCAACCAGTTTCACAAGCACCTGCCGGCAGGCTGCCGCGGGAAGACGGAGGAAGGAGTTGGGCAGCGCAGCAGCGCAGCAGCGGCATCGTCGTCATGGGCGCGCTCTTCTCATGCCCCGTGGAGGAGGAGGAGGACGTGCCGGCGGGAGCCGGCCTTTCGATGCTGGGGTGCGGCGACGGCGGCGGCAATGCCGGCGTGGAGCCGACGACCCTCAAGCCGTCGCTGGCGGCGGGCTCCGGGAAGCTCCGGTTCGAGCGCTCGCTCGGCAGCCTGATCAGGCGGGAGCAGCAGAGCCCCAGCCCCAGCCCCAGCGCGCGCCTCCAGTTTGACGCCACCAAGATCCCCGCCACGTCGCCGTGCGCCACCGTGGCGCCCGTGCCGCCGGTCATGCCCAGGGAGCTCGCGCGGACCAGGTTCGCCGACGCCGCGGCTGCTGCCGCGCCGGAGAGCCCCAAGCACGAGGCGGCGGCCGTCACGGTGCAGAAGGTGTACAAAAGCTTCCGCACGCGCCGCCGCCTCGCCGACTGCGCCGTCGTCGTCGAGCAGAGCTGGTGCGTGCGCCGCCCTCCCCACGCATACTTCTCTTTCCTCTTCACCCAGAACCCGCGCCCGCATTGCGCCGCGTTCGTGCTTGCTGTCTAGAAGCTGACCCGTGCGTGTCTCGATCGATGCGATCCCTGCAGGTGGGAGCTGCTGGATTTCGCGCTGCTCAGGCGGAGCTCCGTCTCCTTCTTTGACATCGAGAGGCAGGAGACGGCGGTGTCCAAGTGGGCGAGGGCAAGAACCAGAGCTGCCAAGGTTGGGCTCGCATCATCTCCTGCCTGTCCAAATTTGTCTTCTTTCAGTAGCCCCAGTTCTTTCTTTCCATATGAGATTACTAACGGCATTTGCAAATCACATCGAATTCAGGTTGGCAAAGGGTTGTCCAAGGATGACAAGGCACAGAAACTTGCGCTGCAGCACTGGCTCGAAGCTGTGAGTATTATTAGATATATTGCTGTCAGTTAGGCCGTCATGTGAAGCATGTGCTCATCTGAAACTCTGAAACCTGACGAACAGATTGACCCGCGCCACCGGTACGGTCATAACCTTCACTATTACTACGACTGCTGGCTGCGGTGCGAGAGCAAGGAGCCCTTCTTCTACTGGTTAGTTAGTGTCCTTATCTGAACTGAACATGACATTTGTATCTTCTTCTAGCTATTTCAGCAGTTATTGAAAATCTGACTTTCTTGTGAATTGACTTGTTCAGGCTGGACGTTGGAGAAGGCAGGGAAATCAATCTTGAGCGGTGTCCACGGTTGAAGCTTCTGAGCCAGTGCATCAAGTACCTTGGTCCGGTAAGCCTAAACAAATTATTTGAAGATGGTATCTCGAGAGACTGCCTGCTGAAAAAAAACCCAGAAAATAATGGTCCGAGCTGTATTTGTGCAGAAAGAAAGAGAAGAGTATGAGGTTGTGATTGAGGATGGCAAGTTCATGTTCAAGAAAAGCAGGCAAATCCTCGACACATCCGGTGGACCAAGAGATGCCAAGTGGATATTTGTTCTAAGCACATCCAAGAATCTGTATGTTGGACAGGTAATTTGCAGCTGCCTTGGTGCTGCCAGCAACACAAAGCAGCTTCTTGGTTCACCATCTCATCATGTAACTAACATTGCCCATGAACCCCAATTGCAGAAGAAAAAGGGCACATTTCAGCATTCGAGCTTCCTTGCTGGAGGAGCTACATCTGCTGCTGGTCGACTAGTTGTCGAAGATGGAATCCTGAAGGTACAAATCTGCCTAATAATACTACTACACAGTAACATCTAGTGGTGCTGAACTGCTGATGCAACTCACTTTATTTTTCCCCAATTCAAAATTTGCCAGCTAATAGCAAAACCCTGAAACGTTTTGGTGTTTTTTCACAGGCTATTTGGCCACACAGCGGGCATTACCGCCCAACCGAAGAGAACTTCCAGGAATTCCAGAGCTTCCTCAAAGACAACAATGTCGACCTCACTGATGTCAAGGTGAGAAGCACCGTTTCCATATGTGCTTCAAAATTGTTGCTTGTTGCATTCAGCATTCTAAACTGTTTCGACGTCAATGCTGCAGATGAGCCCAGATGAAGACGACGAGGAGTTCTGGAGCAGGCTCAGAAGTATCCCGTCGGACTGCTGCGCCGCTGCTGACAAACCTAGAGAAGATGAATCGGCCGCAGCTCAAGAAACCACAAACCCTTGCCAGGCACCTCAAGAAGTCACTGAATCGACCACGCCTGACGAAGTCTCTCCCTCACAGCCGGAAGAAACCAGCAAGAGTCTCAGTCTCACTGCATCTGTCACGAGACTAGATTCATCAGAGGACGCCGTGGAGGACGACGAGACTTCAACGACCAGCCGCCGAGTCTCGTCCGTAGATCGTGAGGAGGAGAACCACGCCGCCACGGCCGACGATGACACTACTGCCGTGCCGAGGGAGAAGATCCTGCAGAGGATCTGCTCGAAGAAGGAGACCAAGTCGTACCAGCTGGGGAAGCAGGTGTCCTTCAAGTGGACCACGGGCGCGGGGCCCCGGATCGTGTGCGTCCGGGACTACCCGTCGGAGCTCCAGCTCCGGGCGCTGGAGCAGGTGCACCTGTCGCCGCGGAGCGGCGCCGCGCCGCTGTCGCCGGGGCCGGCAGGGCGGCGTCGTCCCGGTTCGCGTCGCCGCAGCGGTGCAGCAGCCCGGTGGCGGCGAGAGGGCGCCGCGAGCTGCTGGCGGCGGGGGGATGCGGCAGGGCGGCGTCGTCACGGTTCGCGTCGCCGCAGCGGTCCGGCAGCCCGATGGCGAGAGCGCGCTGCGAGCCGCTGACGGCGAGGGAAGGCGTTCCGGACGCACCTGATGGCGAGAGGTTAACCGGATCAGCCATTCAGCAAAGCAGCAACAGATGGATGGGGATCAGAGACCCCCTTCTTTTATTTTTCTTGTGCATAGACGAAAGAATAAGATGGGAGTGAAAAATTGCTTCCCATGTAGATCTTGTAGAGCGCTACACATACGTGAATACGTGACCAATACAGAATTCTTTCATTCTTTTGTTATCCTGATGAGATGAAATAATGCAGCCTGCCTAATACAGTGTTAGTGTCTCAAGCCCTCAACTCTGAAACTATGTGCAATTGTGTGTCAAGCCCTCAGCTCTGAAACTATGTGCAACTGTGTGTTGTCTGATCTTGGTGAACAAAAGCCTACAAGGAATAGGGCATTACTCTAGAACATTAGAAGACTAATTAACATGCATATGACTCCACTGAATGAACTTAATTTTCAACAGACAGTTTTATGACCCCCTAACTCTGCAGAACATCCATAATGCTACTGTATAAGAATATTAAGAACTTAAATTGTACTGCAGTATAACTTCATAAACAATTTACTATTACTGCAGTTAAACTTTACTAGCACTGCTGCTTATAACTCCATAAACTTAATGTTACTTCAGTTTAACACAAAAAGACTAATTCTGGATTGTTATCTACTGTCACTAAAGGTTCAACACTGCTGATAATAATAAAAATATTAATTTGGCATTTTTGTTTACTGTTACCACAACTTAACACTGCAAATAACAATAACAATAAAAAGTTTAATTAAGCATTGTTTATTGGGGCCCACTCAAAGAGTGAGCACCCTCCAAAAATTAGCGTATGCTGCTATTTTGTGGCGTGCACACGGTATTCTTTAGTAAAAGGCGAAAGAATAGTTCGCTTTGTGCACACCACGCAGCTGCGTGCTTTCATTAGTTGGCCACACACCCTTTCATATAGGTGGCGCTCAGTCTGGTATTGCGTCAGCTGGCGAGGTGGTGCTAAACCGCAGCAAGCCAGCCAGTAAGCAGCCTTCCCCGCTCCGCTTGCCTTCTTCTGGACTGGGCTTGCCAGTGCTACAAAGCTACAGCCCCACGCTCCTCTCCCCGAAATCCCACATGGGCCGTAGACCAGTGATCTTATCAGTTTTTAAGCCCACCTGCTTTCGGGCTTTGCCACCGTCGTAGCTTCCTTCCACCTGGCCGTGGATGGCCGTCTGTGGCCTTTGGTGTCTGGCGATGGCGCTTCTTCCTCTGCGCACAGACGGCGACTACACTCACTCACACATCTCGCCATGGTTCGAGCCAAACCAAATATGTGAAGTCAATGGCACGATGACAGTTTTCTCCTCGGTCAAATAATCTTTAATTCTTTATAATAAAAATTAATACAAATATTTTGAAAGAATCTAATCCTAGGTTTAGACTAAATGAAACTTAATTTCAACTAGATTTTTTTAAAGAAAATAGTAGTTACTCCATCTGTCTAGAGAAGAATACAATCACATCATAATACCAAATAAAACCATTTTAATAACAAAATTTATTAACATTTATAATATCAAACAAATGTCATTAGATTCTTTATGAAATGTAATATATTTATTTTACATTATTATAAATATTAATAATATTAATATATTTTAAATATGTATGACTAAATTGGAGATTGATTAACTCGTCAAAGAGAATTATATTCCATTTACGACAGAGTAAGTACTGATAAACAATGGTGAAGTTTCATCCATTACTGCCGTGCCACGAGTGCACGTCACGAATTCAGTGGCACATCTGCCGAGCTAGCTAGAGCCAGTGAGCCACCCTCTAAATTTATACATCCACAGCACAACGATAACGTTTTCCGGCAAAACTGAGAAGAGTCGACTGGATGGGCTCACTAGAACAAGTCACCATCGACTCCTCGAGGTTTCAGCTACTCGCTAGACTGAACAAGCAACTCCTATTATGTTTTAGATCGGGCACAGAGGCCATCAACACAACAATGAACCATCAGTAGTTCTTCAGGGCTAATTTGGATTCATCCATTCCACCTCGGAATTAGAGGGGACTGAGGGGTATTTGAACTAATTTTTCCTCTAATACTCTCCAATCCCCAAGTGAAATGGTGGATCCAAAGGAGCCCTCATGGGTTTCAGTCTTCATGTTTCCTCTTTCTTGCCCGATCTCTTTTCTTCTGCTCTTTTCTGGCTTCTACTTTCTCATCGTGTCCCTCGTCCCTCCTCCTCATCTTCGCAAGCCGTACTGCTTTGAACACCTGTTATGTTTGCATATAGTTGAGATGAAGAACTCAGTGCCAAGGGAAATGGATACGAATAGTTTAGGCAGGGGCTAGTCAGATGGCAAAACAGCTGGTTATTTCAAACAGAAAATATAATTCTAGAAGTCAAACCTTTGTAATATCTTTAGTAACTTCTTTATCACTGCACTCGTAGGCCTCCAACTGCTTCCCCACAACTTCTATCTCATGTAAAAGACATATATCCTTCTGCAGATACAACCGGATAGGTATGCAAGTTCCAAAAAGACAGGCAGTTGTCAGGCAAGATGCAAAGGCAAAAACTGAAGCACTATTCCAAGAAAATCATGTGTATGCTGCTTCATTAAAAGTTAGCCTATGGCTTTTGCTACATACTCACTTTAGGCAACTAGAACTATTTCTTCTATAGGTATTGATCAACCAACCTTCTTGTCAAGTAATTTTATATGTAAATTACATCATCAGAAAATTAAGCTAGAGTTCTCATTAGAATGATAGAATTCAGCAAACCTGTGTAACAAAGCTTATAGCAAGCCCTCCCCTTGAAGCTCTTGCAGTTCGTCCAACCCGGTGGATGTAATCACGTGGAGACCTACAGCAAGTAAAAACAAGAACTTTAAAATGACAAAGTTAAAAAAAGGAAGTGTCGGACAAATAATTTTCATATATTGCATATAAATTTAGTATAAACACACATTGGCATGTCATAGTTGATAACAAGATCAACTGTTTGGATATCCAACCCACGACTGCCCACATCAGTGGCAAGCAATACAGGAACCTGACCGGATTTAAACCGGTTAAGTGCTAAGAGCCGCTGTGCCTGAGACTTATGAGAGTTCAAAGCAACAGCAGGATAACCAAGTTCTTCCAGCAGCAGATCTAAATATTGGCAGACTCTGCAAAAGAATGGAAGTAGTTCAGGCAAATGAGGTGAAGACATCAAACTTGAAAATGCATAATGTGTTACATTTTTTTTTTGGGGGGGGGGGATAACATTCCACACAACACTTAAAACATAATCCAATGCAACTTTGGTGAACACCCTAGTAGAAATGCCGCTGAAGTTTGTGACAAAGACATCAAACTTGAAAATGGATAATGTCTTACATTTTTTTTTTTTGGGGGGGGGGTGGGGGGGTGGTTGAAAGAAGATAACATTCCACACAACAATTAAAACATAATCCAATGCAACTTTGGCTATATGAACACCCTAGTAGAAATGCCGCTGAAGTTTGTGACAACATCCTCAAAAAGAAGAAAAGCAATGGCCATTTCTTTTAAACTTTTAAAGAATTAAAAGAAATGGCGACAGAATATCTTAGTTTCTAGCACATAATACTGATAATGTTAATAACTAAATAAAGAGGAGACACACAACCAGGAATATTCTGATTCTACACAACATTAGCAGTGACTAGTTATTGTGTGGGAGAGCATAGTTCTTGGAAACTTATGTGTAGGGACTAAGGAGAGCATACTTGCAAGTTGAGACAAATACAATGGCTGAACGGATAGGGTCTTCCTTTTTTGCCTTCATAACTGACAGAAGATACCAAAGATGGAGCTCTTTTCCATCAGGAGGAACATGAATGTACTGCTGCTTTAAGGTCTCTACTGTCTTGAACCCTTCATATGCTTCAAAAAAGTATGATTTGTTGCCGGAAAGTTCAAGCAAAGATCTCAGATTGTCTGACATTGTTGCTGAAAACAAAAAGGTTTGCCGCTTCTTTGGTAAACAGCCAAATATGACACGAAGTTCCTCTTCAAAATTAACATCTAGAACTCTATCCGCCTCGTCCAACACAAGAAACTGTGATACAAGAGGTAATCACTTCAGTGATCGCGAACTAGCAAACGATGGTGATAGAACATTTCTTAGCATACAGCATAAGTGTTAGTACAATAAAAACATAGGGGATGTCCCTATCTGGCACTAACACTCAACAATAAACCACACAACCTCAAGCAAAAGGGAAGAAAGACTGAATTTGCCTCTTCCTATCATAACAATAGCATGCATAATTTGCACCAATCGTGGAATACGCACCGCTAACATGTTTAATTTGTGATGGCATCAGTGATATTAGGCCTTGATAAACAGCAAAAGGTCTTGCTTCTCCACCAAGAACACTAAACCAATTTAAGCTGCTGACTTTTATCTCAAGGAAACTCAGAAAGATCGATTAATCAATTGACCACTAAAACAAATAAAGCACATGTCAACTACATTTTCTAGTTACAAAATTCACTAGCAAAGAGAAGGGAAGTGCGCAAAGGCATCCGCAGCAACAATAATGTATGCTAGAAGGGAAACTGCATGCCAACCTTGGTGCGGGCGAATACTTTGGCGAGGTCAGGATCGTCTTTGACGAGCGTGGCAATGCGGCCTGGGGTGGCGACGACGACGTGGGGGCGACGCGAGAGCCCCTTGGCCTGCGCGAGCGAGTCGAAGCCTCCGATGGCCGCGAGACACCTGAGGCCGAGCGGCGCCCCGAGCGCGCGGAACTGCTCGGCGAGCTGCGCCGCGAGCTCGCGTGTGGGGGCGAGCGCGAGCGCGGCCACGCCGTAGGGGTCCTCCCCGAGGCGGTGCAGGATGGGCAGCGCGAACGCGGCCGTCTTGCCGCTCCCCGTCTCGGCGATCCCCAGCACGTCCTCCCCGCGAGCGCGCGCGGAATGCACCGGCGCTGCACCGCCGTGGGGCGCCGCATGCCCAGGTCGTGGCACGCGTCCACCAGCCACTGCGACAGGCCGAGGTCCGCGAACGTCGCCGGCGCCGCGCCGACCGCGGCCTCTGCGTCGTCGGCCTGGCCGGTCTCGGTCACGATGGTGGGAGCCGTGTCGTGGTCAGCCTCGGCGGCGGCGGGGTCAGGGATTGGGGGCTCCGGTTCCGGCTGGGTCTGGACCTCGGCCTCGGCCTTGAGCTTGGGTTTGAGCTTGGGTTTGGGCTTGCCCCTCTTGGAGAAGAGGCGGAAAGGCTGTGCCTCGCCGCCGACCTCCATGCCGTGGCGCGCTGTGCTAACTATTCGCTACAATTCAGATAACACCCAGCTAGCCGCAGCAGCAGTCAACGGTGACCAAGCGACGGAAGTGGCGGCGGAGAGCAGCAGCGCTGGACAGGTAGGCAGGTGACGAACAGGAGCACGAGCAGCTGCGCCACGTATGAGCGTGAAGAAAGATTGGGAGAGCGGCGATGGGGTTAAGGGATGCACCGGCGGGTGTCGGAAGGTACGGGCGGGGAAGATGGCTGGTTTAGGGTTTAGGCCGGCGGCGCGGAGAGATGGCGGTGGCGGGTGCCAGAAGGGGAAGGAGGCGGAAGAGGGAGTATTGGAGAGGCCGAACCGAGTCGGGCCGCTGCCTGTGCTTAAGCTTGGGCCTGAGGGAGTCAAGCAGCCCACGTAGCTAGAAGCCTGCTAGCCCAAGAACCGCAACCGCAGACGTATGGAAACTTTTGTCTCCCTGGTGATGATTGTTCTGGAATCTGGACAAGTGCAACGCTAGTCCATCCACATCAGCTGTCCAAAATAACTTTACTCACACCAGCTGCATATCTTCTGACAAGGCCTTGTTCAACGCTAGTCCAAATCCAATCATCAGCTGTTCATCTCGTTATTTACAAAAACCGTAATTAGTTATTTTTTTACTTTTAATGCTCCATACTCACACCAGCTGCAGAATATTGCAACTTTCGTTGCAATTGAACAAGGCAATTACATGTTGATTCTAGACATGGGAACCGGTAACAGTGTTAAACATCAGCGTATGAATATTCTGCTTTTTTTCATACTCTGATGATTTTACAAAAAGTCTGTTAAGAAAGAACTCTGTATATATTCTACCAGAATTTCCATCTTCACTTTTTTTACAGCAACTACTGTAGCAAAACCGCACCTAAATTCCCAAGAACCCTCAGGATGTATAACTGAATATATTGACAACTAGAGCCAAGCAAAATGTCATACAATTCAGTCACAATAGCAATTTAACAACCATCATCATTACTATTATTCAACTTACATCAGGCAGTAATCCAAAAACATCCTCTGGTAAATTTATTAGTGACCAGAGTTTACTCTTTTCTATTGATGCAATAACAGCCTAGAAAAACTGCCCATGTGAAATGTAGTTGCACTACAGCTGCTCCAAGAGATGATAACACGTTGAGAATGACGGCTGATCTAACAATTGGTGCGCTATCATTGTGAAGGATTTGTACTACCTACCTCCTTCTATGATAGTGAAGTTTAGACTGAAGACGTAAAACAATGCCTGATGGCATTTGATTGATAGCTTTCCTTTGAACTAACTGTGGAATCTGATTTCTGTATTTTACACTTAAAGAACCTGCAGAGGTGGATGATGTCACCTATCACCCAGCAAAAGCCATACCTAAAATTCTGTTTGGACTTGTGGTTCTGTCCCTTGTGCTCTATGCCTGCACACATCATGAACTTCAATACCTTAACCCTGGTTAACTAGCAATTCCAAATGACCATAATGATTAATGAAGGCAAGTATGTTATAGATTACACAGGTTGAGCTTGAGCACATATAGTAATTTCATTGTTTGATAGGCACAATATATCTTTACTTTGCTCTAGTGTAATATAAGTTTACTGACAAATTCATTTCCTACTTCAAATATTCTGGCAAGACGCATGTGACTCGTGAAAACAGATAAGTTATGAAGCCATAGTCCTCACCTAATTTAGTGGGGTACAGAGAGCAGAGATGTTTGGAATAGTACATAAACTACAAAAGAAAAGGAATGGAGGGCACACAACTCAGATAAACATGAAACCAATTAAACATTCCATGACAAGAAATACATTACAATGGTATATGCCAAAAGACAAACCCTGGATGAGTTCCACTGAGTCCTGACGTGCCAGCCACTGGAAGAGTATACGAACACCAAAAGCGTGAACTCATGTGTCACAAGTTGCACGTATTGATTCCATCTTTGCAATCCCTTGTCAAGTTGTTGAACGTCTCAACTTGTGCCTTCGATCTGTAGAATACCTCAGTGTCCACAATCACCCTCATGTATGCATCAAATGGCACCGGCTTACCCTGACTGAGGGTTGTAGTCTCATTGTACCATTCACTAGTGTTTGACCAGAGCTCCTTGTAATCATCAAGCAAATGGACATGGAAGTGTGACCTGAGCTTGTCGAAGTAGTTATAGAACGGCTCATTAGTTGCAATGTAGAGATTTCTCCAAGGCTTAACAAGCTTGGTCACCTTATCAACGAGTGCATCAGGCGACGTGTCAGAATCCAGGTTTGGATACATTTGCTTGTTCTGCGCCTTCCACCCTCGGACAACATGCAAACCATCATAATCCCAATCCATCCTACCTGCAATCTCGGTCACAATGTTCATCAGCCTCTTCGACTTCCAAATAGCATACCAAGGCCTTTGGATGACTTTGGCAGCTCGCCCTTCGCAAACTCGGTACCAGTAATTCTCAGGCTCCTGGCCATTGAATTGCCTCCAGATGATGTTGCTCTTGTCCCTCTTCAGTTGCATCGGTGTTGTCTTGTACGATGGAACCTTCCGCACTGTGATCCGTCCTGGACCCTTCTTCTTATCCCAACGCTTCCAATCCTTCAAGAAGTCACCTTCCTCCACCACCGGCACACTCTCCTTCAAGTGCTCAAAATCAAAATAGTACCGGAAATCTTTCCCATCCACATCCTTGCCATCCACCGTGTGTGCCCCAGACAAACAGATATTCAGATCCATCACGAACGTCCGGTTGAGGAACTTGGCTTCCCCGAGCCCACACAGGAAGCTCCAAATGAACTGGTTCATGCTCTTGCAGTGGTCACCGCCTCTCATGTAGTACAAGTACTTACCCTTCTTGAACTCTGCCTCTGATCCGACGACAGGGATCGTGTCGTTGATCTCCGCATCCACAGGCGGCGGCGACACACGGGGCCTCTTGGAGCCCTTAGGATACGGCCGGCGAGCTGCATTAGTCCCCGACCGGAACTTGCCGACGCTGGTGATGTTAAGAGCGCAGCCATCGCCCGAGGTGAGGCTGAACCGGCGGTAGTCCCTGTAGCGGCGCCACGACTTCTCCCGGCGGTTCCGGAACCTCCAGGCGACGTCGCACTGGCCGGGCTTGGGGCCGGGCACCGGCGTGTCGTAGCTGAGAAACACGATGGACTTGCGGAAGAAGGCCTTGGCGTTGAACGCCTTGACGGCGGCGAGGACGCGCGGGTCGGAGCAGTTGAGCGGCGCGTCCGGGTCGCAGGTCCTGTTGCCCGCGGCGGCGGCGGATGCGGCGCTGACGGCCGCGGCCGCGTCGTCGTCGTTCCGCGCCGGGGCCGGGACGGCGGAGGCGGCGGCGGAGGAGGAGGAGTTGAAGTCCTCGCCGGTGGGGAGGAGCGAGTCGTCGGGGACGAGGAAGGTGGAGTTGGGGAGGACGCGGGAGAGCGAGGTGGTGATGGCGGCGGAGGACTGGAACCAGGGGTCCGGCGGCTGGTAGGTGACGGCGATGACGGTGACGACGAGGACGGCGAGCACGAAGAGGGAGAAGCACACGTTGCTGGCCGCCTTGATGAGCGACTGCGAGACGGGGACGTCGGCGACGGCGCCGCCGGAGGAGGAACCCCCGCTGCGGCGGAAGAGGGGCGAGTCCTCGCCGCCGTCGTGGGCGTCGTCCGTGTCGGAGGAGGACATCCTGGATCTGGACTGGGAGGAGCGGCGCTGAGATTTGGAGGGTGGTGAGTGGGAGGCCTAGGTGGAGGTGGGGGCTGCGGCCCTGCCTGCTGTGTTGGTCAGGTTGTGTCGGCGCCGCGTGGAGTATTTTTAGGGGAAAAAAAGGATAGCGGACGCACGGTACACGGGTACAGTGTCCCCCATCTCCGTGTGCTCTGTCCGAAAATGAAAGTTTGTTGTGAGCGGGTGAGTCACTGCTGACTAGCACGGGTGCACTATCTTTTTTTTTTTTTTAGAACAGACAGCACACTTTCATTAGATTAAAAGATCATTACAAAGTAAAGCCCGGATGGACTCCGGGGCTACATTAAGCCACATGAAACCAGCTGTCTGGTTAGCCGTCTTAGCTAAAACATGAGCTACTTCATTACAATTTCGACTAACAAAAACAAAAGAAATTTCCTCAAAGTTGTTTTTCATCATCTTGATATCTTGGATGACAGTTCCTATATGACACCTATCCAGATCTTTTGCCATCAGTTTCCGTACTACGTTTAAGCAATCCAAAGCAATTACCACTGTAACACCCCCGGTGTTACGTTAACCAAAACCTGTCATGTCATCATCATCATTGCATAAGCATTCATCATTAGAAAACCCTAATTCAAACAATTAAAATGAGTTTATGATTCTAGGGTGTTGTTTGAGTTCTTTTTATATCACATGTGTATGCGTTGATAATTTAAACTTCACTCACATGTTTACTTTTATCGATAAAAACAATCAACTAAAATGAATCTTGATGTTTGCAAGTGCTTGGCTAACTCTAACTCACACCCCAAAGATGTTTTACAAGTCAAGTGAGGTGCAAGGAAGAACCAAATTTGAAATTGGAGTTCAAAATCCTAAACCCTAGCTTGATGGCTAAGTATAGGAATTTGAATTTCACTTTCAATTTTGGTGAGCTAACCATAATCAATTTTCTAAATAAAGTTGCTAACCATTGGCACCCTTTCAAAGTATGAAGTTTGTACTATGAAAGTGTGCCATTGGTTGAGTTTGAAAAGTGCCACAACATCACTAATTATTTGCCCAAGATTTCAATTTGAAATTCTATTTCAAAAGTTTAAAATTTAAAGTGAAACTGCCCCTTTTCAATTTCATCTCAAAATATTCAAAATTTGGGAAACTCCGAAAATACAGTTTGTGCATCTCTTTGAGCTCTACAACTTTGGTAAACAAAGTTTTTCAAGTTTTTGAATAAAATTTGAAGTAATTTCAAAAGTTATTTGAATTGGACAAGATTCCCTTTCGAATTTTAAACTCTAATTCAAAAATTATTTGGTTTCATGAAAAACTTCCTAAATGAAAGTTGTAGATATTGAGAAATAGAACAACTTTTATTTTTGGAGATTTTTATCTTTTATTCAAAATTTGAAAGTAATTTTAAAATCTTTAAGGGTAGAGTTGTGTCCCCTTTTCAAATTTGAAGTTCAAATTCAAAAACCCATTTGAATCTGACCAAACTCTTTTTAATAAAAGTTGGAGAGCACAAAATTTGGAGCAAACTGTATTTTGGGATATTTTTGTGTACAGTACGATTTTTGGGAATAATTTTGAAAAAGAAATAGGTGAGGTGTCCCGCTACGGTGGTTCTACAGTGGGGCGCCCGGCTTTGGCCGCCCATGCCGGACGGCCGGCCGACGGCCACCGTGGCGGCTCTCGCTCCTTCCCGCGTTTTTGCGCGTTGCCAACCACATCACCGCAGTCGCGAACGTCCCGGCCGCCTCCTCAACCTTTCCCTTGCCCTATAAATACTCCAGCCGCCGACGCCATCACCTTTTCTTCCTCCTCCTCACCGCCGGTCGCCATCCATTCCCTTGCCAAATTCAAGCACCACACGTCGTCGCCGTCCGATTGCTCTTGCAGTCACCTTCGCCTCGCTCTTGCGCATGCCCCGAGCCGTTAGTTAAGCAGTGAGACCAACCGTATCGCCCAACCGAGCCATCTCTTCCACCTCCGGTCAACCGCCGCCGCAGTGGTAAGCCATCGCCGTTCAACGTCTTTCAGCCCTTTCTAAGTCGTGTTCGCGTCACGTTGAGTCCGCCTTGATCTGCTGATCATGTCGGGGTAGTCGATTTCATCGGAGAAGCCCGAGGAGCTTTTTGCACCGACGGCCGTGGCGCCGGCGAAATGTCGCGCCGCCGCCCCGGCCGCCCAGGGGTTGGCATAGGGGCGGTAGTAGCTTGTTGAGTGCGCGGTGATGAGGGGAGTGTGTTGGTGTGATCGGTTGCGGTAAAGGAGGTGCTGTCGGCAAGAGACGCCGACGCCGCCGCCGCCCCTCCCGCCGAGAGAAAGAAGGGGAAGGTAGAGAGACGACACGCCGGGGCCGGTCGGGTCGAGAGAGAGAGGAAGAGGAGCCGCGCACGGCAGCGCCGCGCAGGCGCACGCGAGGATGGGCCGGGCCGGCACTGTGCGAGGCTGTTCGGGCCGCACGCTGAAGCCCAAACGAAGGGAAAATGCTTTTCCTTTTTCCAAATTTATTTATCAAGCCTCCGCTTTTCATCTTTTTTGTACTCAATTATTTTGGGCAAATAAAAATACAACAAAAATATGTTTGTGTTCCCTGTGTTATGCTCTTTACAGGAAAAATGCTAACTCTGATTTTCAGTAACTTTTGTTTACAATTAAAATTGCTCCTTTAAATTAGTAAATGCAACTTCCATGATTTTTAATAATTAAAATATAAGTACAAAAAATCATGAAATTTGTTTTGTGTGCTAATTAGATGATGATAATCTTAATTATGAAGTTTGGTTAAGTTTTGATTAAGTTGTGTATTATGCTTAATTAATCCCTTAATTAATTAATATTTAGTTAGTTAATTCTTTGATTAATTAGGGTTAAGTTAATTCCCAATTAGCAAGTTAATTAGTGGCTTTCAACGACTGTAAAAAATGGTCAATAAATTAGTAATCACCTCTAATCACCATTAGGGTTGCTTGATTTTGGGATTGAGTGATGACCCTAGGTCATTAACCCTAATGACCTTCATTTCATGTTGATTGCGTATCGCTAGTCCGTCGTCGTCGACGCTAGTTATACCTTCTTAGTGCAAGGTTGCCGTGAAGGAAAGTTGTACTCAAGATCGACTAATAATCGTTGCATCATTATCGCATGCTCTTTTTGTTTATTGCATTGTAATCATGCATCTTTATCGTGTAGCCGCTGGGTCCGGAGGAGGAAGTCGAGCCGTCTCCGGTTTCCGAAGAGGTTGGATCTGATCCTGGTGATTGGGTAACTGAGTCTCGCTTCTTCGAACCCCAAGGCAAGCCCCGGATGCATTCAAACCCGTCCTTGTATTTCGAAAGTTTTTATGATTTCATGTGATGATATAATGCATTAGGTGTAGGAGTTGTGTGCTATCCTACTTTGATGCATTTACCGTACCTTGTTATATTACCATGTATACCTGTTTTGATTTCGAAATGCTTAGTATACGCTTAGTCTTGCTACTAGTATAGGTTTTGATAAATTGTTTTCGAAAGGTGATAACAATACTCCCTAAGGGAATTTATTTAAAAACTCGATGTTGCTTGTTGTTTATCCTTGTTCCGACGGGGTCAAGGGTATACAACAAGAACATGATGATGAGTAACTCGAGACGTCGGTGGAGTGACTTGCATCAGGAGGGGCTATTGCCCTGGTGTAGTGTCGTCCACTTGTGTCGGTTAAGGACCGTCCGTTGTTTGGCGCTGGGATCATGAGGTTATTGGATAGTACTAGTCGCATGCTAATGGCGGTAAGCTCCACTTGGACTATTCGTTACTAGAACGGATAGTAGCGTGTACCCATCCTACGATGCGCACCGCCCGAAGTGACCGAGCGGCCGTAGTGAGGTGGTGTGTAATGTGCACCCGTTCTAGTATGGAGAAATCTAAGCGTTGAGTTGATGTATGTAAGATGTTGAGTCCTGCATACATCGTGTGGCTAGGAAGCCCCACTGGGTATATAAAGCGATTCGAATCGCCGTGTGCTCCACGATATGGGAGCCGTGATCCGAGTCCCTAGCATCGTAGTAATAATGAAAGTCTGAGAATGAGAGTTTTGAATCCGGCATATGTTTGATAAGTGATTGTTAAAGTAAGGACTGGCTTAGTCTCTTTTTGCAAAAAGGGTGTCTTTTGATCTTGATAAAGCCTCACCTTGATTCCTATTAGCCAAAGATTCCCGAGTCTTCTCCCCAATTTTTGGTCGGGTAAGTCTTGCGGAGTACTTTTTGTACTCGGGGTTTGTTCAACCCCTCATTGCGGTGTGAACCGCATGGACAAGAGTGCTACGGCCCTTGTTGCATGACGGTTATCGAAGAAGTAACCGATGAGGAGTGAATTGAGTGGCCTCTCAAGGCAGGCACTTGGGTTGTGTGATATGTAATAAAGTTATATAATGATACTTCCGCTGGTTTGTAATAATAACACTCGGTTTGTATAAGTTTTGTAAAGGATTTGTAAATTAAGTTATTGTAAGTCTTCCGCTACTCGGTATTTGTATATGAAAACTGTTGTAATACTGTGATGTCTCTGTAAGTATCGATCCCGAGTGATCGTGGTTTATCGGGGATTCACCCGACGGAACATTCTAGACTATGTGGTGCACAATTACGGTGACAGAGGTCTTAGGGACAATGTCGGTGCTTGTGGGCCATATAATTTAGAAGGTTCTGCCACAACCACTTTCTTAAATTGTTGTTGATAGATAAACTTTAAAGCCCATCGAATAGCCAAAGCTTCAGCCATTTCTGGTTCAGAGACTCTGCGAATAATTTGGTTTGTTGCAGCCAAGAAACTCCCATTGTGGTCCCGTATCACACATCCAGCTCCCATGCTCTCTCGATTCACTAAAAACAAAGCAAAGATCAACATTTGCTTGAACCCAATCTTCCTACGGAACCCATCGTCTGGTAGCTACATTAGGCTCACACCCGTTGGAAAAATCAGGAACATCATCGCAAAGCATTATCACTTGGAAATATGCTTTTATTTTTTCAACAATTCGATATGGGTGAATAATATCTTCCCCATTTCTAACACCATTTCTATTATCCCAAATATGCCGATAATTAAAGTAAATATTGTAGCCTCTTCCTCAGATGCATTAGCCAAAAATTCCCATAACCATTGCTTTGGAGAATGAAACGGCTTAAGTTTACAATTTATACCACACCATTTCTTCATCTCGCGCCAAATTTGCCACGTATTGACATTTGATGAAGGTATGAACCACCGCTTTCTTCCTGTCCCACAAAAGCAAAGCAAGCATAAGTGGTCCGGATCTGACGGCGTAAAAGTTGTTGTCCTGTAGGGTAAACAATCATGAGCTAACCTCCACAAGACTATTTTCATTTTCTCCGAGCATATATTTTCCAAATGCGTTTCCAAATCACTACCGACTTGTTGAAAATTGGACGTTCCTCCCTTGCCATTAGTGCTGGAAAACAAATGAAATTTATTAGATTTTGCCAACATATATGCTGATTTAACAGTAAAAATACCTTCAGTATTGTTTTCCCAAGCCACGAAGTCTTCACACATATTATGGCTTAAAGGGATTTTTAGTATCGCATTAGCAATCTCCTCCGAGTAGCAAGCCTGCACTAACTCTTGATTCCACTGTCGCCGTTGTTCATCAATTAGAAAGTCCACCTTCAGATCTTCTCGGTAGTGGTATGATTGGTTGGGCAAATTGTTGTGAGACACCAGGTATCCAAAGTGAACTCTAGATAAAGGAATTATTTTTCCATTACCAACTCTCCATACAATTCCCTTCAACAAAAGTTTCTTCCCATAATTCAAGCTTCTCCATGTGTATGAGGCACTGAGTGCATCCAGCCTCCCAAAATGAGGAATTAGGAAAGTATCTGTTTTTAAGGACCCTTGCACATAAAGATTCAGGTACAGTAACTAACCTCCAACATTGCTTTGCTAGAAGTGCTTGATTAAATAATTCCATATCCCTAAAGCCCATTCCTCCCAATGCTTTTGGTGCGGTCGACCATTCCCAAGAACGCCAATGCAATTTCTTTTTTCCTTTCTCAATGCCCCATCAGTAATTAGAGATGACTGATCTCATTTTAACACAAATGTTCACAGGTATTTGGAAGCAACTCATGATATATATGGGGATAGCTTGGACAACTGATTTAAGCAAAACTTCCTTTCCAGCTCTAGATAATGTTTTGTCACTCCATCCGTAAAACCCTTTTCCACATTCTTTCCAAAGAAAAAGCAAAGATGCTGATTTTTGATCTTTTAATGCAAGTCGGCATGCCTAAATAAGGAGACTGCAGAACCTCATTGTAAATGTTCAGCTCATTCATTACTCTTTCTTTTAAATCATCGTGACATCGGTTCCCAAAGAAGATGGATGATTTTTGTAAATTGACTCGCTGTCCGCATCCTTCACTATAAAGTCGAGTACTGATTTCAGTGTTGAGACACTTCGTTTATCCCCTCTTGTAAAGAAGATGCTGTCATCTGCAAATAAAAGATGGGATATTGATGGCCCTGAAATTCCATTCCTTAATCCTTTCAGAGAGCCTTCTTGTTCTTTCTTTTTTAACAAGCATGATAATCCTTCAGCACACAAAAGAAAAAGATATGGACTGATTGGATCTCCTTGCCGAATGCCTCTAGTTGGATAAAAGGTTTGAGTTAATTCACCATTAATCTTTACAGCATAGCGCACAGAAGACACACATCGCATAACTGTGGATATCCATGAATTGTGAAAACCCATCTTCTGTAATACACCACGTAAATAAGCCCATTCCACTCTGTCATAAGCTTTCATTATATCAATTTTCAAAGCAAAGAAAGGTGTCTTCGATCGTTGTCTTCTTATCGTGTGTAAGCATTCATAAGCAATCAACACATTATCTGTAATTAACCTTCCTGGCACAAATGCACTTTGCTCTTCGAAAATTATATGTGGAAGGAAAATCTTCAATCGATTAGATAGAACTTTTGAGGCTATTTTGTAAATAACATTGCATAAACTGATTGGTCTGAAATTGTTTAGATGTTCGGACTAGGAACTTTGGGAATGAGCACAATAGTCGTGTCACGTAAGCCCTCCGGAATTTCATCTTCTGAAAGAAAACTTCTTACTGCTTGACATATTTCTTTGTGCATTAAATCCCAATGGCGTTGATAAAAAAGAGCTGGAAAACCATCTGGACCTGGAGCTTTTGTCGGACCCATTTGAAACAGTGCATCTTTGATCTCCTCATCAGTATATGGTCTGCATAATTCTTCATTTATATTCTGATTCACTTTGGTAGGAATTGCATCAAGGATGGCTTCCATATTAGCATTTGGTTCAGAAGAGAATAAGTTTGTGTAGAAATCTGTGACCATACCCTTAATAGCTTCTTGATCTTCACATCTTGTACCATCTTCTCGTAGTAAATATCTTATTTTGTTAATTCTTCTACGTGCTGATGCTCTTGCATGAAAAAATTTTGTGTTCCGATCCCCCGCTCGGAGCCAGTCCACTCTTGATCATTGTCGAGCCATGATTTCCTCCCTTTCGAACAGCTCACAGAGCCTTTGTTCGATATTTTTTCTTTCCTGTGAATACTCTGTTGTGGTGCTTGATAGAGACAGGCTTGACAAACGACTTTGAAGCTTCTTGATCTCCTTACGGACAGACCCAAAGGAATCTCTGCTCCATTGTTTCAATGAACTAGCCAATCTTTGTAAGTTGTTCCATGTGGATTGCAGGTTTGTAGGGCCATTATATCCTTCTTTCCAGAATTTTTCCACTGCATCCGGGTGCACTATCTTTGATGCTTCACTCAGATCGACTGGGGATGGGGAGCTCGCTTGTTGATTTTTTGCAGAAAGAAAACACTGCTCCCTCAATTCCAATACAAGCCAAAACATCTTTATGTAATTTGGTTAAAGGATTAAAGGGGAGAGAGAGAGAGAGAGAGAGAGAGAGAGAGAGAGAGAGAGAGAGAGAGAGAGAGAGAGAGAAGTATTAGCTCATAAGGCAGGACTTAACACTTATATCTATTGAAAGCGGAGTTTTTTCTGTCCCTCTTATACACCTCTTATATGTCATTGTCTCTCTTATCCATCTGTCTCTTATTCTCCTTGTTCATGGATCATGGACTCACGACAAAAGTCTAAGGGCCAACGACAAACGTGGAGCCATGATAAGAGTCCGAGGGCCAATAGATTGCATCATACGCAATGTCATATACTACAGAATTCTCACTAGCATTGCACCATTCATATTCTGCCCCACCTATTTGGCATAAGTGTGAGGCTTATTTGTCATTTTTCTTAACTTCACAGCAGGTGCACATATTTAAACGTTTGTCTTCAATTAATTTTTATACGGAATTAACCATCCATTGCACATAACTTTTATTACGTGTGTTGAAATTATTGAGAACTGCCCCAATACTCCTCCTTTTAAAATTGTACGAATCTCAAAGCAGTCTATTTTAATTAATTAATTAAATGATTGCCTAACCTTTACCCACCTGGGCCTAGTATAGGTCTGATCCATCCAAACCTAACGCGTGTCCAGCCCAAATACGGCTATAACTCATCTCTCCCGACTCCTTTCTCTCTTTTTTTTGTTTCCTCATATGCAGGCAGCCGGCGACGGTGCTCCATGGTTGTCCTCGCCGCACATGCACAGGAGGAGCAGCTAGACTTCACCTTCCCGTATTTTCTTTGTTTTGATCTGGGGTTTCTCTGCGCACCTACTGTACGTCTGTATACCATGACAATAGCAGCAACTCTATGGCTCTATCTCCTTCCTCAATGGTCGTCCACAACGACAAGACACCTCCATCCCTCGATTAGTTTCGGTTCTAGTTAGGAGAGGAGTGCACCCGCACGATTCCATCGCCTTCAGCGCGGCACCTTTCCATTCCGTTGGCTAAAAAATTTTCTACTGAACCATATTGTGCCTTGCCTGGTTGCGGCTATACATGGCCGCCAGCTGCCTTCGTATATAAGAAACGGAACGTACTTACGATTGCATTTGGGCTGGACACGGACAAGGTTTAGACATAAAAGACCCATGCGGAGCCCGGGGGGAATTTTAAGAAAATATTAATCAACCTACTAATGCACCAAGTTTTCTTTCCTACGTCCACACGCGAAAAACGTCCCCCGCTGAGAAATCCCCTCTCTATCCACCCAGCAAATTGTACCCAGAAAACTAACATCATCAAAACGAACCGTTCAGATCTATTCTAATCTTTTCTCTCCTTACTCATTCACGTCGAACGGTCCCGATCAAAAGTGTCACACCTCCTCATCCTCCCCACACCCAGCGAAATCCAGCGGCGGCGCTGTTCACGGCCGCGACTCACGCACAAAAAATTCACGCCCCCTACTGCTCGGCTTCGCTCCCTGTCGCCATCGCCGCACCCGCTCAACGTTGCTCCCTGCCGCGATCGCCAGGCCCGTTGCTCCTTTGTGCGAGCCTCCTGGTGATCGCCACACCCCTGTCACTCACGGCGAGATCCACTCGTCCGAGTCCACGCCGTCGTGGTCGCTCTCGAAGATGAGCAGTCGGGCGCTGGGCCGTCTCTTTCAATAGGGCCACCGCGGCCACGGCTCGGGTTCCCTCCGACGCAGGTGGCTCTGGATGATCAATGGTTAGAATTGGACGCAAGGAAACGAGGAACATCAGCCGCCGGACGGTGCAGATCAGGCGGCCACCGAGCGGGTGCGTGTTGGCAAGCAGGTGCGTGCAGTATGGTCTGCGAGTTCCTCGCAGATCTCCAGTGCTTCCCATGTTCAGCTCTTGCAGTGCTGAGCGAGGTCTTTTTGATGTAATTTGGTTTAGCTGTTAATTTTTGTCATACCTGCAATTAGTTCACGAGTGCTTTATTTATCAGTTGCGACAAGATTGAGGGTTCTGATATCTCTGCAAAAGTTAAAAAACAGTCTTGTAGGACAAGAGAAATGCATATAGAAGTATATGAAATTCATACAAAAAAAAAATTCAAGGATGCAAACATTATGACTTTGCAATCTTTGCCACAGAAACGCTATCAAATAAAAAAAAACCCCCTTCTCTGAACCTTGAACTCTCTGTACTGAATGCCATGCTACTATCAAATTAAAAAAAAAAAAAACTTCTGAACCTTGAACTCTCTGTACTGAACGCCATGCTCCATTTACTAAACTGCTTCCGTTCTACCTTAGTAAAGTTTTAGTTTTTTAGTATTATCTCAAACTCATTATTTCTTTGCAGATCACTTTAGCATTTGGACTGAGGCATTATAAATGTTTCTAAATTATTATATGATACCCCTCATGTGTGTTCCAAGTTAATTTAGGGCCTAAGTATTTCAATGTAACTTTCAAACCTTTGGATCAACTAGTATAATGCCCGTGCTAACGCAACGGTGTTATCTTTGGGATGGACCAATGATCTTTCAAGCCAGCTATACACATTGCAATGGAGGAGGTAAAGACATGAACACAAATATATTAAAATATGATATGTCGTTTTCATTATTAAAATATGATATTTCACTGAAGGAGACGGCCCATGGTTTTCGTAGTTCACTGGAGGAGACGGTATAGGCGTGCACTGTATGACATCTAACTTGTTCACGGTGCAGCAGCAGGGCGGCCATGATCTCTAATTGGCGATGACGACCACGAATCCGTCGATGATGATCACGATCCAGCCACGTTCGTTGAGGAGGCCCGTGCGCCGCTCCAGCAGCAGCCGTTGCTCGCCATGGCATGGGGCAGCAGGGCGTTCACGATCACGTTCTGTCGATCACGATCCGTCCACCACGACCACAATCCGGCGAGGACGTTCCGTCGAGTCGTCGCATCCGACCTGGCGATCACGTTCCGGCGAGGGACAGTGTCCACGGTCACGATCCGACCACCGTCGAGGAGCGGCCGCCATGGCAAGGCGCCGTAGGGATGGAGCCAGCGATCTTGATCCGGCGAACCGCCTCGGTGCATAGTGGGGTCAGCAGCTAATGTTGAAGACCACGCCTCGGCGATCTCGATCTACGAACCGTCTTGGTGCGCCGCGCGACCCAGCGGCCTCATTCCGGCGAGGGACGGTGTTCACGATCACGATCCGGCCACCGTCGAGGAGCGGCCACCGGCGCACCAACGAGGAGCAGCCGCCATGGCAAGGCGCTGTAGGGATGGAGCCGGCGATCTCGATCCGGCAAACTGCCTCGGTGCGCCACGCGATCAGCCGCGGCAAGAGGAAAGAAAAATTCGTCGTGTGATTGGCGTGCCGCGGCGCGTGGGGGATTGAGAGTGGAGGGGAGGATGTGTGATACTTTTGATCTGGGCTGTCAGATGTGTATGAGTAAGGAGAGAGAACGATTTAAATTAAATCTAGGTTGTCCATTATAATTGTGTTGTTTTTCTGGACACAATAGGCTCCTCAGCGGGAATGTTTTTCGCGTGTGGATGTAGGAAAGAAAATCCGGTACATTAGTAGGTTGATTCAATTCTATGCAAAACAAGAGATCATTTATTGATCCAAAGGTTTGAAAGTTACATTGAAATACTTAGGCCCTAAATTAACTTGGAACACACATGAGGGGTATCATATAATAATTTAGAAACATTTATAATGCCTCAGTCCAAATGCTAAAGTGATCTGCAAAGAAATAATGAGTTTGAGATAATACTAAAAAACTAAAACTTTACTAAGGTAGAACGGAAGCAGTTTAGTAAATGGAGCATGGCGTTCAGTACAGAGAGTTCAAGGTTCAGAAGTTTTTTTTTTTTTTAATTTGATAGTAGCATGGCATTCAGTACAGAGAGTTCAAGGTTCAGAGAAGGGGGGGTTTTTTTATTTGATAGCGTTTCTGTGGCAAAGATTGCAAAGTCATAATGTTTGCATCCTTGAATTTTTCTTTTTGTATGAATTTCATATACTTCTATATGCATTTCTCTTGTCCTACAAGACTGTTTTTTAACTTTTGCAGAGATATCAGAACCCTCAATCTTGTTGCAACTGATAAATAAAGCACTCGTGAACTAATTGCAGGTATGACAAAAATTAACAGCTAAACCAAATTACATCAAAAAGACCTCGCTCAGCACTGCAAGAGCTGAACATGGGAAGCACTGGAGATCTGCGAGGAACTCGCAGACCATACTGCACGCACCTGCTTGCCAACACGCACCCGCTCGGTGGCCGCCTGATCTGCACCGTCCGGCGGCTGATGTTCCTCGTTTCCTTGCGTCCAATTCTAACCATTGATCATCCAGAGCCACCTGCGTCGGAGGGAACCCGAGCCGTGGCCGCGGTGGCCCTATTGAAAGAGACGGCCCCGCGCCGACTGCTCATCTTCGAGAGCGACCACGACGGCGTGGACTCGGACGAGTGGATCTCGCCGTGAGTGACAGGGGGTGTGGCGATCACCAGGAGGCTCGCACAAGGAGCAACGGGCCTGGCGATCGCGGCAGGGAGCAACGTTGAGCGGGGTGCGGCGATGGCGACAGGGAGCGGCCGAGCAGTAGGGGGCGTGAATTTTGTGCGTGAGTCGCGGCCGTGAACAGCGCCGCCGCTGGATTTCGCTGGGTGTGGGGAGGATGAGGAGGTGTGACACTTTTGATCGGGACCGTTCGACGTGAATGAGTAAGGAGAGAGAAGATTAGAATAGATCTGAACGGTTCGTTTTGATGATGTTAGTTTTCTGGGTACAATTTGCTGGGTGGATGGAGAGGGGATTTCTCAGCGGGGGGACGTTTTTCGCGTGTGGACGTAGGAAAGAAAACTTGGTGCATTAGTAGGTTGATAAATGATCTCTTGTTTTGCATAGAATTGAATCAACCTACTAATGTACCGGATTTTCTTTCCTACACCCACACGCGAAAAACATTCCCGCTGAGGAGCCTATTGTGTCCAGAAAAACAAAACAATTATAATGGACAACCTAGATTTAATTTAAATCATTCTCTCTCCTTACTCATACACATCTGACAGCCCAGATCAAAAGTATCACACATCCTCCCCTCCACTCTCAATCCCCCACGCGCCGCGGCACGCCAATCACACGACGAATTTTTCTTTCCTCTTGCCGCGGCTGATCGCGTGGCGCACCGAGGCAGTTTGCCGGATCGAGATCGCCGGCTCCATCCCTACAGCGCCTTGCCATGGCGGCTGCTCCTCGTTGGTGCGCCGGTGGCCGCTCCTCGGCGGTGGCCGGATCGTGATCGTGAACACCGTCCCCTCGCCGGAATGAGGCCGCCGGGTCGCGCTTGGCACCAAGACGGTTCGTAGATCGAGATCGCCGAGGCGTGGTCTTCAACATTAGCTGCTGACCCCACTATGCACCGAGGCGGTTCGCGGATCAAGATCGTTGGCTCCATCCCTACGGCGCCTTGCCATGGCGGCCGCTCCTCGACGGTGGTCGGATTGTGACCGTGGACCTTGTCCCTCGCCGGAACGTGATCGCCAGTCGGATCACGGCGACTTCGGCGGAACGCCCCTCGCCGGATTGTGGTCGTGGTGGACGGATCGTGATCGACAGAAACGTGATCGTGAAACGCCCTGCTGCCCGTGCCATGGCGAGCAACGGCTGCTTTGGAGCGGCGCACGGGCCTCCTCAACGAACGTGGCTGGATCGTGATCATCATCGACGGATTCGTGGTCGTCATCGCCAATTAGAGATCATGGCCGCCCTGCTGCTGCACCGTGAACAAGTTAGATGTCATACAGTGCACGCCTATACCGTCTCCTCCAGTGAACTACGAAAACCATGGGCCGTCTCCTTCAGTGAAATATCATATTTTAATACATGAAAACGACATATCATATTTTAATATATTTGTGTTCATGTCTTTACCTCCTCCATTGCAACGTGTATAGCTGGCTTGAAAGATCATTGGTCCATCCCAAAGATAACACCGTTGCGTTAGCACGGGCATTATACTAGTAATTAGAATGAGCAGCTTTGAGATTTGTGTATTTTTTTAGAAAAAGAAGTACCAGAGCAGTTCTCAAAATTATTTAATTTAGTTGAGATAATATTATACGGGCGGTTGGAACCAAAATATGATCTGAACTACACTTCAAATAAATATAGAAGCGTGATAATAATAATAATAATAATAATAATAATAATAATAATAATAATAATAATAATAATAATAATAATAATAAAATGTTTGAATAGCTTTTTGTGATAAAAAACAAATTTTAGTATGTTTCTAAATTTTCTCTAGTTAGATTGTGCTTATTTAAGATTACACTTGTTAAGGACCAAACAAATTTCTAGAGCTGAGGTTGAGATTATGAACTTTCAAATTGAGGAAATTTGAATGCCTTCAGAGCTTCAAAAATATTTTAAAGGCTTTGCATTTCACTGTCAAAAAAGGCTTTGCGTTCGTCTTCCCTGACGTTCAAATGAATCTGAAAAATCGACCGCGAACTGAACTGCTGCTGGTACTCAAATTTCACCGTTCAGCGAGACAGGTACAATCAAAGAAGGAAGATACCAGCCTTTGTTTTCCTTGAAATATACTAGTATAGTGCCCGTGCTAACGCTACGACTTTATTTCAGGAATACGCATAAAAACAACCAAACAATGAATTTTTCTTTCATAGTTCAAGTTTCACGCAATTGAATAACAGTTATGCATATTATATATAATCTCAACCATCTAATTTGATCTCTAAATTCATTTGCATGGCTCTTCAAAATGTCCGCCAAAAATTCCGTACTCAGTGAAGTTGATAACTATGGACGGTAGATAATAAGTTAACTTATTAATTTGGTATGTATAGTATCGGCTATGGACCTCACATCCTCGTTAGCAAGCTTCTTGTCTTTGCCTTGTTGTAGATCAACCATATATATTTTTTCCAATGATCTGTATCGAGATGAGAAAAACATATAATAAATAATTTTATAGACCAAAATTATGAAGCTATTGCCGGACAGGTAACAGTGATAGGCTCACAATCATATAGATGAGGCACTGACTGCCTATAGCTATTCTTGTAAGCCTTCCTACACTTGAAGACTTTGCTCCTGGTGATGCTAGACCTTCGCAGATGTTGGATTGGACGAGCTAAAAAAAGGCAGCCGAGCAACCAAATGTTTTGGAACCCCAGAAAAATATTTCAATGTGATAAAAAAAATTGAATGGACATATATGTTGCAAAGCTTATCTGCAGCTATTATTCTTAGCTCCCTTGGACTCAAGACACGAATCACAAAACAAAGCAAATTTCCCACTGCGGAGTGTGCTCAGTGAACCTAAATGAAATATTATATATATCAACACCTAAGCAATTAAGAAAGCCGAGCAAGGATTTGTAACTCCCCGGGGTAGTGCTCCCTGAAATAAAGATGAAAAATAGATTCATGACCAAAATTACAGCAACCATGATACTGACCACATAATAAGACATGGAAATGCAAGTGCATCGTATGATATCTTGGCATTGAAAGCAGTAGGCCATGCTCATGCCATAGAGGTGCCGAAAAGACAATACAAGTAGTGCAGACTCAATTGGACTCCTAGAAATGAATAGAATGGACCGAATTAAAAGGGCATGCAATTCCATATCTCACAAATTAATAAATTCATCAAAACCTCGTCTGCATGGCAGTTCCGATCCCACGGATCTTCTTTAGACATAGTAATTTAATCTCCCTGCTCATCCTACACAAGAAAGAATGCAAACAACTACTGCAATATGTGCGGTGCATTTCAATTCTTGGCTTATAAGCACATAGATTAAAAGACACGGCCACCATGTGTGAAGTAAAAGCAAACTAACTCAATGCTATCATGGACAAGAAAACAAATCGGCAAAATTTCCGAAAAGACAGTACAAGTGCACAGCAGGGTCAATTGGGCTCCTGGAAATGAACATAATGAGAAGAATTAAAAGGACATGCAATTCCATATCTCGCAGATTAATAAATTTGTCAAAAACCCAATCCATGGCAGTGCCCAAGGGATCTTCTTTAGATACAGATCTAATCTCCCTGCTCATCCTACACAACAAACAATGCAAACAAATACTGCAATATGGGCGGTGGATTTCGATTCTTGGCTTAGGATTTCGATTCTTGGCTTATAAGCACATAGATTAAAAGATACGGCCACCCTGTTTGAAGTAAAAGCAAGCTAACTAAATGCTATATATCACGGACAAGAAAACAAATCAGCAAAAATAAACAAGCACCTCAGCAGATTAGTTCAATGATTAGTTCTGGGTAATAATAATTTGCCGCGTTTGGCGTTTGGAATAATTTCTGCGTACTATGTAGTAATAATCAGTATGCCTCAAATTTTGAAAAGATTTGATTTAGAGAAAGAGGGAAATCGGCAAGATTAGATCAATGATTTGAGTAGCACGAACAACATACATGCCGCACACACACCACGCACGTACCTGGATGGGCAGCGCATCCATGTCGGCCTGGATCACGACGAAGGATGGTCAGCCGGCGGCGAGCATGGCGACGATGCAGGTGCACGCGGCCAGGAGGCCGAACCTGACGGCCAGGGCATCCAGCTGACGGCTAGTCTCCGCCTCTTCCTACGCCAGCTCGTGCCGCTCGTGGATCCGGCGCCGCACCTAGCGCAGCCACGCTGCCAGCTTGGGCGGCCTCGCTCGTGGTCGCGTCCGCGGCGCTCTTGCCGCTGCCGCGGCGCACCGCGCTCCCCACGTGGCTCAGGGTCACAACCTCCTCCAGCCCAGGGCGTCGGGGCGGCCATTGGGGGATTTGCGGTTCCGACGAGCATCGGCGATCATTGGCGCGCGGAAGGGGAGGAAAAGCAGGCGGCGGCCGGAAAACCCTAGACACATCGTCTGCTGATACGAATAAAGAAACGGGAAAATTTTGACATTCTAGGAATCGAACCGTGGCTGCGGGCGCGGGTGTAGGTGGTTGTGCGCGGACGTGGGAGATGGGAGGGATGAAGAAAGTGTGACACTTTTGATCTGGTCCGTTCGCTGTGAATGAGTAAGGAGAGAGAATGTATAAAATTAAATCTGGACTGTCCATTTTAATTGTGTTAGTTTCCTGGGTATAATTTTGTGGGTGGACGAAGGGTGGGCTTCTCAGCGGGGGACGTTTATTGTGTGTGGCTGTAGCAAAGAAAAGTTGGTGCATTAGTAGGTTGATGTACTCATCATATGGGTGTCTTTGTCAAAAAAAAAAAAAGAAAGCAAGATAGTCCATCAGATACGCTTGCCCTTCTTTTCCTTTTTTCGATTCAACACGCTTGCCCTTCCGGGTTGTAAGACCGACTCCAACAGATGAGGCATTCCGTGACCCAAACCCAAAATGGGTTCCACACAGTGCATTTACGTGTTGAAAACCGTCTCCAACAAATAAGCAGTAAACGTCAGGCCCATTTTGCGTCGGACGCCACACGCAAGGCAAAAATGCGTCGCACTCCCGCTCTTTGCGTCCTCCCCTCAGCCTTGGGGCCCACCACCCGACCCGAGCCGCCGCGTAGGAGGTGAAGGTGGCGGTCGGCGAGAGATGTCCAGCAGCCAGCGCACCGCCTACGGATGATGCTGGGGCCTCCCGCTCCGCTGCAGTTTCGCCTCCCGCCAAGTGAAGCCAGTCCGTGGCGAAGCCAGGTCGCCGGATCCAGCCGCCCAGGGAGAGAGAGAAGCCGCCGCCGAGATGGGGTGGCGAGCTCGGTCGCCGGTCACCGGATCCGCCGCCCAGGGAGAGAGAAGCCGCCGGGGTGGGGAAGGCGACCTGGGCTTTGGCCAGGGCGGGATCGCCAGAGCACGGGCGCGCCGCCGTCGCCAGGCCTCCGTCGCGCCCCGCCCGCCAGTGGCGAATCTGGCCAGGAGCACGCCGGGCGCCTCCTGCGCTCCGCCCGCGCTCGGCCATCGCCGGGGCATCCGCCACCGCCCTGCTCCTGCCTGGCAAGGCGGATCGCCGGGCGGGACCGCCGGCGCCGGCGCGCGAGGCGGATCCCCGGCGGGGAGCTGCCGCGCCGGCGGCGTGGCCGGTGCCTGCGGGTAGGGAGGCGGGCGGCGCCGGTGGGGCTTTTTAAGTCTGCTGTTGGAGATGTGAAATTTTGGGGTGCGTGACCCTTGTGCTTTGCGCCGACCCATTTCATGGAATGCATCTCGTATTTGGGTTTCATCTCGTTGGAGTCAGTCTAATAGATGATGCCGGCCCAGAAGACCCAAAAATATAGTCCAAACATATCATGGTCTGACACAAAAGTAGCCCATTTATTTATTCCTCGACACAGGCCTTGTTCATTTCCCTTGCAAGTTGCAAGTTTTTTCACTCTCTCTCCATCACATCAATTTTTACCCGCATATATGGAGCATTAAATGTTAGTGAAAAAATAACTAATTATACAGTTTTGTTGTAAATCACGAGACGAATATTTTGAGCCTAGTTAGGCCACGATTGGACAATATTTACCAAATACAAACGAAATGCTACAGTTACAACTTTTTCTAATATTTACGAACTGAACGAGGCCTGACAACGGGGAAAAATCGATTTCACTTGGAGCTGCCATTCCCGAGGCCTCGGCGAGAGCTCGATAACCTCGATTCGACTCGAGAGCAGAGCGTGCTCGGGGAAGAGGAGGTCAGGAGGGATGAGCGGGCTGGAGCAGGAGCTGGGCCTGAGCCTAGGCGTCCTCATCGACGTCGTCGACGAGCAGTGGATGCGCGACACCCTCCCCGCCGACGGTGCGTCCCCTCCCTTCCCCTTCCTTGCGCCGGTGACCTAATCGCTTACTCCCCAACGGATCTGTCGCCTCACCCTGGTCTGGTTCTGCAGACATCCCCGTGCCGCCGGCCATGGCAATCAAGACTGAGGATGCCGAGGATCCAGCGCCCGCCAGTATGCTCACTGCTCTGTTTAGTTGTTTACCCATCCCCTCCTCTCTTACCTAGTCGGAGAGTTGTGCGTTCCGGTTCTGATATGTACGCGTCTGATGATAACCGAGAAGAAACCTCTGGATTCGTGCAGGCCTAATAAGGACTAGATATGATGGTTGGGCTTAGGTCAAATTCGATTATGTGTAAGTGTAATGCGTGGTTAAACCTTCTGTTGGCTAAACTGCAAACTAGATTAAGAAATTAGTACTTAGTGAACAAAATGCAAGGAACTACGTATCAGCATTCCCAGGTTAGATAGCCAATTAGATTCCCCTGCTCTATATCCTATGGAAGTAGACAATTCCAACGTAGTTCCTTTTAGATATCTTTTGCCTAAATTTTGGACAACATCCACATATAAAGATATTGAAGAATATCTAACTATTCACATAGTCATATGAAAATGAAAAACAAGTAACAGTTGAGCATGATAAATTAGTGCCTTACTGTATGGCATGAACTGATTTTGTAGGATGTGCCTGGTGAGCAATGCTATTTATGTTTCCCATTTGATAAATTGGTTGCAGTTTATGCACTATGCCATATCTTGTATGTCCTTCCTACTTAAGAGTATTTCCTGAAGCAAAATAAAACCATATAGCTTATATGCTGTATAGTAAACTATTAATCTACCAACTGCTTGGTTCAAGACTTATCACTTGCTGGCATTTATGACTTCCATTAGCGTGCTGATTCACATGACTTGTTTCAATAAGAGATTAAGAGAAGTCCTTTTTACAGCCCCAACAATCAAGTTTGTCAACCGTACCCCCTTAAGAAACTTCCGGATGGATTTACTATAAATTAATAGATACATATATATGGATGTAGTAGGTCAATTGTGGAGGTTGTATCTATTGACATGGTATAGATTATTTAAACCACATCACGCAAATCTCATCTATATGCATATTTTGGAGGACCACATGTTATGTGATATGTAGTTTTGCTATAGTTAAAACTATTTTTTCTTAAAAAAAGTACCAACTGCTTTGTTAAGATTTATCAATATTTAGATTAGGTGCTTGCTGGCATTTTTTCTATTTCAAAAGGGGAAATAAATGATTACTGTAGGATTAACATGATGACATGACTTTGAGCTCTCAACCAATCACGATCAAGAGAATATGGTTTTTGTACAATAAGAGATTAACAGAAGTCCTTTTTGCAGCCCCAACAATCAAATTTTTACAAAAAAAAAGTTTTTTAAAGAGTTTATTATGAGGAACAACCATACCCCAAAAGAAAATAAATGAGAGACTTAGTAGGAGTAACACCTTTGATGGATTTAATCACGATCAAGAGAATATCTATACTTAGATTCACCCCCTAATGAGATGTATCTTTCTTGTTTCTATATGCATGTGAGTTGAGTTTAAAGTTAAATTTTGTGGTGTGACAAATGACATCATAGCATATACTGAAAAATGCATTAGAAATTTTAATCATTATTTTTCATAGGCTAAGAGCATCTAGTACTAAATTAACTTTAGGGATATCACATTTCAATGATGAGCATTTTTGTCCTCTATCACCCCATGAAATTTGAACGTGAAACTCAACTTGTATGTGGAGAAACAAAAGGACCAGTCTCATTAGGAAGTACATTGGACCAATTGCAATAGTGGGGGGGAGTAAATTGAGCTCAAGTTTTGTTCAAGGGGGGTGGAGCTTACTTAAGTGTTTTGTTTTGTCTCCGTAGCACTTCTAACAAATAAGCATAGTTATTAAGGCGGTTAGGCATCCAGGCGAGTTTTCTACAAAGCAGCCATTCTGCAAGGCGATAGGGGGGGGGCTGGCCGGACGCCTAGGTGATGCCTTGAGAACTATGCAAATAAGCTGAGGTGGGGTTTGGTGGTGTGTGGGGTGGGGGGTGGGGATGGAGCTATTACTCTGCAATTCAAATCTATTTCTTTCTTCTCGATAAAAAAAAAAATATCTCCCTGCAGTTTACATACTGTCAGATTTTGGGTTCGAGAAATTCATGCTTAAAAATATACATTTTTTTGGCACTGGTAAACTGCTGATAGTACACCCCTGAGACTTATATTTTAAAATGTTTTGCACTATTAAGGTAACATTCAAGTAAATGTTGTACTATTTCATGGTAGTTGGCTCTGATACTGGATTTATTTATATGACGCTCTGAACACCTAACAGATCAGGAAAGCCAACCAGCACAAGGGGATGTATGGCGTGATTTTGCCTTGGAAAATCTCTGATTTTTCGTGCTCTACATTCTACAAGGTAAGAATTGCTCCCACCTTGACTGTAGCCTGAAACGATGAAGATTACACTCAGTTAGGGTACACTGTAAAGTCGTCTTATTAGATAATTCTTGTGCCTTTAACATGTTCGATGATCAGTTAAATATTCCAGAAGACCCTTCTGCTTTTGTTTAAGCAAAAGTCCAAAACTATAATTGTTTTAGATGAATTGAAGGCTAACAGCCTATCATATTCGGAAGAAATAAAAACAATCTGTTCTGAAATTTGTTAAGAGTCAAAGGTTGATATGTGCATGAATTCATGCTTGTCTGTAATTTATTTTTCATGTATTAAAATGCAAAAATCATAGCAAAAGCTAGAAATTTTGAATTAACCAGCAGTTTATATTGTTTTTTGTATGTATTAAAATGCAAGAATCATAGCAAAACCAGTAAATTTTGAATTAAGAAGCTGTTTATATTGTAATACAGTATGACAAACTCTCTGGAAAAAAATTGTCAGTAGTTGGTGTGATTAATCCTTTTTGATTAATCCTTTTTAATGCGGTATGACTTGCAGTGCCTCTACAGATGGAGATTCTATGCTAAGGGTTTAGGAGCTGCATGGTGCATTGTGCTTTCTGCACCGTGTTGCCTGAATGTTTGTCTGAACTTAGTTTACAATATGGTTTATGCAAGTGTTCCAGACATTCCCCCATGATGGATTTGAGCCTTGTGTTAGCCTATTATAAAATCTATGGTATCGATGACTGCCGTTTGTCTATGCAATTGCTCCAGATTGTTTGCACATGATGGCACACACCTTGTGATAACCTACTGCTGAATGTCCTCCATAACCTTTTGACGCTCATGCTTGATTGCTAGTGTTTCTTAACCTAGCACGAAGAGAATGTTTCGGTACTTGCATTCCAACCTGTGGCTGCTAACTTATTGTTCTACTTGGATGGGTCCTGTGCTGTCACATGCTTAATTTGTACTACATCTGCCACATGTTGCACTGCTAGTTGCACTTGTAAATTGTACGGCATGCGCGTCCGTTCTTTCACACCCTTTACAGAGGGGCTCTGCAATGGCCACTGACTCAGCAGTCAGCAGCTGGTATGCAGCTACATTGCATTCTTTCTTTCTTGAAGTCGATTTGGCTTGTATAATACTGTACTATCTACGTCGCAACTTGCGTCCTGCCAAAGGGCATGACGGCGTGTTAGGCAAAACACTTGAGCTGTCAAAGCCGCATCGTATACCATTACTAAAGCCATAACAAATCATCCAGGCCGGCCGTTTCCCAATCATTGGCCATGATTTGCATTGGCCTCTAGTGACCCTTTTTCTTATGCCTCGCTAATGATGGCACATGACGGCCTAACGAGAAAACCTACCATCCATACGCATGCATTCACCTCAACAAAGTTGATGCGTTGCCTTCGTACAAAGTTCATGATGCATGTATGTTGTATGTAGCTCTTGCTGGTACGTCTGGTGACGATGCCAGGCTCTCGTTCTGGCAGAAATGCGGTGGCTTCTTTGCGCTACGGCAACGCAAAAAAGCAGAGCATCAACGTTTAAACAAATTGTGAATTGATCGTATAATGATGGCTACAATCATCGTGTGGTGTGGCAGAATATGCTTTTATCGTACGCCATGTCATCGTAATTAAACTCCGGCCTGTATACTGATCGAGCCCAGGAAAATCATGTCAAATGAGGGTCCATGCGCCAGAACATGTTCAAATCCGTCCTACCCACTCACAAATCACGGTAACCCTTGAGAGGTCGCATGCACTCGGTTCAGAATTCAGATCACGTTTAAAATTTCGAAACTGAAGCTTTGTACTACTAACACCAACATGCATGTAGTCGTCTTGTTCGCTTTGTCTTATCAGTCGGACTTATCAACTGTTCGAACAATATTTTTCTCTCATCATAAAATCAGCCGGCTTATATGACTAGCCGATTGGTCCCAACGTACCATATCATTGGAGTTCTATTGGTGATCATGATAATTGGTATCGGTAGAGGACCATCATGCTCTACTCTACCGCACCTACGCAGCAGCATCTATGAACTCCCAAAACTGAACTAGTGAACTGGATGGTCTCGAGCTCAATTCAATAATGAAAAGTATATATCTGTATGTGCGTATCAACAGTTATTAATATAATTTGGCCAGAGCATCATCATGAACATGAAGGGTGATCTGAGAGCGCAGCACACAACTAGCCAAGTAGGCATCGATCATGCATGCGGTACCACCAATTTTAATTTTAATTTCTAATACAACACGCTGGTGGCGGATCAGAACGGAAAGCATGCGTCAAAGGCAATCAGGCCGTAGGCGCCGCCCCGCCGGTCGCTGCCCGCCCATTTCCATTTCTTATGCTCGCCAACTTGGCGCCGGGCCTCGGGGGCACGAGACGAGACGAACTCCTCCCTCCCAGTCAGGGTCCCGTTTGGGAACCGGCCGGTTTGACCGGTTTCGGTCTAACCGGCGCCCCGGTTCGGTCCTCGGGGGTTTAAACCGCCGCCGTGTCAAAATTTTTCCTTATTTAGACGTTTGGAAATTTGAAAAAAAGAAAAAGAAAAAAAAAGGCCCCCATTAAATCATGAAGGTCCAAAAATATACTAAACGCACTTAAATTTGAAAAATTTTAACATCATTGGATTCTATAAATCATGAAGTATTTTTTAAAAAAATTCTAGCATTTTTTAAAATATTTTTCATTTTTCATTTGAAAAATTTTGACATCATTGGATAACCCCGATAAACCCGGTCTAACCGCCCGGCCCGATTAAAACCGGTTGGCCCCACCCCCAAAATTTCAAATTTAAAATTTTCAAACCGCCGGTATAAATCGGTAACCGATTTATACCGAATCCTCCCAGTCCCAGACCCCATGTGCCGGCCGGACCTCGCAATAATTTCTCGCCGCCGTTCCACCTCCACGGCTATATATACGCACGTACGCTCCATGCCTCCATATCCTACAGCTAATCACAGATCGAGCTCACCGGCGATTCACTCTTCGTCACCCAGACAGCCGGCCGGTCACCACACGTCTAGGCTCTCTAGCTACTACATACCTCACATGGGCCGTCTCGAAGTGCTCACGGCGAGCGACCGCCTGCCGCGCTCGGCGTGCCGGTACCAGCGGCTGCGCGGGCGGGGAGCTCGGCGGCGACGACTGCACGCCGTCGCCGGTGCCGGGCGGGAGCGTCAGGGCGCGGCGGCCGCTGCGGCTGCGGCGGAGGGCGTGCAAGGCGGCGGGGAGGTGGAGGGCCACCACCACTACGGCGGCCGGCGGCGGCGGCAAGAGGCTGCTGCGGCTGCGGCTGCGCCTGGTGCGGCTCGTGCTCCTGCTTCCCGCGCGCCGGGTGGCCGCGCTGGTCGCGGAGCTCGTGCGGCGTCTCGCGGCGGCGTTGGTGGCGGCGGAGGCCGCCGCGGACTGCCCCGCCATCGTCTTCTCCTCGCAGTGGGGGCTCCCCGTGCTGTCGCACTCCGCCAGCACCACCAGCAGCAGCAGCCGGAACTCCAGGCTGCGGGCCTTCTACCTCGACAGGAGCCTCTCCGCCGGCTCCTCCTCCGGCACCGGCTCCCCGTGCTGACGCTGCGATCGATCGAGGCCAAGCTCCACACCCATCACGGCACAATCCGGCCGGCCGGCCGGAGCCGGACACGTCGACGAATGCATGGCTGCATGGTGCGAAGGCTCGTCGTAGGCTGCGTATACCACCAACCACCACTTCCTCCCACGCCATCCATGCCCATGTAGTGATCATAATTCATACATGCATGTATGTATGGCTTTCTGTTAGTACGCCATGCACATGGCTAGCTATGTTGCAAGACTGTACCGTACCCTCCAAGTACTTTGCAAACGTTTTAACAATGCCGACACGATATGCTGTGCGATCCGGTCTTGAATGAATGAAAAGGAACAAAAGGCCGTGCTGTACATTCCCTTCTTTAACTCCACCGACGACGTCACGTCAGCATCATTTTGTAACTGTGATGATAAAATCCAGTGCATCGGCGTACATGTTCTGACATTGTCGATACTTTGATAGTTACATTACATACATGCAGCATCAGTAATTCAGTAGGAACGAATTAACAAGCTACTTCTTCGTCTTGTCGTTCCGGTAAATAAATGAACACTGGCAGATAGCAAATTTAATTTCCAACATGCCTGCCTGATACTGGATAGACAGAATCAACTAATGGCGGTCATCATGCAATATGCATAACTGAACTCTAACCTTTAGCCATTGTTTGGCTGCATGCAAATACACCCCAATCCATATGGTTTGGGAGGGATTGAGCTGGAATTTGAACTAAAATACACTCCAATCCCTTTTAAACCGTATGGATTGAAGTGTATTTAGGTGCAGCCAAACAAGCCCTTAAAGAAGAACTTCGACCACTGAAGAAGCAACAATCACACAACAGCATGCATGCCTGAAGAACAGCAACTATTAACAACATCAGGACATTACAGATTTACAGTAGCACGCCACGTATCAGTTACACACATCGTTAAGGTCTTTCTTCTACCAATCTAGCGTGTTGTATGTACATGATTATGACATTAATAAAGCAATCAGTCCTTAGACCTGTACTGTATTTGTTATTATACAACATCGATTGGTACAGAACGCGCAGTTGAACATCCCTGGCCCTGAAGCTGATCTCTGAACTCAGCCGATCCTGCAGGGGCGCCGACAGGTTCAGCGCAGATGGCTTCGGAACGTTCCATGTCATCCAGGGCTCGTCTTGCATATACTGTAAATCCAATCGCAAAGATGATGGCAACAATTCCTGATACGACGTTGTACACTATCTCAACTGTTGTCATCCGGTGCTTGCGATAATTTAGCTCTGCCAATGTGCGTATCAGCCGCCCACTGCACAAAAGCAGCACAAGGATATGACAATACGATAAATTTGGACTTTTGGATTACTTATAACAGCAGTTGCTATGTATGGAACAACTTCGATTCTGTTGATTCTGATTGAAATACAGTCTATGCCCAACTACACTAAACTAGTAGACTACTAGTATTCTGATAGCAATAAAACTATTCAAGCATGTAATTACTAAGCTAGCTATATGAATTGTTGGTCTGAATCTAACCTGTAGATGTTGATGAACACATCAGGCACCATTCCAATGACTGAACCACATATGTAAGGGATGAACTTCATCTCCGTCACAGTTACAGCATAGTTGAACAATGCATATGGGAATGGTGAGATCCTCATCAACGCAGCCACCCGGAATTGCTGGAACCAACTCCCTTGACCTGCCAGTTTAATCAGAGCAATCTGTCGTGGCCATTTCTTTTCCAACCAGAGCTGCATGTCAGCAAACAGATGAGAGCAGAAAGGTAGCAAACTGCGATCCAGAACATCAAACACTAAGACAATATACAGAATTCTAGCTCAAGATCAAATGGAGATTAGAAACATTACATTCAAGCGGTCACGAAACAATAGGCCAATCCAATAAGGTATAGACATGCCGATGGTGATCCCAGCCATGATGATCAAGAAGCCGAAACCATAGCCAAAAACTATTCCTGTTAACCACATTGGTGGACCAGAAGGCAGCAACACCACCGGGAAGAGAGCTAGAGAAGCTATTATGACGACCGCCAACAGGGGACGGCCAAAAGATTTTGCTTCCCATTGAATAATTGGCATGATCACCTGCAATATCAGGTGTACATAAAATGGAACACAAAGCATTACCATGACAAATGTGGTGGATAACTTAAATTTCACGCTGCACAAATTTGGGATTCTTAAGAAAAAAGAACTTAAGTAGAGTAACAGCATGACTATTGTGATGTGATAACCCATATCTCGGATTGATAAATCATATGTGAAGCTTGTCTGCTGGATTGTGAGATTAGGCACGCACAGTTCATTAGGACTGATCGAGAGAGAAGACAAACTCCTCGGCCAATCCGGAGGAATTGATACCAATACCTGCAGGACCTGCCCTGATAACACGGTTGTAATTGCAGACCGGTCAGATGAGAAGCATCATCACCTTCTCGGAGAGAAACGGGAGGCCCCACTTGAAGAACGCGTAGCCGAGCAGAACGAGGAGCAGCAATCCAGCCACGAGCCTCGCCCACGGCACGGACGACATCGACGTCGACCGCGCCCACGGCCTGGTCTCCGCTGCCTGCATAGGCACGCCGGGCGCGCCCGGTCCCGCCGCCGTGGCGCCCACAGGCGGCATCGTCGTCCCGACCAGCCGCGCGCGCTCGTCGCCCCCCGCGGGCCCTCCGCCACCGTCTCTCCCGGTCCCAGCGATGCTCGGCGCCTCCGGACGTCCTCCAGCTCCAGGTCCAGGCACGGCCGGCGAACCCGTCGTCGCCCGCGAGCTGCTGAACCAATAGCCAGACGCACGCATGGCGCCCCAATCAGACCACCACCAGCACTACGCCACGCCACGCTGGCGCGGCGTGGGGACTGGACGGAATGGAATGAGAATGAAGAGCAGAGGAAGGGAAGGAAATGGAATGGAATAGCGGAGACCCGCACGCGTACTGACGTGCTTGCCTGCTCATCGCGCTCGCCCGCGGGGGACGCCGCCGCGGTTGCTTCGGCGCCGGGAGCAGCTGCTGGGGCGGGGGTTCCCGTCATGGCGAGGCAAAGGGGGAGGGAGGGAAGGAAGAGATCAAGTCGGAGTCGAACAATGTCGGCCTCGGCCTCGCCGTCCTCTGCCAGATCGCGAGGATTGCGGAAGGTGGAAAAGGGAACAAGTGGGTGGGCCTATGTGGGCCGAAAATATCCAAAAGCGGGGCAGGCTGGCTGTTGGCCTAATAAAGGCCCATCTCTTACAATCAGCACAGCCCACCAGTTACTTGGGCCTTGAGGCCTTCGACTTCGAGTGTGCACCTTCGCCAGTTTGCGTCTCCCTCTCAGGTCTCATCTCACCCGGTCAGGACCCACCCCTACCCCGAAAAGGAAATGGACCTGGACGACGGACCAATGATGTGACGTGCTGTGACCGATCGGCTCAGCGGGCAGGCTGACAGGGGGCGTCAGTGGCAGGCAAGCCGACGCGTGGGCATGCTGCAATGTAGCTGTGCGGCTGCCGTGCCGGCAGGCAAGCAGGCGGCCACTGTGGCTTGTCGCCGCGCTAGCACGTCCTATAAACTCTCACACACTTTGAAGAGTCAAACGATATAATCCCTGTATCTTTAAATAAGATTATTATAAAAATATATGAAGTGATGAATCTAGTGGTGGTTGTTTGATATTATAAATCTAAGTATTTTTTTATATAGATTTAGTTAAATTTAAATTTACACTTACGTACGACTATAAGCTGCTAGCGTCAGTGCAGTGCGTCGCTGTGCTGCTTCTGCCTGCCTGCGCAGCGGCGGCCATGTGCATCAGTAGGCACTCCTACTGGTAGAGAGGATGGGAGATCAGAACTTTGGCTGTGGACATGATGGTTCATCGCTTCTCATTCATTGCATTGCCTGCCCTCCCCTCGCCCCTCTTGCTGTGAAGAAACAGTGAGACTGGAATTTCACTCAGCCAAAGCGCGACACTGTTAGTAAAAAGGGGCGCCATCGCTGGATGTCTGAGGGAGGGAAAAGAAACTGGATTCCCGGAAAAGAAACAGGAGAAAAGGAGGCAAAATTTGAGGGCATGGTTGAAGTTGGCTTTTACCATACTCTTACTTTTCACAGCGAAGGAGTATAACCTGGACCGAGTTTAGAGCATTTCTTACTCAAATCTGAACACGCAACGCACTAACACTCGAATAAAGACGGAAAAAGAGCAAAGAAGGAAAACGGGATCGGAAGCAAAGAATTGAAGAATGGACCATCTGACATTCTGATGTGCTGTTCTTTAAAGCTCAACAACGCAGAGCTGTAGTACTAGTACTAGGTAATCCTAGGTGCTTGTGCTTTGCTTCCTCCTCCTGCAATTGCAACCGCAGTGCAAGTGTGCAACCCCACTTGCCAAACGCAACCGAAACCGAATCCTCACATCCCACGGCACGCCGCCACATGCCTGAGCAGAGCACCTTCATCTCCGCAGCTGCCGACGCCAGCCACGCACTCCATCCACGGTCTCCCTACACGCTAGGACTTGCTGCCCTCGCCTCGCTGTACACCACGCACAGTACGGCTACAGGCAGTTGGCGCCTGCGACCGGCATGCTGTTTGGACACCCGGCAGTTGGCGCCTGCGACCGGCATGCATCGGCCATGATTTGGCCTGGGCTCTGCTAGGCGGAGGCCATCTGGACCGAGTGCCATCTGCACTATGCAGCTAGTTTTTACATGATCCTTAGAGATGTTTTGAGCTGCAAATAACGTGTTGAGAATAAAATTAAGTGTGAATTAGATGATTCTTACGTACCCCATTGTTTCAAGAGCCATTTACGTGTATGGCATTGGAAAAAATAAATCTCCCTTACATGGTCTTTTTTATTTTAAACTTACTTATATAGCCTTGAAACGGAATTTTCTTTCTTCTATGGCCTTCTGTCCGTTTTTTACTTTTTAGCATTTGACGGTTTTAAGTCAAGGGTAAAATGCCGTGGTAAAAATATGCATAGTTCTATTTGTCTGTCGTACATTGGGAGTAATATTCCACAAATAAGTATTTAAATGGTACTAGTAAGTTTGGAGTAGTATCACGCAAATATGTTTAAAATGTACAATAGACAAATAAATTCCACAATTTATTTTTTCCTTAGGAGTAAAATGGTCATTTTACGCTTCAGTTAATGTTAAGTGCTAAATGCGGACGGAAGCCCAAAGAAAGAAGAAAATTTTGTTTCAGAGTCATATAAAGTAAGTTCAAAATAAAAAATGTCATGCAAAAAAGATGCATTTTTTCCAAGGCCATACACATAAATACCTTATGTTTTAAATTATATAAAAATTTTAACTTTTCTATATATTAATTATATATATATCTAAATATAATATAAGTTACGTGAAGAAACTAAATATTTAATATTTTAGAACAAAAGGAGCAGTAAACCAACCTCTAGCTGCTTTATTGGAGTTGCCAGAATTATAATTCCAACTGGTAACTTTTTTCACCGCCATAGTATACTGTGTAGTACTACGTGCGTACAGTACTCTTAACACGGTAGCCTAGTCCGGACGTGGGCACCGTCACGGATGCGACGGTGCGGCATCATTGCCGTGTGGCCACGGACCACGGTGGTGGTGTACTCCTACGCCGGTTTGTTCGCTCGTATCGTAGCACAGGGCGCTGCCGCCTGCCGGGCGAGCGGACCAGCAGTCCAGCACTCAGCAGGACAGGACCTGCCTCTACTTGCTTGTCAACGTCAGTGCGTGCCCGTGTCCCGAGCGGGCAGCGGCGCGCTCGCCCGCACGGCAGACGAGTACTGTACAGGGCGCTGCTGCTGCTTTCTCCGTGGTCTGGTCCGTGCCCCTACCGGCGCCAGATGCAGAGAACCGGCCCCCATCGGGTTCCCAGCACTGTTGGACGAAAAGGCTGCAGTAAGAAAAATAAATAAATTGCCAGTAACATTTCACTGGAAACAGCTCTAGGAAATTTTTTTTTTAAAAAACAGGCTAATAGCATTAAAATTTTAGTTCTGCGGGGATTTTGAATCACAAGTGATTCTTTTAACACCAATATACACGGTGTAACTTTTGCCAGGGACAACTCGTTGCGTTGATTAAGATCTTTCTTTTTGAAACAGTGTTTGAACTTTACTGATTTAGGTGGGGTTCATTTACTTAAGCAGCCTCCAAAGCTTTTACAAACTCTGAGAGGAATCCATATCAACATGTGATCAGCCCGAGACTTAATTCAAATCCATACTAGTAAGTTCATATACATATTAATTACGTACACCCAAAACAACAATAATTCTAGGACGAAGACAGTAAGAAAATGAGTTGAGAGTTTCTACTAAAACTATTGAATTAGATTCTAAACACCAAGCCGAGATATACTTTAATCCGTTGCTACATATAAAGCTGCAAGGCTCGCATGCATCTCTGCACTTAAGCATCATGCGCCACATTGATGCTTCCTGTGCCGGCCATCACCGTAGGCCCTTTGTGATCCCTCACAATAGAACCCTACGCACCTATCTTTTGTTTCTAGCATTGAGTTCCATCAAAACTAAGCTTAGGACATTAGCGGTTGGTGGAACCGAGATTGAAATCCCACTTTGTTTCTTATTTGTTCACATATGTGTGAAGATTACTGACATATTTTATGGCAAGTACTTTATAAACTATCTCATCATCAGACATAAGCTTATCTCCAGCATTTGCCTTTGTAACATGCTTCCCACCACACCCAATGAAAGTCCAATCACTACTAATTTTTATCCTCTTTTAGAGGAAGGGTTTTGATGGCAACCTGTGTTGCAAAGCTAAGTTCAATCAAAGATAGATGGGAGCTCTTCTAAGTTCAAAACTCTTTGACATTTCTTGACAAAGAGCCGAGGTTAATTACTAGTACACTTTGATTAACTAGGCGTATGTTTGGTATAGTATCGCCACTAAGCAACTCTAGGACCTATTTTGATATCTCAATAATCAAGTACCTTCGTATGGTGAGACAAAAGTGGGCACGATGATGACGCGTAGCGTGGACCTTCTTTATGTACGCGGGCACGCCCGGAGGATTGCAATGGAGAAGACCTAAGGCACGCCCGAATTGAAGGCGAGAAAGAGAAGTACGCATGCAATGGAGAAGATAAGGCAGAAGAAGAAGAGAGAAAAATGTAAAAAAGTGAGAAAAATGAATTATAACTAGAAGCTATTTTATCCAATATTTTTGTTAAAACCAACTTTAGCCTCATAGGCCGAAGAAAAAAAAAAAACAAAAAATGCTCCACCACCATCAGTGAAGTGGAGAGAGCCCTAAAAAAAACAGAAATAAAACTAAGACCCTGTTTGGATTTCATGAACTAGTAATTAGTTAACTAATAATTAGTCTATAAAGATCCAAACAGGTGTATAGATTGGATGGGCATACTCCTAACTCCTCCGGTCGCAAAAAGAACAAAATGCAGTTAAATTTCCAGATTAAACTAGATCATAAAAAATTGTTTCTATATATACACCTTCCAATAGATTTATTAAAAATCTATTGTATATGGTTAGTCCAACAATACTCCTCAAGAAATTGGATGTCTATTAATTTTAAGAAAAAGGGCGCGAGGGGCTACAATTTTTACACCAATCGCGTGGCACCATTTTATTACCCGTGAAAAAATGTTAAACTTCGTGGCAGAACAGTAGACTTGGCTCGAAATTTAAAGGGGGCGGTGGTGGCGTGCGTCGCGCACTGGTGCTCCGGCAGGCAGACCACGCGGTACGTGAGTTCCACCAGAGCACGCACAGAGGCGGAACACACGGGCAGCAGCGGTGGACGCGGGTGGCCGGGGATCTAGATCTCTCACCTCCACCTCCACCAACGCGCGCGCCCCGCCCCCGCCTCCGCCTCGTCTCCCTCCAGTCCAAACCTAGTCGACCTCTCCCCCGAGTCCACGCCGCCGTCGACCGCCCTGCCCCGACCGTCGCGGAGCCCGCACTCCCACCCGCTGCCGGATCCCCCGCCCTTGCCGTACGGTCTACCCGCTTCCGCTGCCTGCCCGCCGCCGGCGGCCTAGCGGGGGTCGAGTCGAGTGGAGATCCACCAGGACTCGGATAGTGGCCTCGTCTTCGTCTTCTTCTTCTTCTCGTGAGGGTGAGTATCCCAGGCTCGCTTGGATGGAATGGGATGGATGGATTCTCTTGCTCTGTTGGTTAGTTTTGTTTGTTCTTCTTCTCCAGTCGGATCGAAGCATTTCTATCTCTCGATTCGCCTGGTCCCTGATTTCGTTTTGCTGCGTGGTCTTGTAGCAATTTGGGTCCGCGGATTTCGTCTAGTTGTTCCTCTGAAATCGCGGGATCAATCTAGCCAACCGGTAATTCCCCGGGTGGCAGCGCTGCATTGTGTTGTGTACAGCTCGAGTCCTGACTTGGGGGAAGTCAGCTGGGTCCCGCGAGCAATGCGGGAGGAAGTCAATCGGAGGCGGGCGTTGTTGCGAGAATGTGACTTTTGGCGGTTGGTGATCGAAATCTCTCGGGTTTCGGGTAATTACTGTTGATGCCATGTGTTGCTGATCGTCGGGGACACTAATGACTCGATTGCAGGTGCCTCGTGCCTAATGTGGGCTTGCCACATTGTTTTGCCCCCCTTGCGTGTCTCCTTTTTCTGGAAATGGGGGTGTGTAGCCACATTGGGTTCACTGCGTGTCCGTGGACAGTTTTGTCCATGGATTGTCGAGATTGCAGGGGCTTCACGCACACTGTTCTATTGCTTTTATGCTGGAAAAACTATCGGGCAATCTAGTGCCATTGTTGGCACTTTTTCATGATATTCACAGAACTTGGCGGTGGCTTGGCTGATTTTTCAAGATCCAGCACGATCTGCTCCGATTTAAGGGTAGATTCACATTATACATCATTTTCTCTCATGTCCTATTCTTGTACTCTTGTTGGCTTCGTTATTGGAGGAGGGTTTTCTTAAATCAAAATTGCGAAGAGTCAAAACAATATACCTCTCTTACTGATAGTTTTACAAAGATCCTCTCTGCGTGGATACCAACTTTACTTTGCTTCCAGTTGACTGCGATGCTTCTGTTCAAGCTTTTTTTGTTGGATTCATGCTGTTGGTTTCAACTTGCTCAAGGCGATGCTGGAATTTTTTCCTGTTTTCTGCATTTTTCCTGTAAACTGGTTTTCTATGAAACCCTATTCAATTCCTGTGAAATTCCTTCCTTCCAATGGGGGTCAGAATATGACATATTCCTAGTTCTTTGTGATATAACTACGAAATTTTATTTGTTATGCTTTGAATCATTTCCCATTGTTTATGTACTCATCTAGACCTATATCTCTGCAAACATGACAGGTGTTGTAATTTTTTCAACCCCTAGAAGGACAGCAGTATTCATAGAGTTGTTCCACAATGGCCTATGACGGAGATGATGGACAAAGCCAGGATTATCTCTTCAAAATTGTTCTGCTTGGGGATTCCTCTGTTGGTAAATCAAACTTGTTAGCAAGGTTTGCAAGAAATGAGTTCTACCCAAACTCGAAGTCCACTATAGGAGTGGAGTTCCAGACACAAAAGTTGGTAATTGATGGAAAGGAGATTAAAGCTCAGATATGGGACACTGCTGGACAAGAGCGCTTTCGAGCAGTAACATCCGCTTACTACAGAGGCGCTGTGGGAGCTCTTCTCGTCTATGATATTAGCAGGCGTCAGACTTTTGATAGTGTTGGTCGATGGCTCAATGAACTGCACAGTAAGAACCGATATTTTACTTAACTCCTTTTGTATAGAGCAGACCTGGTTCAAGCTTGCTTTGTAAGTTACTAGTCAATAAACCAAGCTTTCAGGTCATGCAGAATGATTTGAGTTTTTAGAATTAGTAATACTTCACCATTACAAACAAATTCTCTTGAAGCTGACCATGAACAAGTGCAAATCAAAACCAAATATACATGTTATAAGTTTCAGCACTAGGTCCATTTTCCTTATATTTCTTTTCTGACCCATTTTGGTTACCTGCAGCCCATTCTGATATGAATGTCGTCACAATTCTGGTGGGTAACAAAACCGATCTGAAACATGCACGCGAGGTGAGCACTGCAGAAGGACAAGCATTGGCGGAGGCTCAGGGCCTCTTCTTCATCGGAAACCTCAGCTTTGGATTCGTCAAATGTTGCAGCAGCTTTTCAAACCGTTGTTAAGGAGATCTACAGCATACTAAGCAGGAAGGTGTTTCAGTCACTAGAGCAGAAGAAAAGCGAGCTGCAGTCGCTAAGCAACGGGAAAGCCGTGGTGCTGCAGGGAGAGACCAACCAAACAAGCAGTGGTGGGAGGTGGTGCTGTTCCTCATGACCTGTAAGACCTCCCTTCCCATTCTCCACCTCAATTTCTCTAGAAATGGTCGCATAACCATCCTATCCAGTTATGCACTGTAATATTTCCAATGCTACGGACCGTGATTGATCTCTGTCGGCATATCCAGCAGGACACCAGGACTGCCACTATGGAGAGCGATAGGATTGGGAGAAACATCTGGGCATGTAACCCTGCAGCTCCGGTTTGTGAAAAGTTGTTTTTTCCAAGTTCTTGTTCTAAAGGTAAGCTGGCAAGGCTGGTTGTATGAAAGTTGGTGTTTTCCGTCGGAGGAAATCAGTGTATAGTTCGATTGATCCTTGGGAGGTATTGATATACATGATTGTGTAAAGAGAAAGTGCGACCAACCTGACTGTTGTGTCATTCTGCATCATTCTAGTCCTAGAAACCGTTCTTTCATTCTGCATTACTCGAAACCACTTCTGCGTACCTGACACTACTCACCATTCTTAGGATTTGTCTGGGCACGGTAAATTTCGACTTACCTTCATTGCGAAATGTAGACCAATTGTGCTACACGCTCTGTGCATGGGGCTGCGATCAACCTACGCTTGTAGATAAAAATTCGATGCCCTAATAACCAACCTGTAATAAACTATGTTGGATTTTCATTGAAAAAAAAAGGCATCAAAATCTGTCAACTTAAGTGGTCTTTACTCCTATGGTTAACTGAAACAAAAGCTGCACCTTGTAAATTGCTTTAACCTGCACAGATGCAACAGTTATAAAGAAATCAAATTATGACACTAGCGCCATTGTGCTAGAGACCATTTTCCAAACTGCTGTCAATTGAGAGAGCTGCAACTGCAATGAGTGCAGCAAGTTGAGAGAACGACAAAAGGTAGACACCATCATCGCTGGTGATCGAATTACGGATGAACAGTATCCGTTGCTACCCAATGATGAGGACGTTATAAGATGTCATCGTCTTTGGGGAGCAGTATCATCATCTCCAACAAATGATTGCAGCGCAATAGCAACCAAACCAGTAAGGACAAAGCACTGATCATCCCTAAAGGTACGGTGCTGTTGTCGTGCAGATGCACACTGCACCACCACTACTACGTTCTCTCTGATGCACACGTACCTTTCCAGTCCATCTGGTGGAACAAAAAATAGTGGGTGGATCTGAACACACAGATGCATCGCACTTGCACTAAACAGTACTAGTAATCTGGATGGAAACTCCAATCTCCAGCAGCTCTGCAGGAGTTGATAGTACCTTGATACACTGTCGTTAGATCTCAAAGCTAGCAGAACCATCAGCTGGTTGGATATATCGGATATGGACTATATATCTTTTCATTTTAACCAAGCTCTCACTGTTAAACCCCTTTTAACTAACCAGTAACATCTTGTTTCTTTTCATTGTTTCCTCCTCGCCAGACATTTGGGAGACAAACGCATTTGGTCTGGATTGGGATGAGAAGTGATATTCAGCCTAAAATACTTGAGATAAAACATCCCATCAAACTAATAGCTCTGTCTAATCTGGTGTAAAATCTTTTGCTTCTATAATTCTCTTGAACTTTGAAAGTAAACGGTTCAAGTTTCAGATTTACATAACAAATAACATACATAAGGCATACAAAACATGGTCCAGCGCAAACGGCAGCATCCTTCACTCTGCAACCTTGATCTTTCATTGTAGCCTGGTAGACAAAATTATCAGTAACAATGATGACCTGATTTTTCATTGGCCTAGGAGACAAAATTATCAGTAACAATGATGACATGAAATGCATAAAAGGAGACCCCAAGAGAAAAAAAAAATGTTCCTTTAGGAAGAAAAAAACGCACACTCCGGTAAACATCATGGTACCAAGCATTTTGTGGAAACATGTGGTTAGTTGTTACGATAATGAAGCAGAAATGACCTGCTTCTTTTAAACATTTTTTAAAACAAAATTAGGCCCAGATCTGTAATGTCATAACAAAACAGTGTGATAACGTGTTTGAACATTATTATTAAACAAAGTATGAGTCGAGCATAAAGCATTGCGGACCAAAATAAGATGGCTGTCTGTCTGTTTGCATTTTCATTTTCTGGATCCAACAAGCTCAACAAATAACCTCAGATATAAATGAACAAAGGGACACAGCAGCAATTTACTGAACTAAAATGTTCAAGAGTTAAAAATAGAAACGTAGAATGAATCAGCATTACCTAGCTTTGTGTCCCTTCCTCTCTTGGTTCCTTGAAGGGTCCCTGTTTTAAAGTTGTACCATTTGAAGTCTTCCTCTGAGGTAAATACCCTGCAGGAAGCTTCTCTATTCCTTTTCTGATGATGGCTTTTTTCATACTTGTTTCTCCAGGGGAAAGTTTTGTTGATTTCATTTTCAACATCGAGATATGATGCAGAAACCGTGGTAGTAGAATACATAACTGCAGATCCCTCACTACTTTCTGGAGCAAGAATCACTTGTTCATTCTTCACTGACTTCATATGTTTCAGCATATCCAACGCATTCGGAGATGACATTAGAAGATGCATCAACTTGCTCATTTGATTCTAGTATCCCGTGAACAACATATCGTGGTTCTGGTGCCCTGTGTTTTTCATCAGCATCATAGTTTTCACCGTGAATCGATTTCAGTTCGTTTGTAACCTCCTGGGGCAGTTCATGGTTTGCATCTCGAACATGACAATCATCTCCACTGTCAGCATTTTCCAAAGCAATCTGTCAATTGCATATCACACACAGATCAAAACCTTGGTTTCTGCATGGAATTTGAATGAGAAAGCATGCCCAAAATTTAGAATGCAACAATATTTCAGCAGAACTGACACACTTACACTCTTTTTTTCCCCCTAAAAAACTCACAACCATATTAGATTGATGATGGAAGGTTAGCCACTGAAGTGTTGACATGAAGAAATTCAAAGATTAAACAGCAAACGTGCATTTTGATTGTTGCAGTGAGCAGAGCTAGTAGTGGCTCATTGCTGGTAGATCAACAGCTCTTTCTTCGCAGACAGCAATGATCATGAAGCAGACGCTAAGCTCACCAAATCAAACTGCTCGCGAGGCAGCTGCAGAGCTTTCTCCTTGTCCCCAGCAACATTCTGTTCCTCGATCTGCTGCTCATCATCTGGCTCATTCGCAAGGATCACAAAATCCTCCTCCAAATCCTCATCCCCCGACTCAATAGTCGGCGAATCGCGCCCGTCAAGCAGCCTAGAGATATCCAGGTCAATAGCCTCCTCAGTCCGACGAGCCGCTGCCACCGCAACCTCCCCGGAACCAAGCGGTGTACGAGTGAAGTCGTACGCCTGCACGACGCGCGAACTGGGTTAGCCATCTCGGCAGACCGACGAAACTGCTGATGGAAGCAGAGATGGACGGACCTTGACGTCCACGGGGAGGCCGGAGCGCGCGGGGCGGCGGCTGGGGAGGAACACGGCCGACGATCCCCCGCCGCCGAAGGAGGAGAGGGAGGGGCGGAGCTCGCGGAGGTGGGCGAGGTAGTCGTAGCCGTCGTCGGGGGGGGCCGAGCTCCAAGATCTCGCGGCGGACGTGGTCGGGCAAGGTGTCTCCGCCGTCGTCGCCCGAGGCGGAGGAGGAGGGGGCGGGCTCGCCGCAGTCTCCCTCAACCGCGGTGGAGGACGAGGTGCCCTCGTCGTCGGCGAACCCGGGGACGGAGTAGGGGTTGTCGTCGACGCGGACGAAGACGCGGTCGGAGGCGTCGGCGGCCCCGGGGCGCGGGCAGAGGCGGAACGTGGCGAAGTTGCGGGCCTTGCGGTTGCGGCCTCGGCCCATGGCGTCCACGGCGGCGGCGGGAGGGGGAGGCGAGGCGCGACGCAGAAAGACGGTGGCGTAGAAAAGTGAGAGCCGTGCGTTGGATGGACTGGGCTGTCATGACGGTTTCGTGCGCTTCTCGTGGGCTGAGCTTCCCGAAATGGCCAGCTACGGCTGATAACTGTGGCCCAGGCCCGCCCAGCATTCGCGCGTGGATCAAATTGAGCCCAATAGTAAAGTTTAAGGACTTAAATTGCCACTTTGATAGTTTAAGGATGAGATTGAGCCCAACAATATATAGTTTAAGGACAAAAAACTGTTAGTTTGGTAGTTCAAAGATGAAATTGACCATCAGTGATAATTGAGGATGAAAATGGCTATGTCATGTGATTCTTTATTTTCGTTGGTTCATGTAACTCAATATTATGTATTAAAGCTAGAGATCTTTAGTTTAGTCATAGTGGACACAATTAAATAGAATACTTATATTCGACTCATTTCCATGTTTGAGGTATGAGATAGTGGGGGCAAGTGTTTGCTTACCTTTCCAAGTTTAAGATTTTGGTTTGAATTTGTCGATGCATACAACTTTTAATTTAGAGTTCAAAAGTATTTAAAGCACAATATAATGGCTACAATTTTGTTGATATAAATATTGTAATAAAAGATAACATGTCAAAAAAATTAGCATGTCCAAAAAAAAAATCCAATTTTCTTGCAGGCCTGTCAATCTGCCATCTTTATTTGTTTGGAGATGACATATATATCAACAGGTGAAGTCTGAGTGTGTGACCTTAAACAAATCCACGAGGTTCTTTTTCAGAGTCCTTACCTGCTGGCAACGTGTCATCTCTCCAAAAAGGTAAGAACCGACCAAGGATTCTTGCTTGAGTTGCTCTCCGACACGATTACACGAATAGACAATCGGGCACGAGTGAGGCCCAGATGCAACCGACCAAATAGACAATCGGGCACGAGTGTGTATCGATGTGACCTTGCCGTACGTTTCAAAAGTAGAGTATGAAAGGCGCGCTTCGCCGCGCCCTGATATCAATGTACACTGTGCACGAACAATGGCGCGAGCAGTTCATGTGTACGTAATCAATGAATGAATAAACAGGCGGAGGTCTTCGCTGGCCTCCGATTCTTGGGTATGCAAAACGGATATACATCCAGGCTATGGAAAGTTAAAAACGCCGAAATGACCAGCTAGTACTGTCATTGGACACGGAATCAGAGTTCAGAGATGGCTCTATAAGTGGCAATTCTCCCGTTGTTATAGAGGAAAGTTATGATGCAAAATAAGTATATTATGAAATTATATTACAAGGAGAGTTTAATGACACTTATTGGGTCTCATAAATAATTAAATATTTGATATTTTCTATATACTTAGTTAAATTTAGATTTATCTGTTTCGATGTTATTTTTATATTATATTGTTTTTAGGATAGAGGAAGTAGTTAGGTTGTTTAAATATTTGATTTGATGTCAGAAGAATTTCACATGTTAATAAAAGATCTAGGGGCAAATTTTCATGAGGAAAACCTAATCCTTTTTTGCATGAACTAATAACACAGTTAACTTCTCTAAACGGAACACGGGTAAACTCTAACTTCATTTTAAGAGGTAGTGGAAAATTCACGATTCTCAATAAATATAAGGGTAAAATTACGACTAAACTTTAAAATAGAAGTACCCTAAAACTACGTTGAGCACGAAACTTTACAAATGATAGCTCCTACCTCACCAAACCACACTAAAGTAACCAAACCGGCACGATTGATTAGTCCAAGAATATTAGAGTACGGAGGGTATACACGTGTAACATTTCCGCGTGTGAGTTCTATCGATTATATGAAACTATCAGCACATCAGGCACCACGTAGGGGTGTAGTCATCATCATCATCCACTGGAGTCAATTTTATACCTTGCCAATTATGAGACAGGAGAAGACAATAGATGAAATGAGACACCATACATATATTCCTTTTTGTTGCATCCCTTCAATTATGGAGTGGATTAGATCAGATTTAAAAGTCTAATTAAAGAGTACAGACACATCCTTAACGGTTAAGCCTTAAAACACTTAAATGAAATTCAACAATTCGCGAATGGGCCTGTGGTCCAATGGTAGGACTGTCCAGTGGGACGCTATCCACCAGGAATCAAATCCTGGTGCTCGCAACTTTCCTGGGATTTTCTAGGATTTATCGGCGTTATGCTTTAAGTGGTAAGCGACGTTCCCGTCGACGACGAGGCCGCCGGTGGTGACTTCGGGGTGACTTCGGGGATCTCCAGATCTGCCGGCTCAGTCCTTCGGAGGTGCTCATAGGGGTAGGGTTTACGTGCGTGTGTTTATAGGGATAAGTGTGCGCGTGCGTGTTATGGACGTCTGCGTTGTACTGTGTAATTCTAAAAAAAACAACAATTCAACGTGTATTTAAATTTGGGGCACCAGAGTTCAAACCATTGTAGGTGGAGTGGAGTCATTCACGCACAATTCCACCAGCACCACCACCTTGTTTGGCGACTAGTAGCTTTTATATGTCGGGCCTCCTTTTCTTTTCTCCTCTTTTTTTGTTTGCCTTAAGGAAAAGGAAGCGTTTAGTTTTTTTTTATTACAAAATATGCCGTCGCATATTGTGATTAAGTATTGGTTTCCATAATTTCAGTTTGATTTATTCGATTTATAGAGGACTATGGTTTAAAAGAGAAACACCAAATTAGCTTACGAAAAAATTGGAACCAAACCTAAAAAACTTGTGTACTTCCTTTGATTTCCACCAGAAGGGTACAGAGATTTTAGATGAAGATTAATAGCTTTTTTTTATTGGAGTCGTTGCATAAATTTTACATTCGACTACTCATTATTACAAATTGAAGGACACCCTTAACAATGGAGTCAACTTACTAGCTCATCATATAAACAAGCGTATAAGGATAGACACATGAATCATTGTAAGGATGTAGGCACATGGATCGTTGTAAGGATAGTCTTTTCCATCTTACTCGACAAAATATTCTATGAGCTATCTGTTATAATACTGTTGGAGCAGCCTTAACGCCGAGATGGAGCAATGGCCCTGATACATTGCGCAATGATGTTGAGTTGATAGTGAAAGGCGCACAATTTACTTTTGAGCAACAATTCACCTTCACGCATTTTCACTTTATGTGTCAACACAGTGACAGTGAGCCACAATCATTCTATTTGACGGTGTCGTGCATATTCGAACTCGGATCCTCTAGCGCCAATAACATATTGAGTTGCGATTGGGCCTGTGGTCCAATGGTAAGACTGTCCAGTGGGGCGTTACCCACCAGGGATCAAATCCTGGTGCTCGCACCTTTCCTGGGATTTTCCAGGATTTATCGGCGTTATGCTTTAAGTGGTAGCGGCGTTCCCGTCGACGACGAGGCGCCAGGTGGTGACTTCGGGGAATCTCCAGATCTGCCCATTTCGGTCCTTCGGAGGTGCTCATAGGGGTAGAGTTTGCGTGCGTGTGTTCATAGGGATGAGTGTGCGTGCGTGTTGTGAGCGTCTGCGTTGTACTGTGTAATTCTAAAAAAAAAACATATTGAGTCGTATTGTAATTGACAGACAAGTTGAACCCAAATGATTAGGATGACGAGTTATACAAACCTTATTAGTAGTAGTTAAATTCCGGTCCGGCACATAAGTTGCTACTACTACTACTACGGTGCTTAATCAGGCACACCACATTCACATTCCAAGGCATTTTGCACGTCACGAGATACTATACACGACGTGACCGAACGTGAGCCCGGTTAATTTGATAATTTCATCGTATTATAATTATTCAATTCAGGCAATCACTGTGGTCTCCACGGCGGCGGACCGGAGGACGGCCTCGACGTGGTCGCCGGCGGCCTCCCAGAGCTCCGGCAGCGCCTCCTTGATGTTGTGGATGCTCTCCAGCGCCACGTCCGCCCCTGGCACCAGCGCCGAGCTCCCCACCTGCAAAGGTTAAGTTCCATGGCGGCTGTCAGCATCGATCCGCAGTGGAGGATCGCAGAACGAACGCGCACGCACGCAAGCAACGCAAGCAGTGAGAGACAGAGAAAAATAAAGCTTACGATGACGGTGTGGAAACCGGCGGCCTTCCCGGCGGCGATGTTGCGCGGGCTGTCGTCAAAGAACACCGTTCTCTCGGCGTCGAGCTTGGCGATGTCGATGACAGCTTCCATGGACTCCAGCGACGGCTTGCACAGGATTCGTCCGCCCCTGCTGCCATCCTTCTTCTCAGTTGGTGGGTTCAGGGTCTCGAAGCAGATGATCCCTTCGAAGCAGTCCTCGAGGCCGAGCTTCTCCAGGACCCTTGCCGCGTGGGCCTTGTCAGAGTTGGTGAAAATCTGCAGACGGCCGGGGCAGCAGGAGCAGCAGTTTCAGTCAGACATGAGCAGCAATTGAGCATACAAATTGTCCTTGCTGATGATGATGGAAACAAAGAGGAATGAATTAATTGGGAATCAGAATCTATCAGAGGAGAAGGGCAACTCACGATCTTCCTCTGCGGCAGGGAAAGCAGCAGCTGCCTGAGCACCGGGTCAGGCTTCACCTTCTCGTACGGCAGCGTCCCATGGACGCAGGCGTGGAAGTCGTCGTAGTCGAAATCGTACCCCAAAACCTGGTAGTACATAAATAATAATGATCTCCAAATCATCAGGAAACATAAACGAGTAATTTCAGCTTCTCACTGCATACGTTGTCAAAGATTATGAATCACACAAGCAGCTTGAAATTGAATGCACACCTTGAGGCCGGCCATTGTAGTTCCATACTCCTTGTACAAGTCGAGGCACATCTTGGGCACCTGGCTCTCCTCAATCCCCAGCTTGTTCAGCATGTACTCTGCAATTTGGCCACTCGTTATTACTCTGGAAGCTTACAAGCAAGCAAGAAAATTCATGTTTGATGCGTACCCTGTATGTTCTTGCGGCATGCCAGGTTGATGCCTAGGCTCAGCGGGTACAGAGTGTCATCCATGTCTGCGCGTGCAAAGGCCAATTCGTGTTTAAAATTTCAGAAGAATTTCAATTCAACAAGAATAAACAAAAGGAGGAGGAGCACCAGGGCTACTGCCTCAGTTCATGCTAGTTTAATTTGGTCCTCACCGAACAGCAAGCAGTCGAACTTGGCTCCGGCAGCGAACGCCTCCATCGTCTTCGCCGTCAGTGGCCTGCACTAGCCAATGCAAGAAGCACCCTAGCTAGAGACCAAACGGGAAGCACAGCCACAACAAGCACAATTTCCTGCAGCTGAAGCAGAGGTTGATGGATGGCGCCTGCATTCCGCATAGCAGGCTGCCGTATTTATACACGACGAAAAGAAGAAGGCCGTGGCTGGCTTTGGCTTTGTTTGTTGGAGGATGACAGGCACGCACGCATAGGCAATACGCATGACAGCGACGTCAGTCAGTGGGGGGTGTTTCAGTCAGTGACGTGTGTTCCAGAATTAGGTTTTTCTACACTAGGGCCTTGTTTAGATGGGGAGAGGAGAGAGATTGAAAAGTCCTGTAGTACTTCGTTTTTATTTGGTAAATATTGTCCAATTGTGGCCCAACTAGGCTCAAAAGATTCGTCTCGTGATTTACAACCCAACTATGCAATTAGTTATTTTTTATTTATATTTAATGCTCTTTACATGCGGCAAACAATTTGTGAGAGGAGAGAGATTAAAAAGTCCTGTAGCATTTCGTTTGTTTATGGTAAATATTGTCCAATCGTGGCCCAACTAGGCTCAAAAGATTCGTCTCGTGATTTACAACCAAACTGTGCAATTAGTTATTTTTTTATTTATATTTAATGCTCTTTACATGCGGGTATAAATTGATGTGATGGAGAGAGAGTGTAAAAACTTGCAAATCCAATGTGCATCTAAACAAGGCCTAGTACTCCCAAATACTAACTGCTGACGCTGAGTCGTTTGTTTAATTAAATATGGATGATTATGACCACATCTATCCTTTACCCTTATTCCTATACTCATTTTTCTTCTCTCACGCGAAGCCACGTCACCAGCATTCCATGTCCCTACGATTCGCGAGCAACGGTCAGGCATCAGCAACGCGTGAGCCTTCTACGGTGTTCCAGCACGCAGGAGAAAAGAAAAAGGAAAACGCTCCCGTATCTGCCCCTCCCTCACTCCTCCGCCTGCCGGCCACCGGCGGCGCCCCGTCCACCTCTACCTCGCGCCGCACTCGCCCCCATTCTTGATCGGCTCCGGCATGGCCATGCTGCCTCTACTTGCCGTCGTCTCCGCCCAGAGTCTGCTCCCGGCAGAGGGCACAGCCCGCTAGCCCATTGCGCCAGAGCCGGTGCTGGCTCCGGGTCGGGCGGCGTACCAGCGCGGCCGCCCTTCCTCGCCCCCCTCCCATCTCCTCCGGCGCGCCGCGACAGCCTGTGTGACCGTACCACGACGGCGCTAGCTAGTTAACTATCAATCTTGTCATAATAAACATGGAGGATGTTGGAAATAAAGCATTGTACTGACTTAGCCAGAGTTAACTGTAAAGAAATAGGCCTCATACTGTCTTAGCGAGAGTTAACTGTAAGAAATAAATACGTATTGCCTTGCCTTAGGGGTTGTTACTTCAAATTTCTTTTACAGTACTTACAATAAGGTGTTTTATGAAAATAAAACCAGGCAGAAGCAACTATTAAGGATGGAAAGCGCATACTTTTCCGTTTTGATCGAGCAGCATTCGCCTTCAAGTTTCTGCCATTTAAAGTTCCATACCCAGTGCCATTTAGACTTCTTGGAGATGAAGCTAAGGGTTGGCTTGACACAACATACTTATCCCACACTGGGAACATACGTATTTCAAGGGGAAACAAGGTATGATGACATAGTCTTGATGTTATTTTACTACCTTGACAACATTGGAATGTTCATAAATGAAGCCTTGATTGAAGCATTTGAGGTTTCGATCTGTGCGTATATTCTCCTGATTTAGTATAAATCTGCAGCATATCAAGTCCATAACCCTTCTATATAGAAACTATTTGGCTTCATATAGACCTGCTTGTATTTCATCATGTTTTTCAAAACAATCTGTAGTGCAGGGAACCACTTTTGTCCTACAGAAGAGTGCAGACCAAAGACAAATCTTATTGTCAACTATATCTGCAAAAACAAGAGTAGAAGAGGTGTGTGATTACAGCTTCCATCATCCATTGTCTCACTGAATGTAGACAAGTTATGTGTACAAACTTTCTTTTTGGCTAAACAGGCCATCAATGATTTTATTTCAAGCCAAAATGGAACCAAGACTGATCTAAGCATCCTGGTGGGTGAATGGCAACTACTGTGGAGCTCACAGGTTAATCTGGATACTTAACTAGACTCTCATACTAGTATTATCTTATGCTTATATTAGATAGTGGATGAAATATTTAAAGAAGGGTAAACAAGGAAAGTTTTAGATTTTTTTTGAACTTATAGATCTAATGCACGTGATTTGTGAGATGTGGTAAATTTTTTTTCGCAACTTTGGATGGCGTCACATATTTTTCATGTATGTAACATGTTCTTTTCACACATGTAATATGTTTTTAATTGCACACAACACGGTTTCTCCATCCATGTAACGTGTGTCCAACTCTACAACGTGTTCATTAGCCCAAATAGTTGCGACTCGGATGACCGCCTAATTTTTTACGGCATACACACCTAGCCGCAAATAAGCCCTAGTTCCTTTTGACAAATCGGATAGAAGGAAAGGATGTGAAAAACAATGATTCCCAATCAATCAGAATGCAACCTGAGATTTAATTAATTTACAAAATAATAAAAACTCAATAATGACTTGGATGTATTTAAGCTATTATTTACTCTTATTATTTTCTTCTAGTAGCAGCTAATCAGAGTGCCGTAGGTAGCATTGCCCTTCTTTTAAATTGTATAAGAGATTCCCCGCTTAAACTACTCCAGGGCAGGGAGGGGATCCTGCTTTACTCGTCACCCTCCAACCATGAGATAGACTTGAAGTGCTCTCCGACGCGAAGTCCAGTTCGTTCATGGATCGGAGCTATAGCCTGGGACGGGTACGCCTGCTTTTGGCGCCGGATGCAATGGGCAATGCAATTATGCAAGCGCAACCGACCTGGTGGACGATTTTTGGGCATGGGTTTTGCCGGTACAGGGGGCTGGGCTGGGCAGGCAGGATTCGTGGCGATTGTGTTGCTGCAGGTCATTCGATTCGGCAGAGTCTGTGCTGGAAAGATCAGACGAGAGGATGGGGTGCCTTTGCCTTTCAGACTTTGAGAGAGTAGGTAATAAAGCGTCGTGTGTTCTCTCCTGTCGATGGCATTTCTTAGGACGGGCGGGCGGTGTCCTCTCAGTGCGGTAGAACCACATCACGTCGCTCTCATTCCCTTTGGACATGGCGTGGCGACCTGTCCAAGCTTGGGCTGCTCTCCCTCTCCTCCTCTTCTCCCACCGTCTCCATTGCCCTTTTTTCCTTGTGCCTCTCTCTGTTGCCTTCGCGGCTGAGGCGAGGCGGCGAGCGAGGTTCACGTCTCAGGCGGCGGCGAGGCGACGCGTCCTGCTTTGCCACCGCGTCCGCACGAGGTCAGGTCATGGTCATGGCCAGCGCCGTCGCCTTCGCCTGTCATTTTCATCAAATCTCTTCTGATGAATCCCGGTCACTGCGAGGGGCAATCTAATTTCTACCTCTTTGGCTGTCAATTACCACCCACTTTTCTTTTGAGCCGTTGAGCATCGGCGCATCGCTGCTGCTGATTGCCACACAAGGACCTCCTTGGCTTCGTATCTGGTAAAAGTATAGATCCACACAATAAAGTTTTGGGCTAAAAGGCGCCTAGATTACAAGCTCGATACGATATCCCATATGAAGGAAATTTTAGCTGGATTGTGCTTGCGCAGGCAGGGAAGCAAGGTCACTCCAATTCCATCCACACCTATCAATCAGGCTCATCTCAAAAGAATATTTATAAGTGACATTATATTCAACATGAAATAGATGTTTCATAATATATCTTTCCAATGTCATTGTCATAAATATAAATCTTCTATATAAACTGGATAAAAATTTTGATAGGCTACAAATTGCAACATTATCTGGACGGCGGTAGCACTTGACACAAGCTGCTTCAACCTTGACCATTGGGTACAGTTGCTCAAGTTTGTCAACCCTATTCGAAGACACTTGAATGCCGGCAACAACTGGAACCCAAGGCACACATCATAACTACAGTTTATTCAAACAAAAACAGTGCGTGGCAGGAACAATATATTTCAACATCTGTGTTTCACAGAGCAACTGAGCAAGGATGAACATGTATCACTGAATTACAAAATCCCATCCAACGTGTCAGAATGTTAGTGTGATCAGCTTCGAAGAAATGTACATGCTATTGCATTTTCAGAGCACGGGGGCCTCAGCATGCCGTGTAGGCATCTGGCCCTGTTGTAGCCTGCGGAAGCAGGTGGGCTGATTGCTACTCACAACAAATGTGGTGTAGCCTGGCAGTTGGCTGATTGCGTCACAGTGTATGTGTTGTAGCCTGCTGAAGCAGGTCGACTGATTGCTACTTGCAGTGAGTGTTCAGTTCTTCGGTTTCTTTGGGACTGGAGGAGGTAAGCTTCCAGGCTTGGCACTTCGTTTGATGCCTAGGAAATGCTCGACCTGCCGAAAAACCAGTCAAAATCAGATCTCTGAATATATATATAGCATTGCCCATCATTAAACGAGTAAGAATAATACAGAATACAACAGGTGATATCACAGGCCAACCTTTTTGTCCCCAAGCATGGGCGTTAGGCTCCCAGGTTGCGCTGTTTCCAAGGTAGCATAGCCGCCAGCATCACTTGTTTGACTAAAATAAACATAGATAAACTAGATTAGTCATCTCATCAGGAAAAAAAAGCAAAGTTATTACATAACAATACATACATAAGATAGCTATCAACTTCAATTGGAAAGGGATTATAAACTGCATCTCTATTGGCAACACTCAAGCTCTCATATGAGCCATTGGATGAAAAAACAGATGGCCCATATTCTTATTTATATTGAATCCCTCGTATATAGATTCATGGAAGTTACACAAATAACCATCCAGGTGTCCATTAAGCTCCTCCAAAGTCTAAACTACGGTCAATAAATCCTTATCAAAGTTCCTCTAAAGTCTAAAGTAAAGGCAATAAATCCTTATCAAGTGGGTTTCTACTTGATACTTTCGAAAGATTAAAAGGCCAACATAAATAACTAGATAACAATTTTATATTAACTGATCAGGATTAATAAACAAAAGGAAATATTAGTGAAAGAAACAACTAGGTAACATAACGTAAAACTACAACCAAGGGAGCAACATTTGTAAATATTTCGTTAAGGAATTCCAGGATATCAAAACAATTCGGTAAGCTTAGTAGACTAATGGCATCAGTGGAAACTAAAATACAAACTGTAGAGGTTATAAGCATGTTGTGAGCATACCCTGTTTTCGCATTGCCACTTAAAATGAGGTATGGTGTTTGGTTGCGAGATTGAGCCTCTCTCATCTTTTCCGCGGCCAATAATGGTGTGTCAGAAGATTTCATATGCTTGGTTTTCAGCTCATCCTGGTATTTCTTCTGGCGTTTTTCTTGTTTCATTTTACCAGGCCCCTTGCCATGAAACTTGTGCGAAAGATGACGGAATGCCTCCTTAGGTGTCATCTGGGGGGAAGAAAACACATATTTCAGGATCAACATTGTCATTTTTCCACATCCAGTCTCCCAGACATCAAATAAATTGCAAGAATAGCACCAAAAGAGAAACACGTTGATGAAAAGAAGATATTACTAAAAATCTATATAAAATTAGTTATTGCCAAAATCAATAAAAAAAATGCAAAATGCAATTCAGTAATTAATTTCCGTTGTGTCTATGCATCATGGAGAACCAGGTGGGAATGGGCAGGACAGGACGTGGCTGAGTACTTACCACTCTACCAAATTCATCTATTCTTTCAATGCGAATGTCTTTAGGTCCATCCTCCACACCTATAAGCTTGCTCTTTTTCTTGTCTGTAGTTCTGCCTCCCCAATCTGTTCCCTCATTGAGGCTTCCTCGCTCCTTAAGAATCTTCAAAGCACCAGCTAAACCCTTGCCTACTGCAACTTCATGTATAACCTCATCCGGTTTGACTTCATCCTCTTCAACCTTGGCTGGTATTTCCGTCAGAGCTTCCTCTTCCATCTCTGCCAGCCCATTGGCGTCATCTTTTGCAGGATTATCTGAAGGCATGGCATCATCATCTTCATCCATAAACACATCATCTTCTGGCTTGCGTGTTCCTGGTAAAAGAAAACAGCAGTAGTCAATACTTAGGAGCTCTAGCACTAGGACTGATAAACTCTATCACACATCTTCAAAAATTTATATGGAAAAACCTTCAAACAGGTTACCTTGATTCAATTGTAGTCCCCAAACGAACTCTTCCATCTCTGTGATAACAACCCTTATTCTGTTCTGAATCTCCTTCTGCAACTTCTGTATCCTCTTGGCTCTTGGTTGCAGTGGCCAGTTCAACTATGGACTGAGGACCAGAAGCGGCAGCCTCTTCCTGCTTCCTTAGGGCCAACTTTCTTGCTTGCTCCAGAGATTTCTGCAGATCTTCAAAATCATCACCGAAAACAAGCTCTTCTTCTTCAGCCTGTTTAGTAGGTGCAGTTTTCTCCTCACGCAATGCTCTTGATGCCTCTTCAGCCTTTGCAATGGCAATTTGATATGCACTACTTCTCTTTTCAGCATCTGCCGCTTGTTCTTCCTCCCTAGCAGACCGTCTCTTTCCATCGTTCCTGGACCCACGATCAGCGGCCCCCAATCCAGAAGCAATTGCTTCTGCCTCAAGTGCATCCAGATCCAGCTTCTCCTTCTTCCTCAGGGATTTCTTTTTCTTTGGTTTTTTAAATTTAAGCATTTCATCAGGAGTAAAATAGTCTGTTGACAACTTTGTTGTGGAAGTAAGGTCTTCTGTCTTTTTCTGAACATAACCACCTTCAATCCTTTTTCGGAGCTGGCAAAAAAAAAAGTCTATCAGTTCATACAGTGCACCAGCAGTGTATTTGTACTTTCCCAAGAAACAAGGGAAATGCCGCTAGTGAAATATTATGGTGTATGTATAGGGCAAAATATAAATCACCTCTTCTAGCTTCTTTTCTGCTTCGCCGGTGAAACGTCCACCTTCATCAAGTGTCACACCCTGATAAATTAAAGACAATTACAATTACAGAAATATCCTGAAAATGCAAGAAAATGAAGCTAAACAGAATGTTTACCTCATCTTCCATTTGGTCATCATAATGTGACAGAATCGACTTCTTTGACAATGAATCATCGCTGAACCTACAACAACCAGTAAAATGAAGATTAGCAGACAAATCTATGAGACAATAGCAACAACCAATGACCATTTTATGTGCATAGTGAACTTACTTGTCATCATAAGTTCCTTTCTTCTTTGAAGCCTTATAAGCTTCATCTCTTTGTTTCTGCTCACCAATCTCAATGTTCTCAAGCATATCAACATCTACAAATTATTTTCTTTTAGAGAAAATGGCCAGAATGAGAAAAGATGAGGGGGAGAGAGAGGGAGGAATCTTTACCTTCATTGATATCACCATTGGCAAGAATACTCTGATCTTTGAGAGTCATGACAACTGCACCACCTTCCAAAACCTTATCAAGGCCATGAAGAACCTTAACGCCAGATAAGTGGTCTGTTTTTCCCCAAAAACAAAAACAAAGGCACTTGTAACCATGATTGCAATTCACAGTATATTAAAACCAAATAATTGTATCACCCTCCCCGCAAAATGTAGCAGTTAGCCAACTGTTAACAGTTCCAAGAAAAAAAATCTTTGAGACTAAAAAATTCTGTATATACTACCTCCAACATTTGTATCTTCCTCTTCATCATCGTCATCGTCACCATTTTCTGCCAAGATATTATCCTGGCATCAAAACAGATTAAGGTTAGTGAAGGACACATACCTTATGACAGTAGTATATCCAAAAACAATTGGCAATAATAACCTGTTCCTCCAGTGCTCGTGCAAGACGTAATGCTTTCTCCTTTTCAGCTTGCCTCTTTTCATCAAGTTTACGGCTCTTTCCCACCCATGACAGTATCTCAGAAGCCCCATCATTACCATCCAGTATTCCTCCTTCCTTTTTGTCCTTCAATCTTTCCTCCTTTGCCCTACAGGAAATAGCCTGATTTATAAATTATTTGCATGTTTCATTGCTTAATAGCAAGATTTGACAGCAAGAGAAAACATTATAACTCTAGCTTGATCATGATTTACAAGCTCCATTGCTTGGATGAAGATGGAAAAGGGAAGCAGAACCAAATCATGACATACTTAGCTGTACTTTGTTGAACAGGAACAGAGATTATTAGTTGATTCAGGAATGATATACAGACCACTAAGGTGCTAACAGATACAGATACACCATCCGTATTTAAATATATGATGTTTAGGACAAGCTAATTAGTTATAGCCTGTCCTCCATGTCATATATTAAAAAATGGAGGGAGTACAATATATGACAATCACGGATACACTGAATAGCCATGGTTCATTAGCAGATAGACCACTATTCAAAGGTTTCTGCTGCCTAAAGTCTTAAGCCTATATAAGATGTCCCTTGAACTTGCATGTTAATTACGTTTTACGATAAAGATTGCCAATGTTCTTCAGTGTAAAGGTTTCTCTGTTCATAATTTCAACATCAGCAAGGCAGTATTTCCAAGTTGTTCTAACCTGGGAACGTTAGGAAACCTTCAAAGTTATGGGTTTACTGGTTTCATCCAAAATGCACTTCATATGCCCCTTAAATGTGCTAGAGACAGCCATCAGCCACAACTTTGCCTGACTAATGCATATGAACACATCAAGTAAAATAAATTATTTGCAATGTTAGATGGTTGCATAAATGCTATCTTGAGCTAACCTATGTATCAGCAGAGAAGGTGACGCAATTAAACGTGGCAGGAAGACAATGCCTGTGAGAATATTATTAATTCCATCAAGTCACTCTACCACCTATATCATTCTGAACTGAGGCAAATGACGACATCACACACTATCAAACATAAGAAGAAGGAAAGACCAAGGAGTTACCTTGCAATGCGCTCTCTGAGCTCATCTGTTGCGGGCTGCTCAGCATCCCCTGAGGCATCAACTCTCTGCTTCTGATGCCCCCTTGTCACCCTTAGATGAATCTGCATCTTCTCCACGACCCTTCCCCCTTGACTTCTCGTGCTCCCTATCCTCCCTCTCTGCCCTATCCTTGTCCTTATCTCTGTTGCGGCTTCTCTCCTTATCCCTGTCCCTCCGCTCCCTTTCCTTATCGCGCTCTGCTTCCTTATCCCGGTCTCTGCCACGGTCCTTGTCACGCTGCCGATCATGTTCCCGCTCCCGATCCTTGTCCCGATCACGGTCACGGTTACGGTCACGCTCTGGCTCCTTATCCCGGTCCCTGTGTTTGCTATCCTTATCCCTATCTCGCTCCCTCTCCCTGTCCCTATCCCTATCCCTATGCTTACCATCATCCTTCTCCCTTCTCCTGTCGTCCTTCTCTTTCTCCCTGTCCCTTCTTCCACTACCACTGTAGTCCTTCTCCTCCCTCCTATGCCTCTCCCTCCTCTCCTTATCCCGGTGCCGCTCTCCACCGTCCAGCTCCATCTCGTCCACCGCAGGCGCGGACGACATGGGTGATCCAATAGCTTTGCAAAAACAAACGAAGTTATCAGGCATAATCAGGGGCGGATCCAGTGAAGGGACATGGGTGTACACATGCACACCCAATAATTTCTGCAAAAACTTCGAAGCTAGGAGGCTTGTCAAATCAAATAGCTAAATAGATTTAGGTTAGGGTTCCAGTGCTCAGCCTCGCACAGCATAAGGGAAGAGGCTTGTCGAATCAAATAGCTAAATAGCTTTAGGTTAGGGTTCCAGTGCTCAGCCTCGCACAGCAGAAGGGAAGGGAAGGGAAGAGATGGGGTGGGAGTACCTGGTGGGTGCTCGTCGCCGGCGAAAAGATCAACCAAAGCCTCAGCGTCTGGCTTAGGGCGGCGGCGGCGGCCGAACAGTCATCCGAGGGAAGGCAGGTTGCATCGACAACACGGGCTTCTTTGGCGGCCGTTTTTTCTTTTTTTTTTTCTCTTTTTGAGGCGGTGTTTTGATTTGGGGCGTGGTAGGGTCCGACCGGGTCGGCACTCGGCACCCTGCACCTCACCGGCCCAGCGCTCCGCTGCCCGCAGCCCCGCACCCTCCCTGTGGAATTGGGCCGTTTTAGGTCAGCGGCCCATAAAGACATCTGCGTTGCTTTGCTTCCCGCCCAAGATGACTTCCGCGTCGATACAGCAACACATCCTTTCTCCAGAAAACGAAAATAAATACTCATGCACACTTCGGCATCGATACAACATCATGTCCTCTTTTTTGCTAAAAAAGCATCACGACAATAAAAAGAAAACAAGTAATGTGTGAATAAATAGAAAAAGAAAATAAAAAATGTGGAATAGGTGGAATATTTTCAGTATTTTGTTATACATGTGGAATATTTTCAGTATTAACCAACAATAAAAAAAATATAATTCCGAGAAAATGTCACATGTATGTTACTTCAACCTAAATATATTACACAACATCTCACAAGTAATGTGTGAATACTTAAAGATAATTACGGAGCATTAAACTATATTAGGTGAACATAAGAAAATATATTATAGAACATCACATGTATATCTTATAAAAAATATAGAAATTACAAGAGTGGGAAAAAGGATAAGACAAAGAAAAGAAAGTTCATGTAAACTACATCAAACAATTTAAGTCTGAGAAAATATATCACATGGATATTACTTACTTGTACAACTGAAATATATCACATAACATCTCACAAATACGGTTGTGAATACGTAAAGATAATCATAGAGACATTAAACTTATACTATGTGAACATCTAAAAATATATCGTAAATTATTAGGTTGGGTTTTGATTACAATAAGGCCCTCCTTGGAACACAGTTGCTAAAACGATGAGGACTAGAATTTGAAAAACTCATGATTTTTGAAGGAATGACCATTTGGATAGGTCACAAGAAACCATAGGGTTTTTACCAAGAGTTTGAGTGGTTGTTAAATCTCCTATATTTTTTTCTCCAAAACAGTAGTTGAAAGAAATGTCCTATACTCAATTGCTAAGAACCAGAGGCATTATAACAACTTGAGGTGTTCAGCTGGTCACATAAACTGGCTGGTTTGCTCTGAGAGAAAAATACTGTTCAAATGGCTGATATCAGCAAATAGGGCGAGTATCAATTCTTACAAGTTATGGATATGACAATAGCTTTAAATTGACCAACGACAAGTATATGAAGTCTAATCAATGGATGTAATAGGTCACACAGTGAGAGAATAATTATATGAAAAATATATAAACAAAAATATTGCAATATTATTTTCAAGTAATCAAACCCTAATATGTTCTAGGACACATGTATTTATATTGTGATTAATGAGAATGGAGCCAACATCAGCTAGAAAAATGCACAAATGTTACATTAAAAATATGATCTCCCCACACTATTTGTACATGTCAGCTTGACTTTTGTTTTCTAGTTATGGTCTCCCAGGGTCATAATCTTATTTTAGTGGTGGCCATTGCACTAAAGAACGTATAGATGATAAGAAAATTAGATCCATCAGCACAACAACAACTGTGGCTGTAGTTTAGTGGTGAGAATTCCACGTTGTGGCCGTGGAGACCTGGGCTCGAATCCCAGCAGCCACATATTGGTTTTGCTTTTTATTTTTATTTATTATCAACAGTGAACATGGCTTTGTTTCCTTCTTACAAGTTGGCTACTGTTCTAGGGTAAGTAAATGGAAATGGGGTACTTTTTTTTTTGCCAAAATTTTATATTTTGTGTTTTTATTATACATTTATACAAGTGGACTGGACTGCTGTGGATCTGGGTATGTAGCTACAGGCTTACAACTTTTTTTTTTTTTTTTTTTGAAGTAACTACAGGCTTACAACTGACCTGGACAGTTTTGGGCCAAGTAAATATGGGCTATATTTCTATTCTAGTACCGCGCCACACGCAGGCTGTGCCTTGTTTTCGTTTTGATCAGTTCCACAGTGCGGTTAGCATTCACGGCGGCGGCGCAAGAGCCAGCTGCTGCTGCTGCCATCACGTTCCATCTTCCGATCTTCGTACTACTCAATCTACAAGAGCCGGCAGGCGGCAGCGATGCAGCGACGACGCACCACGCACGCGAGAGACACCGAGCCGAGCATGCATCAGCATTGCATTGGAGATTGAGACAGGAGCACGTGACCATAAAGCACTCCCCGGTTCAGTTCACCCACCCTGGCCCTGGCTAAAGACACAGCGGCACAAGGACGACGTGACGTTGCGCCGTTTTGTGTTCCAGAGCAGTGACAAATCAGAAATACTCGGCACCGTTGAGGATCGATCGGCTGATCTGATCTGATATGATCTGACGACACACGACACGAGCAGCCACGCCTTCCACCGATCCGATTCCGTTTCAGCTCAACGACCACACACACGATGAGCAAACCAATCGATACGTTGGCCACTCGAGTTAAGGCCTGGTCTGGATAGCTAACCCTTCGGTGCGTCGCAATTTTGCAAAGCATGCGGTCCCATTTCGGGGCTTATATTAACCACTGGTCGTCTACTAATGCAGGCTCTACCAAACCAGCTGTATTTAGTTACTAGTACGTTATCGCACTGTGGTACTTACTCTAGTAGTAATTGTCGTATAGTAGAGTGATTATACTCTACTTGTTGGATCAGCATCAGCTGGTGGTGGTGGACGGTACATCGGATCGGATGAGCATGCATGCCCAACTTCGGCCGAGATTTTGGGAGCTCCGCTGCTACTGCAGTCTGCGGCCGGGCAGTGGGGGGCATCGCCGCGATCCAAAGGGGAGCTAGAGAGAGGGCAGCAGGCACGTACGGGTCGGCTACCGGCTAGACTACTGTTAATGGATCACCTACATCGTTACAATATATATGTTGTGGCGTGACGGCCGACACGTGTAAACACATGTTTGTTTGTTAAAGAAAACTAATGCACAAGTGTTCAGAGCTCAAAAGCACTAGAGTAGCAGCGGATGATCCATAAACCTCACCTAAGACTGTCTCCAATAACGCCATCCATATCCAAAATGGGTCGCGAACAGTAGATTTGCAGCAACAAAATCGCCTCCAACAGAGCAGACAAACGCGAGATGTAATTTGCGTCGGCGACGCCGTGAGACGCAAAGATGCGTCGCCCGCCTGCCTCTTTGGGTCTCCACGCAGAGGGACCCACCACTGGAAGCCGCGCTTCGCAGGGAGAGAAGCCGCCGAGACAGTCTGTGCCGCCGGAGATGGGTGGCGGGCTCGGCCCGCCCGTGGGGGAGGCGCCCGTCGGTGGGGGGGGGGGCGGGGCCGGTGGGGCGGGAGCGGGGCACGGAGGAGGCGGCGCTGCGTGCCCCTGTGGCGAGGAGCAAGGGCACGGGAGGCGGCGACGGCTCGCCATGGGAGGCAGCAGGAGCACGCCGGCGTGGCGGCGCGGGGCCCCGCGCGCCACTGCTGGATCCAGCTGCTCGGCTCGTGTCGCGCCGCCGTGGATCCAGCTGTCCCGTGCCGCGCCACCGCCGGATTCGATAAGCCCCGTGCCGCCCCCGCCGCCGTCCCGCTCGCCGCCGTCCCGCACGCGCTGGCAGAGGAGCTCGGGGAGGGGGAGCCGCGAGAAGGGAGAGGGAGCTCGGGAGACGCCGGAGGAGGACGCGGCCAGCCATGCCGCCGGAGTTGACGAAGAAGACGCGCAAGAGGACGAAGGGCGAAAACGCGTCGCTCAACTGCGTCTGCTGTAGGAGGAGGGAGGATATGGGTCACGGACTTCTTCCCTGTGCGCGTGATGTCCGATCTGGATGTCCCTCCAAGCGGCGCCGGGGCCGGCGGTGGCCCTGGCCAATGTCTCCTCCCGAAAGCAGGCGCATTGCCGGCGTGCAATGCAAAGCAGGTTCCATCAATCCCATCCGTACCGCCGCCGGTTGACGGTGGAACAGGAGCACCGTCCCGCCTCCATTACTGATGGTCGATGGATGTGTCGGCGCCCAACTTGTTCGTTCCAGTCCGCCGCCTCTGCAGTCGTATGCACTGCTGCCCACCATACCAGGTCGTCACCATGCACTGCTGCATCTGCCGCGCCGAACCGAATCCCGCCACAGGTTCAGCGGACAGCAAAATTACGCCGCGATTTCTCCATGCGTACGAGTACGAGCAAGAACAACCAGTAAAGCACAGCCGGGCCACCGCGTTTTTTTTTTTCTTTTTTTTTTTTTGGGGGGGGGGGGTGGTGGTTAGTTGACACTGCCTCGACGCTTTGGCCCTGCAATCACGGGCCATTTCTCCATCTCGTTTTCATATCGATCGACATCCATCACCATCACGGGCTAGTGAGGCAAGGCAGCAGAGCGCTCTTTCGGCTTGATGGCCATGTTGACCCGAGTCACCTTTGCTTTTCCTGCGGTCTGCACATGCTACGTACGAGTAGTGTATGCAGAACTAATCCATGTTGCTTGCATACTGTCATGATTAGATACCTAAATCCTCGTGAAGATTTTTATTTTTTTGTGGCAATCTGTATGGATATGTGGATTCCCCGAGAGAATCATCCAGCTAAGCAAGGAGTACACGCATGACCCATACCCCGGCACGTGCCGTGCCCGGTTGGTTGAAAAGTTTGGCCAGGTTTCGTTGTCCAGCGACGGGGCGCGAGCGCGACGTACGTACGTACGTGGATGCATGCAGCCAGCGCGTGCCGCTTCAAGCTCTATCTCCCCACAACTTTGCAAAGCCAACTGGTGGTCCATTTTTCCTTCTTTTTGAGTTGCGGGTTATGGTTGATTTCCTTCGTCGGATTGGGACGAGGAGCTGAGGTCAAGGACAACTGGGTGGGGGTGCATAACACGGTGTCGCCTGTGGTCAAGATCTCTAAGGGCAGTCCCAATGGTGTATTTATGGTGGTTTATCTACATTAATTAGTCCGTCCGGAGCTTCTCGGATGGTTTCCGGTGCGCCCGCTGCTCCTCCGTCCGAATCGGCCGACGCGGCGCTTCCCGGATGGTGGATGGCGTACCCAGTGCAGATAGCCTGATGGTCGATGGATGTGTCGGCGCCCAACTTGTTCGTTCCAGTCCGCCGCCTCTGCAGTCGTATGCACTGCTGCCCACCATACCAGGTCGTCACCATGCACTGCTGCATCTGCCGCGCCGAACCGAATCCCGCCACAGGTTCAGCGGACAGCAAAATTACGCCGCGATTTCTCCATGCGTACGAGTACGAGCAAGAGCAACCAGTAAAGCACAGCCGGGCCACCGCGTTTTTTTTTTTTTCCCTTTTTTTTTTTTGGGGGGTGGTCAGTTGACACTGCCTCGACGCTTTGGCCCTGCAATCACGGGCCATTTCTCCATCTCGTTTTCGTATCGATCGACATCCATCACCATCACGGGCTAGTGAGGCTAGGCAGCAGAGCGCTCTTTCGGCTTGATGGCCATGTTGACCCGGGTCACCTTTGCTTTTCCTGCGGTCTGTACATGCTACGTAGGGCTAGGAGTAGTGTACTATGCAGTACTAATCCATGTTGCTTGCATACTGTCATGATTAGATACCTAAATCCTCGTGAAGATTTTTAGTTTTTTTGGCAATCTGTATGGATATGGATTCCCCGTAGAGAATCATCCAGCTAAGCAAGGAGTACACGCGTGAGTCCATGATGACCCACACCCCGGCACGTGCCGTGCCCAGTTGGTTGAAAAGTTTGGCCAGGTTTCGTTGTCCAGCGACGGGGCGCGAGCGCGACGTACGTGGATGCATGCAGCCAGCGCGTGCCGCTTCAAGCTCTATCTCCCCACAACTTTGCAAAGCCAACTGGTGGTCCATTTTTCCTTCTTTTTGAGTTGCGGGTTATGGTTGATTTCCTTCGTCGGATTGGCGCGAACTAGTCAAGCGCCAAGGGATGATGGCCATGGTGCGGAGCAGCACCGACGAGGGACGAGGAGCTGAGGTCAAGGACAACTGGGTGGGGATGCATAACACGGCGTCGCCTGTGGTCAAGATCTCTAAGACCGTGAAGGAGGGCGTCAGGGCGAGAACGATGCCGTGGGCATGCAGATCCGCGGGCAGTGGTGGAGGCACCACGCATGCACGGTCGGGTTGGCGCCGCCGCGGCGGCGGTGGCACCACGCTTGCGGGCGGCTGGCTCGGTGCAAGCAGTTGGTGGGCAACAACAATGAGAAGACACCGGTGGCCTGGTGAGAGCACATGAGAGTTTTTTTTTCTTATAATTATAATTATAGGGCGCACGCCCCTGTCCATTAACCATCGTCAACAGACAAGAAAGAGCACATGAGAGTGGGAGATGACTTGAGGGCTTTAGCGTTGAAGGCAGCCAGACTGCAACGGAGCTGTGGTTTTGGTTAGCCATCCATTTGAGTGCTTTGAGGAGCGTGTGAGTCAGTTGTAGCCTAGAAGGGCAGCCAAGCTGCCAGGCCACCTTACCAACAGCTCGATTGATCTCACAGGTTGCGCCCGCAAATGATCCTTGCAGGTCACTCACGCCCATCAGCGTGCTCATTAAACTAGTCGTCAGTGTGGTTAGCGGCTGTTATTACTACTACTATAATGCTCTGTCTCTGTTCTTGGCAGAGGGGAATTACGACTGTGGTCGGACACGGTGGTCCTTTTGGTCGCGCTCTCACATCGGTTTGTGTGTGAGCCTGTAGTCTGTACAGTAGAGACCAGAGATCTGACTGACACCTGCTACCGGCTCGTATATTTGTATTTTTCCGCATATACACGGTCAGGATCGGAGCCCACCGTTTTGGAGTTTGCTTTTCTTGTTCACACCGGAATCCATTCACACTAGTGGCACAGCGTATATCTACACCTCCACTGTTCTCGCATCACGCTGGACAATACTTAGTTATATATGCACTTCATTCATGTCACGGCAACGGCAGCACTCAGCTCAGGTCGTGCCGACGCCAGCTAGGCAGGTAATTGCGGTACGCCTCCCCAATAAAAAGCTGCTGCACCTTGCCACCTGGCTGGCAGCGCAATGAAGCCCCGGACACTCTCCAGTCTCCACCACAGCGGCACAACCAGCCTACAGCAGCCAGAGCACACAGCACACACAGCAGACAGCACATAGCTGTAGTCCGTATAGCACAATGGCGGGCCGCCGAGCTCGTCTTGGATCGGATTCCATTCCCCCTATTCCCTTCCCCAAAAGCAGTGAATTATGCAATGCAATCACGGTTTCCCCGAGCCTTTTCCAGTTTTTCCTCCTCCTTCCTCCCCCACCACCGTCCCACCGCCGCCCTGTAATTCCGTTTCCACCGACGGACTCCTCCTAATCTCCTCCCATTTCTTTTCGGGAAGATAGATGCTTTACTTCACTCACCTGTAACGCCGCACCAGGCAACGGCACGCCGCGTTAGCATTACACGTCCCAGCTAGCACTAGCACCACACTAGCGTACTGCGCTACAGAAACCTCCATTGCCAGCCAGCCAGCCGCGCTTGCCTCTGCCGCTCGCTCTGCGTATAAGTGTTCCTTTCTTCCTTGGCCGCTTCTGCGCTCGCCTCCCTTCTCCTCCACCGCTCCCCCTACTCTCTCTCTTCTAGATCCACTCCTCCCCGTGCTCACGGCTCATCCGCGAGCAGATTGAGCCAGGGAGGCCGAGGCCGAGGGGGAGCCAGATTGAGCCATGGCCTCCTCCTTCTCCTGGGCTCTTGCCTTGGTTTCTTGCGCTGTCGGCCGGTGCGAGCGTGGCGCGTGGCTCCGAGCCCTGGTGGAACGAGACGCAGGCGTACGCCACCACCGCCAGCTCCGGTGGCAGCAACGGCGTCTTCGTCGGCCTCACCCTCATCCAGTCGGCGGCGGCCAAGGGCGCGGGTAATTAATTCCTCTTGTTCCAGTTCCACCACCGGAATTGTGCCATTCTTTAATCTGCAGTACTATACTCCTATGTTTTGTTGCAAAGACTAGTTTTTTATTAGCAGCCATGCCCACGCGAGTTGTTGGGTTCAGTCGCTGGGTCGAGACTCGAGAGTGTGTTCTTTAGTTGGTTGGGTCATTGAGTTGTGTGAAGCATGTTCCGACAGTGTTGACCTTGGTTGGTCAGCGCATCTATACAATAGATTGGATTGTGATTTCTCTGATATCGCTTTTTGTTTAGTAGGTGCCGTGTTGATTGAGTGATCATGCAGGGCCATGCATCCGTCATTTGTTTGGTCCTAGCACTGATCCTGACAAATGTATGGGTGTGGATCTAGCCATGCCACTGCCACCGTTGGTGGTTGCCATGATGAATTATTGTTTTCTTTAACTTTTGTCATGAATTATTGTTACCTGATTGGGGCAAAAGGAACACATTACCATCGATTGCTTGTATTTTATATACGCTTTTAGTATGTGTCGAGGTGATAGCCAGCTGACTATTGTAAAGTTATTTGCTTGTATTGCTCAAGATTTCAACTTGCTGTAAGGTGGTGTTTTCTTTTCTTTGTTTTATCTATTTCAGGTAATCTTTTTGCGTGAACTTACTAAAAAAAAAAAAAAAAAAAAAAAATCAGAATTTGGAAGATCTATGCACACCAAAGTTAACCAAAGTGTCGGGTGTTAATTTCGTTAAAAGCAATAGCTGGATTCCCCAGCAAGTGTGATGTACCAAAACTTTATATGCTTTCTAGAAAAGCAGGCATCCTTTCAAAAGGGGAAAAAAAGAAGCTGTATATTGAAGTAGTTCACGAGTAATCAGCTTTATTCTGGCCAGAATTCCAGTGTGCTGGAAATTTAATCTAGCTTGTAGCAGGGCAATGCTGGTAAAGTTGATGCTTACTTCTTGTGATAACCATTACAGTGTGCTTGGATGGAAGCTTACCAGGTTACCACCTGCACAGAGGGTTTGGATCAGGAGCAAACAGTTGGCTCGTCAATCTTGAGGTGAAGGACACCACATGATTCACATAGACACGGAGCCACAGAGAAACTTATGGAAATGGCACTTTGTACTATTATATGTTGCAATATGCCAGTTAGGCTTAACATCTGCTTGTGACAAATTGTATTTAGGGTGGAGGATGGTGCAATGATGTCAGCAGCTGTGTGTTCCGCAAGGGCAGTCGTCGGGGATCATCAAATCACATGGAGAGGCAACTCCAGTTTACAGGGATATTGAGTAACAGACGTGAAGAGAATCCTGGTATTGTTCTCGGCAAATCTGCCTCATGATTCTTTTTGTTTTTAGATTTCATACTGCAGTTTTGCTCACATTAAAAAAAATATTTCTGTTGATTATTTAGCTATTGTTTGTGGTTATTATGTGATTGTTATTATATTTTTCTCTCTCTTAGATTTCTACAACTGGAATAGAGTGAAGGTCCGGTACTGTGATGGTGGATCTTTCACTGGTGACGGTTCTGATGCGGTTAGTGAAATTCTGTTTCAACTCGTGACATTTTGTTTCCTTATTAGTTTCAGACCGCAAACTATATGCTCACGCCAAGGGATGCTACTCCAAAAATCTATCTTTTCTTTGTTTTGTTTACTGAACCACAACAATTCACTGTCTGATTCCCTTCTTTTTCTTTAGGCTGCAGGCCTTTATTTCCGAGGTCAGCGCATTTGGCAGGCTGCTATGGATGACCTAATGGCCCAAGGAATGCGTTATGCTAATCAGGTATTTATACTTAATTTTCTCTACTCTTCTTTTACTCATTTCTCTTTAGCTTCTCAGAAGTCATTTTCATGTCCCTGATGCAATTTATCGTATACCAGGCCCTTCTTTCTGGATGCTCTGCTGGTGGTGTTTCTACCATACTTCACTGTGATGAATTCCGTGGATTATTTCCATCAAATACCAGAGTCAAGTGCCTGGCTGATGCTGGAATGTTTCTTGACACGTATGGCTCACACAACTAATTGAAACTTTCTTTGATACTTTATCTTAATCATAGTCAATATTTGCTACTACAAGGAAACTGTAATCACTTCAATTGTATATTGGTGTGAATTGGTCCTTTAATCATTTGCAGTGTTGATATTTCTGGCCGTCGGGAAATGAGATCTTTTTTCAATGGCATTGTGAGATTGCAGGTATGCACTACTTTGTCACCATATCTTTTCATTTTTGTTTTTACAAGAGTTTCTTCCTCCTATCAATGCTATTTCTACCATTGATGCCTCTAGTCTATTAGAAAATTTCCCTGATTGCCCTTCATCTAAAATTCAGGGTTCTGGAAGAAGCTTGCCCAGGTCTTGCACCTCACGCATGGATAAAACCTCGGTAATACAAACATCAAGTAATATCTATCAGAGATAAAACTTGTGAAGTTTTGTTTTCCTAACTTCTCCATGTTTCCTACAGTGCTTTTTCCCGCAGAACGTGTTGCCAACAATTCAAACACCAACTTTTGTTTTGAACACTGCCTATGACGTGTGGCAGGTATTGTTATGTGCATAGTGTTACACTGTAATTGGTCTGGGCTCTGGAATTGAAATTGAGTGTAAACCAGAAAAAAAAAGATCAACGTAACTCACGATCCCGTATTTTCCAGCTTCAACAAAGTGTGGCCCCCAGAACAGCTGATCCCCAAGGTCTTTGGTCAAAGTGTAGGACGAACCATGCCTTCTGTAATAGCAACCAGCTTCAATTTTTGCAAGGTATTACACTGATGTCCCAGTTCTTCTGAGTTGTAATTCATTAACTAAATTAAGGCGAGTTCAGCTGATCTCCTATGCATGATGCAGGGTTCAGGAACCAAATGCTTGATGCCGTGAGGGGTTTCTCTGTGTCAAGGCAAAATGGTTTGTTCATCAACTCATGTTTTGCTCATTGCCAGAGCGAGAGACAGGATACTTGGTATGCAAACAACTCGCCACGTCTTGGTAACAAGGTACACACGTAGACAAGCAAATATCAAAATATCTTGCCTCAATTTATGGAAGCATTTCTTTGTGAAGCTAGTCAGTGTATCTCTGAGCCTTCTTCAACATCTTATGGTTTGCAGAAAATCGCTGACGCTGTTGGAGATTGGTTCTTCGAGAGGGGAGACGCGAAGTACATGGACTGTCCATACCCTTGCGATGGCACTTGCCATCATCTTGTCTTCAGGGGAGACCATTAAAACTATTCTTCAACACAAGCAATTTCATCAAATGGTAAAAGGAACAGACCCCAATGGGTACAGAATCAAAACAAGGTATAGATAGAGAAGGTGCAAGTGGTCGGCTTGCCCATGTATGTTCATCAATCGATCATATGATTGATAGGACAGGGACTTCGCCCGTGATTCACGGAGGCCTCTGCATTAGCTTCATATATATCATCATGATATCTATTCTTTCCATTGGAAAAATGTCCATGATACGTACAAGAACATTTGGGCCATATTGCCTATCTGTACAACACCGTGGAAGAAGTGTCTTGCGTTTGTCCTCCATCCGATGGTACTATTTGGTATTGGTTTTAAGTTGTGAAATGTGTCATGCCATGCGTGCGCTTGCTTGTTCTGGCAAAGTTGAAATCCTCCTGACCTCGATCCAGGTGCTTGCCACGCCTGGCCGTTGCTACCGTGAGGCTCCTGAGTATACTTCTTCTATTATATTTTACTAGAAGTCTAGAAGAAAAGTCACAAAAAGTAGACTCTGACTCTTAATTTCTCTTATATATATGATGATATATAGTTGATTGCTAAAAAGTCAATATCATTTTTGAAGCACTTTCAACATAGATCTATTAATGCAAGTTTTATACTTAACGCTTTCATATAGTTTAAGGCACGTAAAATTTGTTAGTGAACACAGTACCTAATAAATATCAATTTCTGGTTTTAGATGAGAGAGAAGAGCGGTGAAATATCATTCTTGCCCCTGCCTCTTTCTTCGTCTCTCCTTTCTATTGGTTGTGAGTTCCAGTGAAGCCGTGCCCACCCGCCCCAACCGTGTTTGGAGAGGCCCGCTCAAAATAAATCTGTCAAGATTTGTGACATCAAATTAATATTGTTAAATATATTATAGATGATGTTACTCTTTTCTATAAAATTAATTAAACTTAAGAAGTTTAATTTACGTAGATTCTAAAAATTGATTTATTTAGAGCAGAGTGGTATATGTATTAATTTGTTGAAAGTTTTACCAATCATCACGTCATACATTCCAATCTGTTTTGAGATCGGACTTCATACCATGCCTGAGCACGACCATGAAAATGTTTCGTATTTTAATTTATTTTGAAATTGGACTCTCCATGAAAGACATAGAAACCGTTTGCTCTCTTTCGTATTAGAAGAGAAAGACCACAAAATTATCTCGTTCAGCCTCTTAGCTTGTTATTATTACTATATACTTATCACAAATTGCACGTATGTGTGGCATGTGGACAACTACTAGTTCCGTGCAGCAAATCAAACTTCCAGTTCCAAGCTGCGTGATCCAAACTAAAAAGTCCAAGCAAACCCTTAAGACTTGTGGCCTGTTCAGACGTTGCCAGTTTTGGATTCCTCGAGCCCTGAACATGGATACTAGGTCAAAAACATTCCAAAAATAGGCTGATTCCAAAATGTCAATGCGCAATGATTTACGACACTGACGCCAGATGCGACCGCTTCCCCCCTTCCTCCTCCTCTCTGTTCTTGCAAAATCAGCCGCAAGAATGCATTTATGTGGCATTTGCTCCAACACGCAATGCATAAACCCGATGGTCCCTCTTCTTTGTGACAAATTTCAAAATAGCGGCGTGGGGGGATTATTTACCTAATTTCTTTTTTTCTTGAATTTATTATATTAACTGATTTGGACCTCACATCTTTCACGCAAGTTGAACTATTTGCTACTCTCAGCAAGTTAGCAGATGATATGTTGCACCGTGCCACCCTACATAGGCTTTATATAGCATCAACTCTTATTCCAAATTATAAAATATTTTGTCTTTTCTAGATGTGTTAAAGGAATGGAAGGAATAACATATGACAAGGAATCTGCTTTTGTTAATTGAGCACGCACCGCTAGCTTTTTTGTATAATACTATTTAATTATATCATGTAATGTTTGGCATAGTTGGTCCCATCAACGCTCATTATCACTTTCACAGCGAGAAATACAAGCATGCATAGAAGCAATGGCGGACCATATGCTCAATGGAGCCTGAATAAGACTATCTGCAGCGCTGCCCGGTAAACGATCCGGGAGCACCGTTTTACTAGACCAATGCCTGCAGCGCGTCCGGGGAAGGCTGCGCTACCCTCCCGGATCGCCCGTCGTCCGCCACAGCCAGCCGGCCTTTCCGTTCCTCGAATCGGCCGGCCAGCGTGGCGTGGGGCCCGCGTCGTCCGCGAGAGCAGGGGCCGGGCGAAGAGGGTGGCGCCGCGGGGCTGGAGAAGAGGCCGGCCGGGCGGCTGCCTTCGCCGCCCAGCAAGCCGCCCGCGCCGCTGGGCAGGGGGAGGGAGGAGGCGGCGCCGGGCCGCACGAGCCGAGCAGGGAGGGGAGAGGAGAGGCGCGCCTGGGCCGCCTGGGCCAAGGGGGAGGAGCGGCCGTTGCCGACGGCCGCGCTTAACTCGAGCTTCGCCGCCGCCGGAAATACTGCCACAGACGCGAATCAAGCCCGGCCGCTGAAGCTCGCTGCCATGCCAAGCATGGGCTTAAGGCCATGGCGTCCAAGGCCCGCGCACTGCCGGCATGGCTCGCCGCGGCTCGAGGCCGAAGCTCTAGGCGCGCCGCGGCTCGAGCTGCCGCGCTTCGAGTGGGCCCGAGCCGCCGGCGAAGTCCTTTGCCGCAAGCGCAGGGACCAGCGGAGCTCCGCCGTGACGGACGAGCAGGCGCAGGGACGAGCGGATGCGGGTGGGAGAAAAGAGGGAGGAGAGAGAAGAGGGAGGAGAGAGAGAGGCTGGGTGGGGAGAAAAAGAAGTAGAGAATGACATGTGGGTCCCACAAATATAAAGGATGAATGAGTGCGGAAAAAAGTAGTATAGAGGATGGAATCTCGATGACTAGGATGAAATATTCATTTTAGAGGATGAATTTAGAGTACCACGAGTGCGGATAGCCTAAAGCTCGACACTGACAAGACACGTGCTTTCTATGTGTTTTTAAGCTTGGCGATATGATTAATACCTTAGAGTGTGTCGGTGCCAGAATTTGAGCGGGCACTCAGGGTCACTTGGCTGACTGAATCTATCACTATGAGGAAGGTAATAGTGGCCCTATCGTGCTGGAGACCAAGGTGGCGAAAACCACCTCCTGCCGCCTGCTAGATTGATTTTTTTTTTTTTGTAAAATCTAGTCAAAGTATAAAAGATTTAATTTAGGATAAAATCACTTCAACCAGAGACAGAGGATAGTGACCAGGGTCCGTAGCCTCAGGTTCCGTTGCACACGCACCGTACGATCATGCATGTGCATTCGCGGACGGAGACGGACAACAGTGGGATCCCCGTCGAACGTGGCGTCCGCGGTGGCAAGCGTACGTCGTCCAGCATGCATGGTCTGATGAACGACGACGTATCGGGGGCCGGTGTCCTCGCTCGCTGTCGCTCCCCACCTCAAGCACCTTGGACGGACGACGGGCAAGGGCAACTACGGGCGGGGCTGGCGAGGGACAAAATTAAGGACACAAGGCACACGCGACGGCGACGGCGACGCGCACAGGTTGTCTAGCTAGCACGCCCTACAGGCCACAGCGACGTCCCGGCGCGCGCGCCCCACCGTACCCACTGCATGGGCCGGCCGCCAGATCGGCTGCGCGCGATGGCTCGCGGCGCACGGGACACGCGTACACACTGCACCCCGGCGGCATTCACGCGCCGGCCGGTCCGTCCGGGGGCGAGAGGGACGCGTCGTGCAGCCCCTGCCCCTTTCCAGTTGGGTTTTCTCTCCTCTTCTCGCGGCACGGCAGGACGGGGCGACGGGCGGACACGGCGACGGGGGCCTGGTGCGGGCGCCCCCGCGGCCGGCGGGGCTCCCCCCCCGGCCCCCAACCCCAACTCGTGCTCATTAGCGAGCAGCTGCGGCAGGTGGGACGTCGCCGTGCGCGTCCGCCGTGGTGCTGTGGTGGGGTGAATGGACAAGCCACAAGCGCACGCCCCCGTCAGACGGGACGGACGGGACGACCCCCCGGCTGCGGCCTGCGGCTGGCGTCCGCTGCACTGCGCGCGTGCGATGCATGGCCCTGTTGCTTGATCGACGTGTGCGGGGCCGGCGCCGGCCGGCGGGGACCTCCGACGATCCGGACCTGCAGGCAGGCCCTGGCGTCGCCCGCCCGCCCGCGCGCGCTGTCAGTTCAGCGTCAGCGCCCGCCCAGATTAATGAGTTATTATTAGTGCCAGCTGATCGATCGAGCACTGCAGCATGCTCATGTAGCATGTGTCACGTGTGGCCCGGCCTGGAGCTCACTCCGATCCTGCCGTGCTTTTGACATGTCTCACCGATCGACATCTCGCGGGCCGGCCGGTCTAATTAGACTACTGGACATGTCGTGATGAGGATTCAGATTGTGTGGCGCGCGTTGTTGCCTGCGGCGTAGTGTGCTCCGTGGTCACAAAAGAAGTGACCTTTTGTTTTTAATTCTAGACTTCTTGTTTTGACGGCTCGTATTATTTCAATTTTGTTGTCATGGGGAAACGATCTGTTATGATGGATTTATTGAAGCATATGCAAGCAATAATAATCATTGCGTAGTTTTAGCGATCTCGACGGCACGTTCTATCGCTACCAGCATATGGCGAGATCCAATTGACATGCGTGCAATTGCATCCACAAGCAATATATATACTACACGATAATTCTGCTGTTCAGCTGGATATATAGGTGAAGCAGCAACAATCATCATCAATACTACAGAAAGGATAAATGATAGCTGCAGTAGATGCAATTTATTTTTATTTTTGCGAATCACTTGATTGTTCATCTATGCCTGCCTGATTGTGCAGTCACTTGAACGTGACAATATATATATAGGCGTTACGCGGTCGCGGTCTAACGCATGCACGTACGTACGTACCACAGGAGTTTTAGCATACGTACAGTATATTTATGCTAATATAATCGGATCGTACACGTGGGATCACCAACGAGAGGCAACGACCGTGTGAAGTTGACACAAATTAAAATTGTGTTGACATCAAAAGGAGTCCTAATATGGTCATATGGAACGTTGCCAACAATGGAGGGTACGGTTAAAACTAGTGAGTCCCTTATTACTGTTGAAAGACGTGCATTGCACGTTCGCGAAAAAAAGAGTCCCTTATTACTGTTGGCTGACGGCTGACCCAAGAGTGCATCGCTAACTGACCCGACTCTGAGCTTGTCGCCGAGATCGATTGGCTCGTGTCGTTGAACCGACCGACTACGTTTCTGCCGCCGGCTTGATCTGAGTGCATTGCCAACTGACCCAACAGTATGGGTGTTGCTGACTAGTCTGAGTCACCACTAGACAAGATTTACATAGAGATGCATATAAGGTGACTGATAGAAGATGTCACTTGCCACTTGGCTTGGTTGTCCGATCCAATAGAGTTTCAAGAAATTACCATTCTTCACGTATATATAATAATGAGGACTAGCGTAAAATCTCCGATCCGTTAGAGTTTTCAAGTAGATTTGTTTTAGAGTTTTCAGTAATACTGATAGGATATGTCGCGGGTTTAAAATCATAGCGAGTGTAGTGGTTGTTCCGGTATCCAGAGTTTGGACACTCAAAACGTGGAAAGGACACAATTCGATTTATTCAGGTTTGAGCTTTTAACCCCTACATCCAGGAGTATAGTGATCTTCATGTTAGGACTTAGGAATGTTCAGTCAAGATTACAATATGGTGGATATGTTTTAGAGGTAGGGGATTTTTAGTATCTTATTGAGCAAGAATCCAGTGTCATGGGTTCATGCCCCTTATATTCTGAGGAGGATATGGTGTACAAGTTGGTTTGGTTGCAGTCTATGGTCTATGCAATCTACAGTGGATAGACACTCAAAACATAGGAAGGAGCCGACAACAACCCTCGACATCCCTTATTCCAAGGAGCCTGAGGAGGCTAACCTCTACGTCCCCCCTTGTCTCTGGAAAAAGAATAGTGGCCTTCATGTTAAGGACTTAGAAATGTCCAAGAAATCGAATTATACTCCCTCCGTCCCATATGGTGGATTTAGCTTTTTGGACTTCATATTTGACCATCCGTCTTATATTTAAAATATTTATGCAAATAATAAAATAAATCAATCAATATTCAAGTATCTTTGTTGATAAAAGACATCATAATAAAATAAATTATATTTATACAAAAAATTTGAATAGGACGAATGATCGAACAAGATGGTACGTCCCCAAGGTGACAAACTCAATGGGACGGAGGATATGGTGTACAAATAAAGGACAAAGCAAGTAGTAGACGTCTATGAGCATGGTCTATGCAGGCAAACAACAAAAGTCAAGCATGATTGCGACACTGCCCATGGAATGCATAGGGAGGAAAGTTTGATAATGCAGTAATATCAACCCCCCTTTATTTTCGACATCCCCGCTGTGCCATTATCTTGGCAATTGACCATCAGGTGTTGCTTACTGTGGCACAATCTCCACTAGGTGAGCCTTCTTAATTAAGGCTTTCTTATCGCAAGAAGCCTCGCCTAGAGGGGTTGATGAGTAGGCCCTGGAGTCATCCACTCCTGGAGTTTGTAAAGTCCCTTGAGACAACTATTGTGTCATTCCGGTTGCGTGACCCTACAGAGAGTGGCCGACGTCGACAATCCTCACACTTGTTGAACAAACACATGACGTGGCATCTCCACACCTATCGCACTTCAAGGCCTGTTGGGTTCTTGAGTAAGGACCCAAACTGTGGCTCAGAGCATCGGTTGGCAAGCCCGAGCCGCGGTGAACTCCTGAGCCCGGCCTGAGCAACAACTGCAGGCGTGTTTGAGTTCGCCTTGACTCCTTCCAAAGGGTGCATGCAAGCGTAACCAATGGATATACACCCAGGCGATCCATAGGATCGGTCGATGGGTATACGCTTCCGTCGGTTGGCTTTCTCTTCCCGAGAACTTACCATATATTAGACTCTCATCATCGCTTTATTAATCCAGCTAGCCAGGATAGAGTCTTCCTTGAGCACGGAAGCTAGCGTGCCTGAATTGTCATTTATTTTTTTGCGTGTTTATATCGTGGAAAATATATATCGCTTGGCACTCATGATATATACCGAGCAAGCATGATATATTCTGTCGGTGTGGAGGAGGGAGGAGGAAATAGTTTAATTAAAAAACACGTGCGATTACATATGCTGCCCTGTCTTGAGGTAACAAAAGCTGGGGTGGCGGCGACCCGAATCCTGCCAGTGAAAACGATCTGTTCCCATTCAGATCATCAGAGCCAGCCCGGAATCGCCAGCCTTGTGCTTTTTGCGGCCGCACTCTCCCCTCTCTCTGTGTGTGTGGCGAAGGAGAGATCACACGCACCGTACACATTAACAATCACTAAATATTAGAAAAAACCAGATGAGAAGATTGCTGCATTTATACTCCAAACACAGCCAGCTGGGTCGAAATTACAAGGGCATTAAAAAAAGGCCGTCTCGTTCATTCGCACTCACACAGCATCAACATGTGGTTACCATTGGTTTGTCGTCTCTTCAGATGGATCCACACACACACGCTGCATTGCGCTGTGCTGTGTGTCTCCAAGTCACGCATGTGGCCACAAGCATCAACCCGGCCTAATCTATCGTGCCTGCTAGGTGCTAGCCCACCATGGCCATAATTGCCTAGATTCTGCTCTAATTAATCGCAATGAATCCCGGACAGCAATGCATGGTATGGTAGCAATGCACGCGTGGATAGATGCCCATGCATGTGTTGCCAATTTGCCGTGGTGGCTGCTTCTGTTTGCTTGCGTTGCAAATAACTGGTGATGTCATGAAGTGATGTTAACGCAAAGCGTCCGGGCGGATCGCCGTCGTCGAGCTGTGCAGGTGCAGGTGCAGGAAAGTCCCAACAGGTCCATGCATGCACTAGCTTGACTCGATCGCGGCTGGCCAATCGATCAGCCATAGATTAGATAGATACCCTGGTGTGTCAAGGTGAGAATAATTCGGCAGGAGAAAGTGCGGGCGAAGTAGTGGGGGGGCAGAAAGGAGACTCCGCCTGCCCTACTAGGACGACAAGACCCGGTGGACAGTTACAAAGATACGTGTACCTTTTTCAGGAAGAAACACAGTACACACAACCACATGCTCATCATATACACACATATACCTAATTATTTTATATGATTGCACACACATAGACCCTACTTTTTTTAGTCAGACCTAAAAATTACTTCTCTGTTCTAAATTATAATTCCTTTGATTTTTTTATCTCAAGTTTAAATGTTCATTCTATTTAAAAATTTGTGTAATCTTGGTTGAATTTAAGTCATTATTGAACTTTTATTAATAAAGCAACCCACAACAAAAGATATTTTGCACAATTTTTTAAATAAGACAAGTAGTCAAACTTAAGGTTGAAAGAGTTAAACGAACTATAATTTAGAACAAAGTTAGTATTTGCTAATAGTTGGCCGTTGTCACCATTGCATTGGCTTCATCCGAGAAAAATTCTCCCCATGCCTCATGTGCATAGCGCCTCTGAGCAGCACGACCTAGATATCGTCCACGTGTCATGATGCCTTTCGGACTGATCCATTCATCCAACTCTTTAGAGCCGCCCCGCCTTCTGCTTGTAGAATAAGGATTATAGGGGTCTGGAAAGCATGGGGCACAACATATCTGCACGGCAAGGCAGCATACACGTAGAGAATTTTTATCACCTCCCCTTCACTTTTCTCTCATGTTCGCTTGCCTTATCAGTCGAGCTTATCAGCTGTTCGAACAGTATTTTTCTCTCACAGCAAATTAGTCGGTTTCTCTTATCAGCCGACTTATATGATTAGCCGAGCACTCCTGTTGTCCTCTCCTTCCTAGTGCCGGATTCGACGCTCGACGGCCTTGTTGGGTGCTTGCCCAAGCTTTTGACTCTAGCAAATGCTAGGCCTCCATTGCAGTATGATATGCAAAACATGCAATTTGATCAGTGTCTTGTGATTCGTCTGAGCTCCATTCACATGTAAGATCTGTCATTCCTCCTTTCCTCTCTCTCCCCAATCCAATGCCTTCTCTTTTCTAGATCTAGATTTTGCATTGTTGGGGAGGTCTAGGTGCAACAGGCTATGATATGTGTGGGCTACGACTGCAAACTTACTTTGGTGTTGTATGTGGAGATCATCACATATGGCGGATGGAATGTTGTGGTTGTGCCCGTATCAGGTGGAGCTCGCTTGAGGTGTTTGCATCATGGGGTGCGGGTCGCACCATCGCGTGCCAATCGTTGGCAGATAGGGTCATATTCACAAAAATAAAAATATTAGGTTAACGTAGGTTTACAAAAATCGGTGGAGCGCCCAAAAATGGAATCTGCACAAACCACCGCATCCCCCGCCCCTTCTATTAGAATAATAGACCTCTACTGCAACATGTAGGTAAATAAATACAAAATTGCAAGAGGGGAGCATTCTCCAAGACATTGCAATTTGCAAATGTTTATGCTGTCTTGAATTGTGTCAGCATACGTCTAATCTCTTCTAATGTAATTAAGCAACCCATCACGCTCTAAAGAAAATTTTGTTTACCATACCCTACCAAGTGCAAGTGCATGGCTTTTATATATATTTTTTTATACCACGAACGAAGCTACACTGAGTTCAGGTTTCAAGACGCTACACTGAGTTCAGGTTTCAAGACATACTATATATGTAGTTTAAAGATATACTATCTATACCCCTGATTGATCAGCATATAAAAGGCGATCGAAAATCATTATTATGTAGTCCTAAATCTTCAGTCTTGGAGAGAAGTCGTTCTTTCTAGAAAAAAAAATTATAGCCTTTTTCGCGTATCATTCACGAATCACGACAACCTTTTTTTTTTTTTTTTCGCTGGGAGGGAAGGTGCAAAAGGGATCGAGGGAGAGAGAAATTAAAGGAGATCAATCGATGGGGCTGAAAAGTGAAGGGCATCGAGAGGAGGAAGGGGCCGGGCGTGGATTGAGCGAGCGAGAGTACACTGATCACACTCGCTACAGTATGCAGTGCAGGCACCTACTTGAGAGCGACCTCCCGCCCTCCCCTCCCTCTCTTTTATACCCCACCTTCTTCGATCCCATCCTCTCTCGTCTCTCCTCACTGTCGTCTTCCCGGCAGCGCTGCAAACAACGGCTAGCACTAGCAGAGCTCCGTGGTAGCTTGCGAGCTACTACCTCGGGCTGCGCGGCATGGCGAGGCGGACGAGCGGCCCCAAGAAGAAGCTGAGGAGGGGCCTCTGGTCGCCGGAGGAGGACGACAAGCTCGTGAAACACATTGCCAAGTATGGCCATGGCTGCTGGAGCTCCGTCCCCAAGTTAGCAGGTAGTACTAGCTAGCTAGTATATATACCATGTAGAAACCTTAATTAGAGCCTAGAATTTGTTAATCCGGTTCCTGTCATAAAGCAATGGCTATGAATGTTACTTGAACTGAAATGTGTCTAATTTTTGTTTTCAAAGAAAATTCTGTGAAGATACATTGTTTGCTTATGTTAATTAGGTCTGGAGAGGTGTGGGAAGAGCTGCAGGCTGAGGTGGATCAACTACCTGAGGCCGGACCTCAAGAGGGGAGCATTCTCGCAGGAAGAGGAGGACCTCATCATCCATCTCCATTCCATGCTGGGCAACAAGTAGGTGGCAGTGGCAGACCATGCACACACACACACACACAGCATTAGCAGAGCAGAATCGCTAGCTAATTTAATTACAATTAACTGACAATGTTGATGAATGATCGGCCAATCGGGAATAAAATGATTTTGTTTTGCACGAATAACACAGGTGGTCTCAGATTGCAGCGCAGCTGCCGGGGAGGACGGACAACGAGGTCAAGAACTTCTGGAACTCGTACATCAAGAAGAAGCTCCGGCAGCGCGGGATCGACCCGGCCACGCACAAGCCGCTGCTCCCGCTGGCCGCCGAGGCCGCCGGCGCGGGCAGCACCCGCACGGCGGTGTTCAGCGACGCCGAGCTCATCCTGTCGTCGACGACGACGGCGGCCGCAGGGCTGCAGCACATGCCGCCACCTCCACTGACGACGGCAGCGGAGAGCTACGTGTACAGCTACAGCCGCAGCGGCGGCGACGCGAGCGACGGCTCCCTGCAGTCACTGTCGGGGTACAACAACAGGAGCAGCAGCAGCAAGGAAACAGCTGCAGATCACTTGGGTGCCGCAGCCGCCGCGGGGTACCTGCAGGACCCAGCAGCAGCCGACGCGCTTAACTGTGGCCCCTCCGGTGGTGTCCCGGCGGTCGTTCTCCCGTCGGTGTCCAGCTCCAGCACGCTGAACTCGATGGCTGGCCTAAGCCCCGCGGCCACCACCGCCACCGACGAGCAGTGCAACAACAACTGTAGCCGCTGCTGCAACAACAACAACGGGTTCGAGCTGATGTCGACGCCGCCGCCGCCGCCGCAGAGCCATGGCCACAGCTGCTGCAGCAATACCCATGACCTGCCGTGGCTGGAGCTGGGCTCGAGCGGCTACGGCGCCTCCGCCGCCGTGGACCACTACGTCGCGGCGCTGGACGAGCTCAAGTGGTCCGACTACGTGTTCGACGGCTACGGCGGCGGCCAGGCGGGACAGAGCATCTACGGCGACAGCAAGGTCGCCGTGCAGTTCGTGGATGCCAACGCCCTCCGCAGCAGCAGTTGGTGCTTGAATTGATCCATTGTCGGCGGCCCAACGTGCTCGGCGGCGAGCAGTTAATTTATCGGCCGGCCAATTCCAACTCCAACACGTACAGACACAACAAACACTTATACGTACGTGTGCATGTGCTCGTATCGTACGTGCCTAGCAGCTACGATTGATTGATGGCAGCTCATGTTTGCATTGGTGGGCTTCTGGTTTGCAAATTATTTCGTTTTCTTTCGGATTGGATTACCGGGCTTGCGTTGCGTATTAATTTTCCGGTGCGGTCGGTCGGTCGACATGTAGAGTACGTGCAGCAAACCATGTGGTGATGGTGAATTGGGGGTGACGAGACAGACAGATAATGAAATACATAGAGAGAAAGATTATGTATATGATACAAATGTATAAATGAGAGGTGTTGAATTGAATTACGTGGTTGATTGAATATAAAACCGTGTGATTGGTAAGTAGCCTCTCTGTTTCAGCGTTGGCTTTATTTATCATAAATCGGGGTCCCCCCGGTTTTTGTTTTTCTTTTCGTGATGGTGTAGGTGTTGGTCCTGATGTCGCCCGTGGGCTAGGCTACGAAGGGCATACCAATAACTCAGTCAGATAATGAGTCACTGATCACTGTCGTAGCCTGCCAAAATTAAACATGCATACGGGTCCGTAGGCTATTCTAAGTTTACCTAAGTTTATAGAAAAAACATCAATATTTATGACATCAAATTAGTATCATTAGATGAATCATGAAAATATATTTTATAATACATTTATTTGGTGTCATAGATAATATTACTGTTTTCTAGTCAAATTTAAGATACTTTTACTTTATGTGTATATATAAGCATTTATTTGGGTCAACATATATTTATTATATATAGCATCCTACAAAGCTGAAGCGGGCTCGCCCATGGCCAAGCCACAGAATAGAGGGTGCTAGATTCTACATCTTGTCAATTAATGTTTATAAGCGTTGCTGCTGCGACAAGGAATATGTATTTTGTCAATGTTTTTGACGATCTAGAATTTTGTGTATTCTGGAGAACGGGGTGGGGGCATATATATTGCATACTTATTTTACAATCAGTGGGCCTCCTGACTTGATCGGCTTCAACTTCCACAGCCCGGCCCATCAAGACCTGATGAACATAATTACAGAAACAATGCACACCAGCACATTTATAAACACAATCATATTACCGACGGCGGAGGTTTATTATATGCCATCAAGGATTGAAGGAAGGTTTAATGCTTGCAGCCTTGCACAATACATTGGATGTAATCAATTTATTGTCCAATCTGATTGTATGGAGGTGGTACAAACAATGAAGGATGACTATACGATGAATGTAATATTAGGGGGCGTTTGGATACGCCGGGATAGGGATAGGGATGGGGATATCCCCACCCCCCAAAGGGTATCATTGAATCTTAGCCATTCATTCTTTACATCTCATTTAATTCTAGCCGTTCATCTATTTCCCTTTCCCTATCCCAATCTCTATCCCCTCTATCCAAACGCCCCCTTATATGGAGCCAATTTCAGGATATCTTCATTGAGTATTGCAGTAGGAAGATAAATCAGGTGAACCATAGTCTAGCAAAAAGAGTTATACAATATAAACGAACTTATATTTAGGATGATGAACCCTCTAGTTTTATTCCAGATCTTTTGAGAAAATGATGTAACAATCCTAAATGAATAAAGCCTGCTGTTTTGTTTTTTTTTACAAAAAATTCCCAAATGCTTGTGGTGGTTATGGAAAATGCTCAAGTTCTTCCACTGCTTGACCTAGGACAGTCATGGAACGCTCAACTCTAATGTAGGAGACTAGGAGTATTGATTTCTCTTTCATCAGATGCGGCTCTCCTGCTTGTTGAGGATGCCAGCACTATTTTTAGCTTCTGGTTAGGAGATAATGGATACGTACAAGCAATGCCGGAAAACAGAGATGGTTTTGATGAGAAGGTTCGGCATTTTAGCTAGCAGAGATAGAATGCAGTGGTCACCACTCACCAGGCAGGCCAAGCAAGCTTCGGACAAACTTCACTAGACGCAGCTGAATTGAAGCCCACTCGCATCTCAAACTCAAAGCCAGCATGCATTTTTTTTTTTTTTACAAACACGACTTCACGTGTCATTGCCTTAAGAAGAAGGGGGCCGAAAGTACGGCAAGTACAACACGACACGGACAACGCCACAAAGACAGTGACGATCACTCTCCTCTGACGCGTCTCATCACTACCTGAAACTCTCACGGACTGGGCCATCAGATGGGACGAAAACAGGTTGCTAAGTGGGCTGAGACATAGAAAGGGGCTTCACCTGCACAAAAGAGATCAACAAACCAAACATCGTGCGATCCAAAGCGTCCACCAAAAGAACTTGAAACCGTCTTCCTCCTCTGAACTATCCGGGACCTCCTCGTTCTCGGCTGTTTTTGCTGCTACCCTGATTGATTCCTGCTCTTTCCATTATTCTAATATCTCTCTGTTTTTTTACCAAATTTGTGGGACAGGGGGGAGTAGATGCGTAGAAGTCAACAATCTGGGTAAAGTCCAAATTAAGTGTTATAATCTAAGTTATCGGTGCTCAAGTGATTAGACTAATGAAGGTCCTGTGGATTAATTAAGTGAGTCAATTATAGCAGTACCAGCTGGCTAATGACCTCCGTATCAGACCATAATTCTACATTGACCGAGTCGGTTTCTTATCGCGGGCAGCAAAAGGCGAGACATATAAAAAAGCAACAGGCGGGGGCGTGTGAACGTGTGCCGCAAGCACGAGGAAACGGATTCCGCACGACCAGAAGCTGGAAATCACTGCAAACGAGTAGTATGCTTGTTTTTGTTTGCTCGGGAACTCGACGCCAAGCTGCCAGCCGCGCACAAGGGCTAACCGATCGGCGCTATGCCGAGTCAAGTGATCGAGCACGGAAGCGAAAGTGAAGGAAACCCAGTCAGCTACGCCAACGAGCCTAATAAGGTACGGCCGTACGCGGCCCCGTTCGTCCTTGTTAAAAAAGAAAAAGAAAAAGAAAAGAACGTGCCCTGTTTGACAAGAAATGGGTTGGACAGTGGTGATCCGAGGATGAGACGGCAGATCAGCTGGCAATTGAATGAACTGTTCAAAGACTTGAACAGCACATGCTCCAAATGGTTACCCAGGGCGATGCGGAGGAGCTATGTTTCCAGGCTCTTTCCGGTGTATTCAAAAAGGACGCCGTCTTTTTCTACTATGTGTAGTTGTAGATGTAAGATTTGTACACGGTGGTGTGTATGTGGTGTGTGTAGAGTGGATGTGTATAAACCCACGGCCTCACTACATTCTCTCTCCCCCCATCCCATGAGAGGCAGTCAAAAAGTCAAGTAATCGAGCACGGAAGCGAAAGTGAAGGAAACCCAGTCAGCTACGCCAACGAGCCTAATAAGGTACGGCCGTACGCGGCCCCGTTCGTCCTTGTTAAAAAAAAGAAAGAAAAAGAAAAGAACGTGCCCTGTTTGACAAGAAATGGGTTGGACAGTGGTGATCCGAGGATGAGACGGCAGATCAGCTGGCAATTGAATGAACTGTTCAAAGACTTGAACAGCACATGCTCCAAATGGTTACCCAGGGCGATGCGGAGGAGCTATGTTTCCAGGCTCTTTCCGGTGTACAAAATGGTTGCAGCTCCATGACTACTCTATCGATCAGAGGAGCCACTTTGCACACAGGTGTTTGGTACATGTACCGCCAGAGCCAGAGCCCTCGCGAGAACCGTTAGGTTGCGTGTTTGGTTAATTGGTTTGGAGACAATAAGGAATGCTTCGCCCCAATCCTGTTTCTAGGGACTAGATCGTCCTCGTTCCACGTTTAGTGCAAAGTTAGAGCCATCTCTATTTTGTGCTTAGTTCCAATATATCTAATATGGGATAAGGAATCTGACTAATACGGTCCATTTGTCAATCTATGTCCCTTTCTTCTTCCTTCGGCACGTGTTCGGCGGCTGTCTACCTGCTTGGGTGTGTCCGCCGCCGCCAGCTTACGCGTATCCATCCCCATGGCGTCACCCGCGCGCGTTCGCCGCCCGCGCCACCTACACGCTTCAGGCGGAGCCATGTCGCGGCCGGCAAGCCTGGTGCCGCCATGTTTGAGGCCGGCGAGCTTGCGGCCACAACGCTTGAGGCCACCCGAGGCCAATGAGCCTGTGGTGCCCGAAGTTGTCGCGCTTGAGGCCAGTAAGCTTGCAACATGATGAGACCCGAGGCCGGCGCACCCAAGATCACTGCCCAAGACTGCCGTGACCGAGGCTACCACGCCCTATAGACTTCCTCATACACTCGGGCCGTGTTTAGATTGAGAAAGTTGAAAAAATTTGGAACTGTAGCGTTTTATTTGTATTTGATAAATATTGTCCAATCATGAATTAACTAGGCTCAAAAAATTCGTCTCGTGATTTACAAATTACAACCAAACTGTGCAATTAGTTTTTTTTACTTACACTTAGTGCTCTATGCATACGGCTAAAAATTAATATGATGGAGAGAAAAAAAAACATAAAATTTAGATGGTACCTAAATAAGACCTCGTTTTATTTTATCTCCTAAAATTTTAGTTACCAGCTCTTCCTTCTGTAGAGAACATATTCTCTGAGGATGACTCCATCGCTGGATGTCTTTGAAATCAAATGCTGCCCCGCCCCTGGAGAACACTGCCGTAGCGGACAGGCACGATTTGACCGTTTCCTGCTCACGATTTGCATACCACCGATGGCGCCACCGCCACGTGATCGTGATGAGAAGCTGGCACCCGACACGGAATCCTAGGCGCAGAAAAAATTCGAGCCCAAAGGGACCCGCGAGGGCGACAAGGCCTGGCTATGGCTTGTAAGACTGACTCCAACAACGAAACGCAAACACAAAAAGGGTCTTATACAGTAGTTTTGCGTATGAAAAACGGCCTCCAACGGAACACCCAAAGAGTACCCATTTTGCCTACCGGCCGAGCTGAGACGCAAAGATGCGTCGCGGAGGAGGGGCGATGCAAATCTCCGGCCCGGCCGTGGGCCCGCGCCCGGGCGCCCCTCCTCTTAGATGGGCCAAAATAAGATCTCCACCACGCCGTTTATCTCCTAAAATTTGGCCGTTCCTTGCCCGAGGCGGTGGAGTTGGTGGCGACCGCGGATCCGCTCGTCCCGCCTTGTTAGAGAACATATCCTCTGAGGATGTGGGGGCATCCATCTGGATGCCTTTCGCCGCCACGCCCAAATCGATGTCCGCCCCTGGAGAACCACGGGCCACCGTAGCCCCCCGGACAGCAGGGCTGCCAAGCCCGGCGACCGGCCACGGTGGTTTGAGGGCCAGCCAAGGGGCCCTCGAAACGGCCGGCGGCGGCGGCGGCGGGCGCCCCCGCCAGGTGACGAGGGGAGGTGGGGCAGGGCGTGCCGTGGTGCTGGGCTTGCGTCCTGGCTGTTGGAGACGATAGGATTTGGGGTGCGTGTGTGCGTGACCCAAACGTCGTATGCGTCATGTGTTTGCGTCGTCTTTGTTGGAGTCAGTCTAAGCTTCCTCCACCAATTGGACCACGGACCACGGCAATATGGACGCCACGCCCGCGTCAGCGAGCCGCAGCAATTGGTGCGAAACGCCCGCCGCCCGTGCGCATCATCGCTCATCTCACCCACGCCCAAGCGTGCGGCGCGCCCATCACTAACACCAAGCGGCTCCGGCTCACCGACGGCCGATGGGGCGCGGATGATCAAACCGGAACCGGCCAAGAAACACGCTACAAATACCCTGCTCTGCTCCCCGCCTCCGTTCACTTGCCATTGCACACGAAACAGACGCGAGCAGCTTCTCCCAAGAATCGTCGTCAATCTGACTAGCTGCAATCTCGCTCGCTCGGTCCACGCACTCCACCTATCGATCGAGCTGACCTCACCAGCCAGCAGCGCAGACAGTCCGCCATGGGTGGTCTGGCCTGGATGGTGGCGGCGGGCGTCGCGGCGGTGCTGGCGTCGTGGGCGTTCAACGCGCTGGTGCGCCTCGTCTGGCGCCCCTACGTCGTCACCCGGAGGCTGCGCGCGCAGGGCGTCCGCGGCCCGGACTACAGGTTCTTCATCGGGAATCTCGGCGAGATGAAGAGGCTCCGCGACGAGGCCGCCGGCGTCACGCTGGACGTCGGCGACCACGACTTCATCCCCATGGTGCAGCCGCACCACCGCAAGTGGATCTCGCTCTACGGTACGTGACGCGTCCATCGATCGCCGTTGCCGCTGCCTCGATGGATCACGATGCTGACGACGGCCTTGTTTACTTACTCTGCTGCTGCAGGCCGGACGTTCCTGTACTGGAACGGGGCGACGCCGAGCTTGTGCCTGGCGGATGTGAACGTGGTGAGGCAGGTGCTCTTCGACCGCACTGGCCTCTACCCCAAGAACGCCACGAACCGGCTCTTCATCCGCCTCCTCGGCAAGGGCCTCGTCCTCACCGACGGCGACGACTGGAAGCGCCACCGCAAGGTCGTGCACCCGGCCTTCAACATGGACAAGCTCAAGATGATGACGGCCACCATGTCCGACTGCGCTCTGTCCATGATGTCCGAGTGGGAGGCGCAGCTGCCCAAGGGCGGCGGCGGCGGCGACGCGGAGGCGGAGGTCGAGCTCAGCAGCCGGTTCGAGGAGCTCACCGCCGACATCATCTCGCACACGGCGTTCGGGAGCAGCTACGAGGAGGGGAAAAGGGTCTTCCTGGCGCAGAGGGAGCTCCAGTACCTGGCCTTCTCCACTTTCTTAAAGGTCCAGGTCCCGGTGTTCAGGTACCTCCCGACCGAGAAGAACCTCCGGACATGGAAGCTGGACAAGCAGGTGAGGGGCATGCTCACAGACATCATCAAGGCCCGCCTCGCCAGCAAGGACACCGCCGGCTACGGGAGCGACCTGCTCGGGCTCATGCTGGAGGCGTGCGCGCCGGAGCACGGCGAGACGCCGGCGCTGAGCATGGACGAGATCATCGACGAGTGCAAGACCTTCTTCTTCGCCGGGCACGACACCACCTCCCACATGCTCACCTGGGCCGCGTTCCTTCTGAGCACGCACCCGAAGTGGCAGGACAGGCTGCGGGAGGAGGTGCGGCGGGAGTGCGGCGACGAGGTCCCCACCGGCGACGCGCTCAACAAGCTCGCTCTGGTGAACATGTTCCTCCTGGAGACGCTGCGGCTGTACGGCCCGGTGACAATGATCCAGAGGAAGGCCGGATCGGGCCTCGACCTCGCCGGCATTCGGGTACCAGAAGGCACTATCTTAACGATCCCTATCGCGACGATCCACCGCGACAAGGAGGTCTGGGGCGACGACGCCGGCGAGTTCGAGCCGGAGAGGTTCGAGAACGGGGTCACGAGGGCGGCCAAGCACCCCAATGCGCTGCTGTCCTTCTCCGGTGGGCCGAGGTCATGCATTGGGCAGAACTTTGCAATGATCGAAGCTAAGGCTGTGGTCGCCATGATTCTGCAGAGGTTTGAGCTCAAGCTGTCCCCTAGATACGTCCACGCGCCTATGGACGTGATCACTCTGAGGCCCAGACTTGGGCTCCCCATGCTCCTTAGGCGCTTGTAGGTTTTTCATGGAGCGCGCCAGATGGGACAGATTGTATTCTCTCTCTTTTTTGTGAGGAAAAGAAAGTTATGTATTACTCAAAATTAATAATGTCCCGAGCAACAATTTGCTCAACAGATGCTGGCACACTTTTGTTTTTATGATCATGTTCGAGAGCACGTTTTTCATTAAGAGAGTAGCAACACAATTATAGAAGGATCCATCACATCCTAGCAAATTTGTAAAAGTTGGGGTTTGCCTATTCCATGTTGTCAGTTGTGTGCGAGTTTGCGGGCTATTTTATAAAAGAAGGAGCGTTTTACAATTAAATCACATCATGATATGCCGTACTTCCTCTATTCTTTTTTACATGTCACCTTCTTTGCTCTGAGTTGAACATCAATATCTTTGACCATCCATTTCAATTAAAAATCCTTATAACTTCACAACATATAGATACGCCATCCATTTATAAACGTTACCTTAAATTATCTCTCATAGTGGTACAAGTAGACAATTTTAATTGTAGACTTAGAAAAAATGGCATATTATTATTGGTTCTGTTATAAGATATCCAATGATTGTTACAGGCAAATGATGATGATAAAGCCTACCAATTAATGGCTAAATTTTCTTGTTTATTATAAAAGTTTATATGATTAATCTTCTCATCTGTTGATTCTTAAACATCAGTCGGTTCGGACCTCTATTTAGTTCCACCCAAGTTTCATTCTGGTTATGGATAGATCACTCTGGTTTAGGTCCATAAGTAGTGTCAATCATTTTATGAAGACTCATTTTTGCTACGGCTATGGTGGGTTCCATTCCCTTAACCAAGCAATTGTCTATAAGTCGTCGGCTCATTCTTCAACAGGCACACGGTCAGAGATCACTTTCTCCTCTCACGGCTTAGGAGCTCAGCATGGTTTCACGTTTTATTTCACTACCCATTGAGGGTTCTAGGTGGGTTCCATTTCCTTATCCAAGCCATTATCTACGAGTCACCGGCTTATTCTTCAATAGGCATACGGTCAGAGATCACTTTTCCATCCCATACCACTGCTTGGAAGCTTAGGATGGTTTTATGTTCTATTTGACTACAGTATGAACATATGCGCGTAACATCTTATTAAGATTAAGGTAATTGAATCATCGGCGCATAGGAAATTCAGAATTAAGATTGCTCAATCCGAGCAACAATCTAGCTAAACATTATATACTAGCAAAACATGTTTGTGCGTTACAATGGAACGTACAATTTATTACTCGGTGATTGTACAACTTTTTAAATGAGTTTGGTCCAATCTTAAATCAAACAAATATAATCTCATGTGAAAAATTGGCAAGAGATTAACTCAATTTAAATTGTTGTATGTATTTGTTATGAGTTTAAATAGGTCGAAGGTGAGCTACACGTCTACAGAAGCATCACGAATAGGGTCAATCAGCTAGGGCAAAACACGAATAGTGCGGTGTTAAGGAATGTTTTACGGCTCCAAATTCAAAATGAGAAAAGTTATAACTTTAAAAATTAATTATTTCCAATTTACTATTTAAAAGAAGTTATAAACCAAAAAATTCTCGTTACAGGCAAAATATGAATAGTACGGTGCTAGGTTCGGACAGCTAAGACATGACATGAGTAGTGCAGTGTTAAGGAATGTTTTACAGTTCCAAACTCAAAATAAGAAAAGCTACGACTAAAAAAGGTCATTATTCTAATTTACTATTTAAAAAGGAACCCAAATAATGCTCGAGTGCCATATAGATTAACCGTTAAAAAAGTTATAAACCAAAAGGTTCTCATTACATGGTTGGAATTGGAGGATACTAGTAGGCACTACTAATCTATACATACATACTCCTAAAGTTCTGCACCTTCAAAGATCGTGCCCCCCTCACATTCTACTGTTCCAAGAACAGTAAACGCGACTCCCTCCTCCCTTGGCCCCACAGCGCTGCCGCCGTCCACACAACCGCCCCACCGCACGGGCTTCAGCCACGGCAACACCCGCCAGCAGCTTCCCAGTCCGTTTAGGCCTCCACCAATCGATCCATCCCGAAGCCTCACGCTGGTGCTCCAGGCCTCCACCAATCGATCCATCCCTTCAGGCCACGGTACAGCCGCTCGGACGCGAGCGCGTATTGGCGCACCTTCGTCTCAGCCACTCCGAGGCGACGGCGTCCGGGCGCAGCTTCTTCGGCCGCTCCACCTGTGCCAGACGGCGGCCGGCGCATCTCCTCCTGTCCTCCGTTCCTCCCCGGCGCAGACACTAGCAGCGGAGCCGTCGACGCTTCCAGGTGCGTGGCGGCCTTCCTGCCACATCGCCGGCACCCCCAACGCAGTTCCCCTGTAAGAAATCCTCTTTCCTCGATGTCATGTTCTCTTTCCTTCCTTTGAATTCACTGGAACCCTGACCTTATCTGTTTACCTCCTCATGATTCTTCTACAGATCTATTATTAATCAAGTCTGATTATACGTGAACGAAAGTTTCTTTCAACTGAATACAGGTTCATGGCGTTACATTCAGTATGTAGATGTTACTGTCAGTTTCCAGTTGTTCGAGCAGTTTCACCTTCTTTTCCTATTTCTTACCAGATTAGTTCTTCCCAATATTATTAGCGACATGATTTCCTTTCTCAGATAATTGCTTGATTCATCATCATGTTCTCTTTGCATAATTTTTGGTAAGTATAATCTTTACGAATTGTACTGTGACGCCCCATCGTCAATTTTACAGTCCACCATTGATCTATTTGTCATTTTTCAAGTTGTTTTCGGCCATGGTCAGTACAGTTCAACTAAAATAGTTAGATACGTGACCTCCCAAATACAACAAACAATCAGTACAGTTCAACTAAAATAGTTAGATACGTGACCTCCCAAATACAACAAACAATCTCTTTTGATTTGCAAGTATATTGTCAGTTCAAAAGCTACCATTTTGTCGATGCCGAACCACTAATCTACATGTTGCATCGTTCTGTCTGTTCGCTAATTGACATTTACCTCATGACTTTTCCTTTTATCATACAATGCCTTCAGTTTGCCAGATGTTTCACGTACAATATATTCCAGATTGCCTAAGCATGAGCAAGAATTTAGATATTCTTAGTTTCGAATAACCACAATGTATTTTATGATAAGAAGATTTTTAAACATAATTAAATCTCAGAGATGGCAGTATCTAAGAACACTAATGTGCCAAATGTATTCAGTTTTTATGAGCAAAATTATATGGTACAGATTGCTGGCCTGCGGCCCGCGCAACTGCGCGGGGTTCTTGCTAGTAAGCAAAAAAAGCTGGTAAGTCCATTACGTAGGGTGCATAGATACAATACTCTGTAATTGAATATCATATAAGTAGCAAAAAAAAACCAACAAATACAATACTCCAATGTAACATCTGGCGCACACCATGAAACCTACAGGCGTTTGAGGAGCATGGGGAGCCCATGCCTTGGCCGCAGGGTGATCACGTCCATTGGCGCATGGACGTATTTCGGGGACAGCTCGAGCGCGAACCTCTGCAGGATCATGGCGACCACGGCCTTGGCCTCGATCATGGCGAAGTTCTGACCGATGCACGACCTTGGACCACTGGAGAAGGACAGCAGCGCATTGGGGTACTTGGCCGCCCTCGTGACCCCGTTCTCGAACCTCTCCGGCTTGAACTCGCCGGCGTCGTCGCCCCAGACCTCCTTGTCGCGGTGGATCGTCGCGATTGGGATAGTCAGGATCGCGCCCTCGGGTACCCTGACGCCGCCGAGGTCGAGGTCTGATCCTGCCTTCCTCTGGATCAGGGCCACCGGGCCGTACAGCCGCAGCGTCTCCAGGAGGAACATGTTGACCAGCTTCAACCTGTTGAGCGCGTCGCCGGTGGGGACCTCGTCGCCGCACTCCCGCCGCACCTCCTCCCGGAGCCTGTCCTGCCACTCCGGGTGCGTGCTCAGGAGGAACGAGGCCCAGGAGAGCAGGTGCGACGTGGTGTCGTGCCCGGCGAAGAAGAAGGTCTTGCACTCGTCGATGATCTCGTCCATGCTCAGCGCCGGCGTCTCGCCGTGCTCCGGCGCGCACGCCTCCAGCATGAGCCCGAGCAGGTCGTTCCCGTAGCCGGCGGTGTCCTTGGTGGCGAGGCGGGCCTTGATGATGTCCATGAGCATGCCTCTCACCTGCCTGTCCAGCTTCCGTGTCCTCAGGTTCTTCTCGGTTGGAAGGTACTTGAACACTGGGACCTGGACATCGAAAAAAGTGGAGAACGCCAGATACTGGAGCTCCCTCTGCGCCAGGAAGACACGTTTCCCCTCCTCGTAGCTGCTCCCGAATGCCGTGTGCGAGATGACGTCGGCGGTGAGCTCCTCGAACCGTCTGCTCAGCTCGACCTCGACTTGGCCGCCGCTCTTCTCCTTCTCCAGCTGCGCTTCCCACTCGGACATCATGGAGCGAGCGCAGTCGGACATGGTGGCCGTCATCATCTTGAGCTTGTCCATGTTGAAGGCCGGGTGCACGACCTTGCGGTGGCGCTTCCAGTCGTCGCCGTCGGTGAGGAGGAGGCCCTTACCGAGCAGGCGGGAGACGTGCGGGTTGATGAGGTTCTTGGGGTAGAGGCCGGTGCGGTCGAAGAGCACCTGCCTGACCACGTTGACGTCCGCCACGCACACGTTCGGCCTCGCGCCGGTCCAGTAAACGAACGTCCGCCCTGCAGACACATGCATAGCCTCGTAAGAAACAAAATCATCCAGCCATGCGAGAAAGCGATCGAGCGCCGACGAAGATGCGTACCGTAGAGCGCAATCCACTTGCGGAGATGGGGCTGCACCATGGGGATGAAGTCGTGGTCGTCGACGTCCAGCGTGACGGCGGCGCCCTCGCCGCGGAGCCGCTTGATCTCGCCGAGGCTCCCGGTGAAGAACCTGTAGTCCGGCCCGCGGACGCCCTGTGCGCGCAGCCTCCGGGTGATGGCGTAGGGGCGCCAGACGAGGTGCACCAGCGCGTTGAACGCCCACGACGCTAGCACCGCCGCGACGGCCGCCGCCACCATCCAGGCCACTTCCATGGCTCGCGGGTCACTACTGTCTCTCTTTGTCGAGCTGCTGCTGCTGGTGCTGCCTCTCAGTCAGATCGGGTCAGCCGATCGAGTAGGAAATCTTCTGCTAGATCGCTTGGTTGAAATTGAAACTGAAATTCAAAGAAGGCTGGATTTGCCGCTGACACTTGGATCGGAGGTGAGGTTGTTTGTGTGGAATGCTGAGGCTGCTGGAGTCTGCTATTTATAGGTTTGACGTTGTAGTTATTATTAGGTGCCGAGCAACTTGGTGGGCACACGAGGGTTGTCTGGTGAGATCAGTGATGATGTCATCGTTGAATCTTGTCCGGCTGTGCACCAGCTTCTGTGGTGTGAACGGCGTGTTGTTGTGTTGCAGGTGAGTGATGGAGAAGACGCGTCGCCGCCCTTGCGGTTTCTGGAAGACCAAGCCGTCGTCCCAAATGGTGTTCTGTTCTGTTTTGTTTACTCTGTTATTGGATTGTCTCGCGTCAGGTTTCATAAAACTATAGGAAACGTGCAAACGCTTCAAGTTCACACACAGCGTACCATGCTTGAATAAGTAAGAGAGAAACCAACACGCGCACGTAGTATTAGCAGTCTTTTGTCGAAACGGTCGAAGGACAAAGGAAGCTGCTTGCGAGTTCGTTATTAATCGAGGCAACAAAACTGGACCGGGGCACTGGCTTTTTGTTTATCTACCAGTGGTTGTAAGGTGTTAGCTTTATGGTCATAGCTTCATCAATTAGTTGATGGAGCAACTTTTCTTTATCTGTCTGAATTGGCTTTAGCTGAGGTTATGCTCCTGCCCCCTAATTTTATACGAAATCGACAAGACATAAAGGATGTTACTTGAGGAACTAATTGGAGTGGTCTCTTTCTCTTCCTTATGTTAGGAGCCCTAGCTATTTCTCGGGAACCATCTTGCTTGGGTTCTTTAAAATTAAAAAGGAAACGGTTCCAGTGGTTACTGTTGTCGATAACTGTCAATATGTACCAAAATCAGTGGAGTATGATTTTATTGATTCACTCTCAGTATGTAAAAATGGTGCGCTTGGGATCTTGGACTCCAATCACTGGTGACATCAGAACCTAGGTCAGCAGCACTAGTCTACTTGTTCGAAGAAGGCGAGTGCTGCACACACGCTGCAGTTGTAGTCGCCTTCAGCTGCACGTACTCTTGTCTCTGTCCGTACTCCCGTTGTTCTTCTAGAAACAGATACCCGCTTACGAAAAAAGGCATATAAGATTCTTGAAAAAAACATAGAGACGTTAACGGCAAAAGGCCCAGCCCTGGGCGGCTGCCGACTGGCCCAGTGATGTACTGATTAACGACACGAAAGCATGAGCTCACTTTAAACCATATTATTGAACCAGATAAAACAACAAGCAATAAAATAAAAAATAGATAAAACACTTAAATTATAAGACAAGTAAGCTCCGTCAGACCATACAAATGCACCATGCAAAGGGTTTAGTTAAGATATGCCAAATTCCGTCAGATCCACAAATGGAACCCAACCACCACCCTCGAACGTTTGGGCAAAAGATCGCTAATTACGTCCTCATGTTGCTTTTATGTACTCAAGTTCATGTTATGATAGCTTGACAAGTTGGAACAGAAGATGAGTACCAGAGACATAGTTCTTTTCTTTTGTATCTTTTTGATGCTTCCTACTAGACTGTGAGTAATTCCTTAGTTTTCTTATTTTTGTCGGTAATCCCTGCTAAGTAAATCTTTAGTCGTGTTACACCTCTAGCGTATTTATCTGCTACATTCTCGTCACAACACTGCTAATATTCCTCTGTTTTAAATAATAAGTTACATTAAATATAAAAAAAATAGAAGCGACTTACTAGTATCTATACTATAAAGGAGCCTAAGAATTAGAAAATGCTTGTCACCTAATAAAATCTTACCCACCTGAGTTTCCTACCCTTAGATTGCCATTGAACGTATTGGATTACTGTGTTGACTGTGGGTCCAGGACGCTATCTGACATCTGACTTATGAAACTCGTGTGTTCGAAAACAGCACCGCCGAACTTTTTTCACCCGGAAAGTTTCTTACCCAGCCGTGTACCCGCGACCCGCGTCCAGGACTCCGCCTAAGGTAACCGCCCGTCTTCCTGGCCTTCTCGATCCCCGAGAGTCCAGACTCCAGACCCCCGACGCTGCCAGACCGTACCCAACCGTCGCCGAGGCGGATGCGGATGCCTCTTCCGCCTCCTCTCTCTCCCGTCCTCAATGACTCTCCTCGGGAGCAATGGCGGGGAGGGCCCAAGCGGCGAATCGCTCTCCGATCTCTCCAATCTGCCCGACGCCGCCCGCGCTCGCCCATGCAGCCACCTCCTCTCCCTCGCCGTCGCCCTTGGCGTAGCGGGACAGGGTGTCCGCGGGATCTGCGATCAGCGCGCGAAAACTGAAGGAGAAGACGAAGAATTTGTTGACCGGCAATGGAGATTGTCGTCGGAGGCGAAGCGGCTGCAGTTGGCTGATGTGGGCGGGGCCACCCAATGGGACATGCTGTACGTTGGTGACTCCCGCGTCATGCTCGGGCACTCGGCCGTTGAGTGGTCGGCGGCAGGGTGGCCGTCGCCCAGCGGCTGTCCACCGAAGATAACGCAACGTCCGAGAATGTGCAGTGGGAGATAGCCGCGCCCAACCCCGTCCGAGGAGGGTGAAGGGGACAATTCAGGTGAGAAACACGATCAGTTAGCCGTCTCATTTGATTGAGTTGGTGCGCCTATGGTTGAATTTGGGGTAAATATCTCTGCTTGTTTTCATTAAAAACTGTATCTTTCTTTTGTTACTTCTTGGTGTGTCTGCGTTAGAATTTGTAGTAGTTTGTTTGCGAGTTAACATATTACGTGGTGGCATTATTGTACTGTTATTAGTTACCTGATTCACACAATCACACTCCAGTGTCAACAAATTATGCCCCAGCGTGGTCCGGGGGACCAGAGATTTGGAAAACAAGCTTCCTTGATCTTTTAGCACGTCATACAATTTTCTCCTTTTCTTATGCCTTCTATCTATGCTTGATATACTCTAACGGGTACAGTATTGCAGAAATCTTTAGAACTAAAAAGCGATGTGACAAACTGATTTCTTCATGCAGATTTCAGATTGTATATTCATGCCATGCCTGATTATAAAATCTAGAATATCTTATCTTCAGTTTCTTGGCCTTACTATGGCTGATCGTTTTTGTGCTTCCTTCGATATATACATGCTAAAAAACATGCATACCACTTATCCCCCTGAACATGCTCAGACTGATCCTGATCCGAAAAACAGTAAGGGCTTTTAAGTCAGAGTATGTTGTATTCCTCATGGGTGTTTTAGTTTCTGCCCTTCACAAAGGCACATTGTGGGAATTTCGGCCAAAAACGACGTAGTGGTTTAATGTAGTTGTATGTGATCTGTGATGCTATCTAAATAAAGTTTCTTCTATTATATTTGCAGGTGTTAGAGATGTCATCGACGATCTATACACTGTATGTTCTTCTGATGTTGAGTTCCATTTGTGGCTGTTTAACCCTGCTGGTGATATGTAGATGCATACCATTGACCTGTGTTTATATCCTATCGATTGTAGGCTGTATTGCACACTGTTTTTTAGAATGCATTGATGCAGGACCACATTGCTCTCCCGCCGGGTTCTTTGGACAAATTAGGTTGCACTGCACCAGCCGGGGCCAGTCCATCCTGCATGTTATTAGTTGATGTTATTGCCTTATACTAAGCCTTATTGATTTGGTGTTTTCTATTTGTGAACATTAATCTCAATCCTTGCTGTTTCTATGGGGCTTCAGGCTTGAATCTTGAGTCCTGACCAATTTATCTCAGGCTCAAACTTTTCAAGCTTCCTAAAATTATTGGCTTTTAATTTCATGTCATTTGCATTAATTGTAGCTTGCTTGTGCATTGCAAAATATCCATTGAACATTACTATCCTGTGTCTATCAATTTGGTTTGGCAGTGCTTATGAGTTTTTTTACTTTTAAAGGCTGATGCTTGCCTAAACCTGAAGAAGACATGGATATTGGAACACATTTGCTTCATTTTACAAGGTATTAATTCTGGAATGCCTTCTAAACTTGGTTTTATTTTATTTAAAAACCAATTCACAAAAACAGCTCACATAAGCCAGCTTTCTAAATCAAAGCCTAAACAAACAGACCAAGTATAATTTCTCATACTAAGCAGTGGTCACCATCTGTCTATCCTCTTGGTGGTGTTTACAACATAATGAATAATGATGTCAGATTATTATGTGCTTAATCTACCAGTTGGAGCATGCCAAACTGCATATTTGTTTGCACTACAGTTGTAACTAGAATTGGTTTGCAACCATGGTAAATGTGCTATTTGTCAATTTGCATGGTTATTAAGTGGTGCAAGTAGAGGCCACTTTCTTTTGCAAAGGAAGGACATAGAAAGACAGGTAGCATGATGAAAACCCGAAGAAGACGTGGATACTGGAACATATTTGCTTCATTTTACAAGGTATTAATTCTGGAATGCCTTCTAACATTGGTTTTATTTTATTATTCAAAAACCAATACACAAAAACGGCACACAGAAGCCAGCTTTTTAAGTCAAAAGCCTAAACAAACCAAAGTTTTAAATCTCCGGTTGGCTATTGCTGTAGTTGTTAGGCGATGGTTCCAATAAACCCTTTAGCCGGATATTTAGAACTTTGAAGCAAACAGACCCTTTACAGTGTAATTTCTCATGCTAAGCAGCACCAGCTTTTTAAGTCAAAAGCCTAAACAAAGCAAAGTTTTAAATCTCCGGTTGGCTATTGCTATAGTTGTTAGGCGATGGTTCCAATAAACCCTTTAGCCGGAGATTTAGAACTTTGAAGCAAACAGACCCTTTAAGTGTAATTTCTCATGCTAAGCAGCAGTCACCATCTGTCTATCCTCCTGGTGATGTTTACAGCATAATGAAAATGATATGAAAATGTTGTCAGATAATTATGTGCTTAATCTACCAGTTGGAGATAGTGCATACCAAACTGCATATTGTTTGTGCTACAGTTGTAACTAGAATTTGTTTGCAACCATGGTGAATGTGCTATTTTTCATGGTTAATTAGGGTAATGCAATTAGAGGCCACTTTTTCTGTAGAGGAAGGACATGGAAAGACTGTTAGCATGATGAATGATACATCTTGTTTCTTATGTCTCTTGTCAGTGCAGGTAATAAACACCATACATTTTGGGGCTTCTCTGGTCAGTGTTCGGGAAAGAAATTTGATCCAGCTCTTGCAGACTAGGATGAATGGATGTTGTACTGTATTTTTCGGTTTGTTCTGTGCCCTAAAGAACACACCGGCATTTTGTAGTGATGCGATTTACAGGATGCATCCTTATTTAATATAATGGACAGTCTTTGGCCATGGCTCTCAATAATGTATAACAAATGTAGCATCCATGACACTATCGGCGTGTTGCGGAGCCAAGTAGGCAAGGTATGAGAAGCTGCGCTGCAGCTTGGTTTTAACCTCTGTGGCAACAGCCTATTCTGCATTTCTGCTCCTTACCCAATGACTGCAGGTATGCACGCGCTGTTACTTATGGGAAAATTTTGATGTGTACTGTAATGTAAACGATAGCTCTTGTGAAATAAATTTATCCTTTTATTGTGGGCTGGATTCTGATATATAAATGTAAATATGGTATTGGTGCTTCCCATCCAACTCTTGATGTAAATACACAATTTATTTCTACCTGAATTCTCATCTATTACATGAATTGAGCTGCCAACTCCTGCAGCAAATATGCATTTTATTACTATCTGAATTATCTCTTCTATGAATCTATGAATTCTATGGACACATGCCTCCCATCTTGCACGTGCGTGCCGCACGTGCCTGTCCACTAGTAATTTAAAACGGACACAACTTAAAAAAAACGCGAGTACATGCACCGCAGTGCGTAGGTAGTCGCTTCAGCTGTCCTACTCTCGTTGTATCCCGTACTACGCCTTGTGTAGTTGTAGTTTCTATCCTGTATGCCCGTCCTTGCAGAAAACAAATATCCGCTGACAAAAAAGGATCATAAGATTGTTGAAAATGCATGGATGCGTCAACGGGAAAAAGGACTGAGCCCTAGGTCAGTGCTGTTGCCTCGACTAATTAACCACACGCAAGCTGCAAGCAGGTTCCTACCTCAGAACGTGCTCGTGTTAGTTGTTGATAGTACTGGCACCGAACCAAGCAGTTTTTCTTTCCTTTTTTGGGGGGGGAACTCGAAACAAGCAGGTTGCCTCGACTAGTTAACGACACGCAGGCACACTCTGTTATATCAAGTGATTGCACGTTTTTATGGACACTTTAAATACTGGCACCGAAACTAAAACGTGACGAACTGTATTAATCGTGCGTGGGCCACAATAATTTAGGGAGAAATCCTGTCCACAAGCACGTTTGTGTATTATACAGCCCGACCTTCCAGAGATCGGAAGATCGACGCGGCTTTCCATGTCGATGTGGACAAGCGGTCCTGCTGCTCATGCAAACGAAAACGCCCGTTCCCACTTGCAATGTGCTACCTGCCTGGCATCAACCACCGCTTGTCTCACCGGCCGGCCAGCCCCGACAACCCACCAAGCGCCCCGACGACGAGAACGTCAAACGGCCGGCCGCCAAAACGCGGCATATGACCGTATAAATAGCACCCCTCCACAGTCCACCCTCACCATGCATTCCACACAAACAACCTCACACCTCCGATCCAAGTGTCAGCACTCAGCGGCAAATCCAGCCTTCTTTCAATTTCAATTCAACCCAGCAGGAAAACTTAGTCTAGCAGAAGATTTCCTACTCTCGGCCGCACGTGCAGACCCCATCGATCTGACTGAGAGGCAGCAGCAGCAGCTCGGCAAAGAGAGACACTAGTGACCGCGCCGAGCCATGGGTGGTCTGGCCTGGATGGTGGCGGCGGCCGTCGCGGCGGTGCTGGCGTCGTGGGCGTTCAACGCGCTGGTGCACCTCGTCTGGCGCCCCCCTGCAATCACCCGGAGGCTGCGCGCGCAGGGCGTCCGCGGCCCGGACTACAGGTTCTTCACCGGGAGCCTCGGCGAGATCAAGCGGCTCCGCGGCGAGGGCGCCGCCGTCACGCTGGACGTCGACGACCATGACTTCATCCCCATGGTGCAGCCCCATCTCCGCAAGTGGATCGCGCTCTACGGTACGTACACCCGTCCTCACAGTCGCATCGATCTTCGCCGGCGCTCGATCATCGGTTTCCAGAGTGCCCGGATGATTGTGTTCCTTACGACGACGACGCTGTGTGTGTGGCTGCAGGGCGGACGTTCGTGTACTGGACCGGCGCGAGGCCGAACGTGTGCGTGGCGGACGTCAACGTGGTGAGGCAGGTGCTCTTCGATCGCACCGGCCTCTACCCCAAGAACCTCATGAACCCGCACGTCTCCCGCCTCCTCGGCAAGGGCCTCGTCCTCACCGACGGCGACGACTGGAAGCGCCACCGCAAAGTCGTGCACCCGGCCTTCAACATGGACAAGCTCAAGATGATGACGGCCACCATGTCCGACTGCGCTCGCTCCATGATGTCCGAGTGGGAGGCGCAGCTGGAGAAGGAGAAGAGCGGCGGCCAAGTCGAGGTCGAGCTGAGCAGCCGGTTCGAGGAGCTCACCGCCGACGTCATCTCGCACACGGCGTTCGGGAGCGGCTACAACGAGGGGAAACGCGTGTTTCTGGCGCAGAGGGAGCTCCAGTATATCGCCTTCTCCACCATTTTCAATGTCCAGATCCCGGCTCTCAAGTACCTTCCAACCGAGAAGAACCTCAGGACACGGAAGCTGGACAGGCAGGTGAGGGGCATGCTCATGGACATCATCAAGGCCCGTCTCGCCAGCAAGGACACCGCCGGTTACGGGAACGACCTGCTCGGGCTCATGCTGGAGGCGTGCGCGCCGGAGCACGGTGAGACGCCGGTGCTGAGCATGGACGAGATCATCGACGAGTGCAAGACCTTCTTCTTCGCCGGGCACGACACCACGTCGCACCTGCTCACCTGGGCCTCCTTCCTGCTGAGCACGCACCCGGAGTGGCAGGACAGGCTCAGGGAGGAGGTGCGGCGGGCAGTGGCGGAGGGTGAAGTAAATTATAGGGGGGGCCAAAAAAATTTTTCAAACAACAAACACACAGGTGAACTTGCTGTTCTTCACCCAACTCAAGTACAGAAGGATCTTTCCCTTCCCCTCTCCAACAGTCGATTCAATCACTCTTTTTTTAAATGAGCGGAGGAGTATTCACATGCACCATTGCTATCTAATTAAGAAATCGAATCGTGAATCTAGCAAAATCGTACCTAATTTCAGTAAGAAGGGGATTAGGTCTTTGTGGATTGAAGAAACAACCTGTAGCAAAGGACAGGGCTCCTCCGCTCTTGCAGTTGAAGTCTCAGCGATGTCAAAGCGAGGATGGCGCCGTCACAGGCGATGGGAGCGCGTGGACAGCAAGTTGCAAGCACGCTGCTGGCCGGAGCACAGGGAGACGCAAGCAAGCTCACGAGTTATCGCGCCCGTCGCCGGCGGCCGCCTGGCGGCTCCCTCCCATGCGTGCGTGAGCGTGAGTCAGGCCACGGCTGGCTTCTGCAAATGGTGGGCTAGTGGACCTTAAAATTTTGTTTCGGGGAAGGGGGGGCCGGAGCCCAGTTTCGCCCCCACTGGGCTCCGCCCGTGGCGGCGGGAGTGCGGCGACGAGGTCCCCACCGGCGACGCGCTCAACAAATTGAAGCTTGTCAACATGTTCCTCCTGGAGACACTGCGGCTGTACGGCCCGGTGTCCCTGATCCAGAGGAAGGCAGGATCAGACCTCGACCTCGGCGGCGTCAGGGTACCCGAGGGCGCGATCCTGACCATCCCAATCGCGACGATCCACCGTGACAAGGAGGTCTGGGGCGACGACGCCGGCGAGTTCAAGCCGGAGAGGTTCGAGAACGGGGTCACGAGGGCGGCCAAGTACCCCAATGCGCTGCTGTCTTTCTCCAGTGGGCCAAGGTCGTGCATTGGTCAGAACTTCGCCATGATCGAGGCAAAGGCCGTGGTCGCCATGATCCTGCAGAGGTTCGCGCTCGAGCTGTCCCCGAAATACGTGCACGCGCCCATGGATGTGATCACCCTGAGGCCAAGGCACGGACTACCCATGCTCCTGATGCGCCTGTAGTTGCAATGAGAGTACGACTAAAAAAAAGAGTCGCATGCATGCTGTATGGATGTCTTACCAGAGTAGCATATACCATTTTATAGTTATATATATTCTTCATCAGACAATGTTATTTTGGACCCATCTACTTTGAAATTGTGTTTGGTTCATAGGTATGTTGAGTTGGGAGTGTGTGTGTTATTGATAGAGATGAGATCATTCTTGTCTTGTGTTTGGTTTGAGATACTAAATAGTGGATTAATCCTATGACATATAGAGGGTCCACTTGTCATTTTGTTCTTTTAATGTTTCCCTCTTCTTATGCCTTTCTTTCGTGCCGCTCTCATTTGGTACCCTCAACCCTTGACCTTGCGTGCTAACTCCAGCACATTGTGCCCTCTAGCTCCAAAGACCACTGTGTGGCCCGATAAGCCGCCGTCGTCTGCCTTCAACCCTGCCCGCCACCACTTGCACCAACGCCCGCATCCTCTTCTTCCTCGTGCCCGAACCCGCATTTAGAGGTATATTTTTCTAGTAGAATAATTCTCTCTTCGTCGGTCTCTAAAGCAAACACCATACGAAAAAGTGGAATATCCCACCTAGGATCATTCTATCCGTGAAACCAAACACTAACTGAACTCATAAGTGTCCCTGTAACCAAAATCTAGGTAAACTCATGGGTGCTCTAAGGCTATTAGCATCCAGATGTTGAGTTCCCCAGGGCTCAAGATATAGGGAGCAAGAAAAAGGAATGTTCTAAGGAATCCGACAAATGCTTTTTAGAGGATTACAGTATGCGTCACAAGTTTGATCTTTTATTCTATTGCCAGGAACCGTAGAACATAACATATAGCATAAATACGAGATAAGATTGACACAAAAAAGTTTGATAGTCAATATGAAATGATTGAACTAAATGAAGGGGAAAATGGTACAAAAATATTCCCCAGTATTGCATAGAATATTATCAGGTAACCAAATGATATCATATATCACAAATACTCGTAGAATGTTTCAGATGACAGATATTATTACGAACTCTGTAAAGTGTAAACCAAGTGAGCACGTTAAGGAGTTAGGGGAGAAGAGAGAGAGAGAGAGAGAGATGAATAAAGAACTGTAAACCAAATTCTTCTCCTCCAAGCCATGGGCGATCCCGGCTGGAGCTTGACCTCGCATTTCCTGATCTAATGCCAATCCCGAATTGGGAAGTTTTGACAGAGATTGAGCAAAGCGCGAAGTGTTGTCGACTGCTGCTTTGCTTGCACGCACGAATTTCTCCTCCAGACCAACTCATATCCCTATTTTTTTGGAAATGTGTAACGTTCTGCCTCCTCGAGGCCAGACCCGCTTACATCTGATAGCTTTAATAGGACCAATGACCAATACTGCCCTTACAGACCAACACCAGTCTTTTCCGCACACTTTGTCCTCACTCATGCGCACCCAGAAACGAATTCCCGGTCGATCACCCATTATGAAATTGCTCCAGGCCAAACACGCTTAACTCTAGGGTCATGCTATCGCCCGGACGTCCGGACGGAGACACGTATCCGGACGCCCGCGCGCTCGCGTCTGCTGCGCCCCTCCTGACGCCCGCGCACTCGCTTCTGCGGCTGTGCCTCTTGCGCCCCTCCGAACGCTCGCGTCTGCTGTGCCCTTGTGCGCGCTGCTTCCTGTCCGCGCCTGCTGATGCACCAAGCTGGCGTCCCAGCGTGCTGCTCCTGTTGTTTCTGACTCTAACCACACCTGCTGCTGTGCCTGCAGGAAAGCACAGGCATGGGGCCGAGCTGCATGCAAAGGATGGGAGCACGCTGCTGTTATTGTGCCGCCCACACCTGCTGCTGCGCTACAGAAAAGCACATGCGCGGGGCCCCTAACTATATGCAAGAGAGAGAGAGAGAGGGACAACATAAAAATCCACATATGAAACATTTGCATACAACAATTGCAACATACGAAAAGAATACAGATGAACATTTAAAATATACAAACACTTGAAGAAATATCTAAAAAGCAATAAATAACTATTGCAGACATACACAACATCCAAAAATACTTGCAGCATATATATAAAATATATATGTAATATCGAATAAACACACTTGCAACGTAAATTAAAAAACATACTATGAAGCATTAAGAACAGACACTTACAACATACTTATATAACTATTGCAACATCCACACGAAAATGCTTGTAACATCCCTCTGAACCATATAAAACAGTTGAAACATAGGTTTACAACATACACTTGAAAAGAACAAACTAATGTAACAAAATACAAAGATATGAACTGCAACATAAAAAAATATTTGTTGCAACATTCAAAAACATCCATTACAACATCGGGGAAAATCTATGCAACAAACAAAAAACAACTATTACAACATCTCACTGTAACATCAGAAGACGTCTGTTGCAACAACCAAAAAAGTAACATTGCAACATTCCAAGATCATCTGTTGCAATACTGAAAAAGAACCGTTGCAATATGGTCAGACCTGAGCCCCCAGAGAGCTCGCCAGGACCATAGCCACCACCACATCCTATAGGTTCGGAGGGAGGAGGAGGAGGGGGGAGGAGGAGGAGAAGGCCCCAAATGATCCCTCGCCACCTACCTCATCGGAGCCGTGACATCGTCCCCTCCATCCGGATGCGGAATTCCCGGATGCACAGAGAGGTAAGAGAGCGAGGGAAAAGGGAGAAAGAGAGACAGGCAGGAGGGAGGGAGGGAGGCGTGCTCTCCTCGCCGGAAGCCGCCGCCGCCGCCCCCACTCCGTGGCATAGGTCGTTCTTGGGGGGGAGAGGAAGGAAGAGGGGAGGGCGGTTGGGATGTGGAATCCCTAGATGCATGGAGGTAAGAGAGCGAGGGAAAGGGAGACAGAGAGCAAGGAGGAGCCGCGCTCTCCCGCCGAAACCGCCGCCCAGTGAGGGACCAGCGCCGAAAGCACCAAGGCCCTCGAGGCCAAGCCCCGGGCAGGTTGGTCCATCGAGCGCCGAGGCTCGGAGGTGGCCGCACGCCGCCGCCTAGCAGGCAGGACCGGCAGTCCGCCGAACGCTTTCCTTTCGAGCTCTGAGGCGGCAGGCGAGAGGAAGTGGATAGGAGCGACGAGCAGATAAGAACGACAGCTGTATCTTTTATTTGAAACGGCCGGACGAAAGGATTTAAGAGGGTCGGTGGGCCGGTCCACTAACTGGGAGACGCGCGTCCGGACGGACGGACGTCTGTACGGTATCATTAACGTTAACTCTAGAGTTCTTTCAAGATAGGCTTCCGGGAAAAAAGTTGCAACTTATTGGTATGAGTATCATATTAATCCTATTAAGCCCTGGGCCGGGGTGTTAAAAATGGAACTCCTATTCCTATTTCACACCGTCGAGTTGACATTATACCTGTACCTGTCCTGATGGATCCTCTCGTACAATCGACCACCTGAATAGTCGACCACCTTCTAATCATCCACCAAACAAGTGATAAACTTTGTAAGGTTTAATTTAGCTAGTCCAGTAGCCACCTGAATAGTCGACCAAACAGACAAGTGAAGTGGCATTAAAAAAAATAGGTATCTAATTGTTTCATCTTTATGACAAAAGCAACACAATTTACTACCATACTAGTTGTGCTTAGCAAAATTATCCTTGGTCAATATAACTTCTCTTCGTAAGTACTCCCTCCTTCCTTAAATAATTTTTTCTCTCATTTCTTTAAAAAATAACTTTTACTAATTTTATGTTAAAAATATTAATATTTATGATACACAGTTAATATCATTAGATAGATCATTGGATCTATTTTTATAATAATTTTTCTAGAAGATAAAAATGTTGTATGTATTTATACAAATCTAGTTAAATTTATAGTACAGATAAAAGAACACTTATTTAGACACAAATGATGTACCTTTGAAAAATTTTGATCCTTAATGGGGCTTTCAGTTTTCGTAATCTTTTACTGATGTTTCCATTAAGATTGGGACATCAATATTTGTTAGTGGGAGCCCATTTCTCCATACCAACCCTTTTCCTAATCTTTTACTGATGTTTCCATTTAAAATATTTATGGAAATAATAAAATAAATCAATAATTTGTATCTTTGTTGGGAAAAAGCCCATTAAAATAAATTATATTTATAAAAAAATTTTAAATAAGACAACCCTTATTCCTATGTCACACCGAGTTGACATCCGGATGGCTCCTCTCCCCACCACCTGTAGCGTGCCTTGGCGCCATAGTGCCCCGTTACGTGTTCCCTCTTTCGTCACTAACTTCCGTAATAATCTATGGAGGAACAACCTTCACCTTGAAGCCACGGAGCAAGCACGTCTGACCAGGCGGACTGTGACACAAAAAAGAAAAATGATATATGTGACGGTGTCGTGCAGAATTCTGAATGCGACACCGTCTCATATATGATTTGTTTCCCTGAGTGGCGGTTATAGTTTGTTTCCCTCATTGACGGGGTTGCTCGCGTGCATCGGTGCATGCACCGCCGTTGTTGGGATTGGGAAAGGAATCCCCACGCGACGTGTAAGCTGTCCCACGACTGGCTCTCTCAGCGCAGCCATGGCGTAATCCCACACGAACGCACCAGCCGAGAGAAGCTTGCTGCTGGTCCTCCTCCTACCTACAGTATAAATGGTCCCGAGCTAACGTGCAGCTACCAGACAAGAACCCGGAGCTGAGCTAGCGGTTGGTTGGCTGGCAGCAAAAAGGCTCTTGGACCCGACCTCCTCATCCAACCCGTGAATCCGTTCGTCGTCAGCGAGGCAGCAGCCAGCGCCGCCGCCGTCGACCGTCGTCGTCCTCGTCCCCATCGATTCGCATATGGAGTACGGGTGGCTGCTGTCGGCGGCGCTCGCGGCCGCGCTGGCCTCGTGGGCGTTCGACGCGCTGGTGCGCCTCGTGTGGCGGCCGCGCGCGCTGGCCCGGGGCCTCCGGGCGCAGGGCGTCCGCGGGCCTCCCTACCGCTTCTTCCACGGCAACCTCGGCGACATCAGGCGGCTCCGCGACGCCGGCGCCCGCCTCAGGCTGGACGTCGCCGACCACGACTTCACGCCCATCGCGCAGCCGCAGTTCCGGGAATGGATCCCCCTCTACGGTTCGTAGTAAATCCTTCCTACCACCATTTCCACACTACTGCCCCTCGGTGTCAGTCACTCCAGGCATGCAGCAGTTACCATAGCAAAATTTGTGCAGGGCGCGTGTTCGTGTACTGGTTCGGCACGACGCCCAACATCTGCGTGGCGGACTACGCCGTGGCGAAGCAGCTGCTGGCGGAACGGACGGGGCTCTTCGCCAAGAACCGCTCCAACGCCAACCTGCTCCGGCTTCTCGGCGAGGGCCTCGTGCTGGCCAACGGCGACGACTGGCAGCGCCACAAGAAGGTGGTGCACCCGGCCTTCAACACCGACAAGCTCAAGGTACGCACGCACGCACGCACGCAGATGGCCGCCGGCCGGCGCCGGGGCGGCCGGTGGCGACGACGTACGCCATGGATTGACACTGACTAGACAGTCTGACACCCAACTTTGCTAGTGAGCTCCACGTGCCGCTAGTCCATAGGCACAATTTCTTACTGAATCTTTGCACTGACGATACCTTTCCAAATCAGATGATGACAGCGACGATGGTGGATTGCGCCTTGTCGATGGTGACCGGCTGGGAGGCGCAGCTGGCGAATCAGCAGAAGAAGCATGTGACGATTGATCTGAGCGACCAGTTCGAGGAGCTCACCGCCGACGTCATCTCCCACACGGCGTTCGGGAGCAGCTACAAGGAAGGGAAACGAGTGTTCCAGGCACTCAAGGAGCTGCAGTTCATCGCCTTCTCAACGCTTTTCAGCGTTCAGATTCCAGGGTTCAGGTGAAGCACAAACTAATTAATGTGCTGCAGGATAGAACTATTTTCAGAGATGAACACAACAATTCAATAGCAGGCTGTAAAATAAAACTGTGTGCATATTCTTTTTTTGTGATATACAACAGATATGTTCCAACAAAGAAGAACATGCGGGTGTGGAAGCTGGACAGCGAGGTGAAGAGCACGCTGACGCGGATCATCGAGAACCGGCTCGCCGCCAAGGACAAGGCCGGGTACGGGAACGACCTCCTGGGGCTGATGCTGGAGGCGTGCGCGCCGGAGCACGGCGGCGACCAGCTCCTGAGCATGGACGAGATCATCGACGAGTGCAAGACGTTCTTCTTCGCCGGGCAGGAGACCACCTCGCACCTGCTCACCTGGGTCATGTTCCTGCTCAGCACGCACCCGGAGTGGCAGGAGAAGCTCCGGGCGGAGGTGCTGAGGGAGTGCGGCGGCGGCGGCGGCGGCGACCGCCGGGCTCCCACGCACGACATGCTCAGCAAGCTCAAGCTGATGAACCTGTTCATCCTGGAGACGCTGCGGCTGTACAGCCCCGTCCCGCTGATCCGGCGGCGGACGCGGTGCGCCGTGGAGCTGGGCGGCGTGGTGCTGCCCGCGGACACGCTCCTGACGCTGCCGATCGCGACGATCCACCGCGACAGGGAGGTGTGGGGCGACGACGCCGGCGAGTTCAAGCCGGAGAGGTTCGACGCCGGCACCACCAAGGCGGCGCCCAAGAACCTGAGCGCGCTGCTGGCCTTCTCCAGCGGGCCGAGGAACTGCATCGGCCAGAACTTCGCCATGATCGAGGCCAGGGCCGTCGTCGCCGCGGTCCTGCAGCGGTTCAAGCTCACGCTCTCGCCGGAGTACGTGCACGCGCCCACCGACGTCATCACGCTACGCCCAAAGTACGGGCTCCCCATGATCGTGACGAGCGTCGACGGTGCCTAGTAGAGATCTAGCTATTCGTAGTGCATTGTTTGGAGAGAGCTACATTATTGCTGTGGTCAGCTAAGACTAATACTAATATCCTGTTTAGTTTGCCTTTGCCGTGAATAAATAAATGAATGAATTAGCACAATCTAGTTGTAAGATAGCACAATCTAGTTGTAAGATTACGACGCGACAACGGCTCTCGTTTGACTTCAACATTGTGTCCGGATGCAACTTGTGCGGAATCTAGCCACTAGTACAGTGGCGGATATAAAATATGTATGCTAGATCTGCCATTGCACTCATGGCGATTTTTTTTAAAAATCACAATCCGGACTTATTTGACTGCACTCAAATACACTCCAATCCATATGGTTTGAAGGGGATTGAGATGTATTTTAGTTTAATTTCTACTTCAATCATTTTCAAATCATATGATGTATTTTTGCATACAGTTTATAATACGTATTTCAAGTAAGGAAAACATACAATCATTTTCAAATCACCAAACTGGATTATGGTCCCCGTTTTTGCATACAGCCAAACACGGCGCCACCTTGAGCTGGAAGCCTCATGGTGATCTTAGCAAAGGGAATGTTTGGGTTGGCTGCGGTAACCGATCCAATTACATTGAGCAGTGCCGCGGGTAGGAAGCCTGCCAAGGCCCATGGGGTAGTTCGACCCGCTCCTAAATGAGCCCATGGAGCGAAGCAGGCCTGCTTCAACGGCCATGGCAGAAGATAGGGAACGGGCCATGAGCCCAAGACAGGGTAGCAAGCGTTGGCTGCGGTAACCGCAGGTGGTGGCCTGCTTCAACGACCCGCCAAATGGCCCAGGTGGTTTCCCCCATGAGCCCAACTGCCCAAGAGAAACAGCTCGCCGCTTGAAAACGAAGCCTCGCGCCTCCGCCGCCGCCGGATGCATACTATTTCCTCCGCGGTGAAGAGGAGGCTCCGACTGAGGCCTCGGTGCCTTCCTCTTGCCTCCCCCACAACTGCTTCTCGTCGCCGCGCGTGCAGTAGTCACGGCCCTCGCGAGGCCGTCGGCTCGCACGACTGGTTCCTCCTCCGGCTGCAGTCGGGCTCCGCCCTCGCGGAGGTACGGAGATTGCACGCTGCGCTGCTGGTACGGGGCTACCGTTGGAGCACCGTACTGGCCGCGCAGCTGGTGCGCGCGTACGCCAGGCTGCGGGATGGTGGCCTCGAGCACGCGGTGCGTGTGTTCGACGGAATGCTCACGAAGAACTCGTTCGCGTGGAACGCCGTGATCAAGGGCCTTGTTGACGCTGGTAGGTTCTCGGAGGCGCTGCAGTGGTACTGGGGCATGGTCTGTGACGGCTCTGTCGTTGCTGATCGTTTCACGTACCCACCTGTTCTGAAAGCATGTGCCGCGCTTGGCATGGTTGAGCAGGGGAGAAAGGTTCAAGAGAATGTGGAGGCGGACATTGCCCGGGGTATTGCAAAGAGCAATGTGTTTGTGCAGTGTGCGCTCGTGGACATGTTTGCCAAGTGTGGGTGCTTAGACGAAGCAAGGAATGTTTTTGACAGAATGGGAGTGAGGGACTTGGCTGCATGGACTGCAATCATTGGAGGAACCGTGCACGGAGGAGACTGGCTTGAGGTGATGACGTTGCTCAAGCGCATGATGTCAGAAGGGTTTCGGCCTGATTCAATGATTTTTGCCACTGTTATTCCAGCATGTGGTAAGGTGCAAGAGCTGAGGACTGGAATGACATTGCATGGATGTGCAGTAAAATGTGGAGTAGGTGATGATATCTGTGTTCCTAATGCTTTGGTTGATACGTATTGCAAATGTGCTAGGCTGGATATGGCTGCTTCACTGTTTAGGTCTATTGATCACAAGGATGTTGTCTCTTGGAGTACCATAATTGCAGGGCATTCACAGAATAGAATATATCATGTGAGTGTCAATTTGTTTACTGAAATGGTTGCTGCAGGAGTAAAACCAAATTCTACTACCCTAGCAAGCATACTTCCTAGCCTTTCAGAGCTGAGATTATTCAGGTATGGGAAACAAATTCATTGCTTCTCCTTAAGAAATGGATTCGAGCACAGTGAGTTTCTTGTCAGTGCACTCATCGACTTCTACGGTAGACAAGGGTCCATTAGGGAAGCAGAAATTATTTTTGAGTGCACGCCGAAGAATGATTTGGTTGTTTTGAATTCAATGATCAGAGGATATGTTGTGAACGAGGATTCAGAGTCTGCATTACGTCTGTTAAGGGCACTGTTGAAAGAGGGATTTAGACCTGATCGTGTGACTGTTGTTTCAGTTCTTCCTCTATGCAATCAACACTCCAGGCTCCTCCAGGGTAAGGAACTACATGCTTATGCCATCAGGCATAACATAAGTTCATGTTGCTCAGTAAGTAATGCACTTACAGACATGTACTGCAAGTGTGGTTGCCTAGAACTAGCCATCAAGATTTTTCTGCTGATGACAGAGCGAAATACTGTTACGTATAACACTCTGATTTCTTCTCTGGGAAAGCATGGTCATGCAGATCAAGCATTCATTCTTTTTGACCTAATGAAGAGAGATGGAGTTTCTCCAGATAAAGTGACTTTTGTAGCTCTGTTATCATGTTGCAGCCATGAAGGCCTTATTGATAAGGGCTTGTGCTTCTATGATTCCATGTTGCGGGACTATAATATTTCTCCAGATAAGGAGCACTATTCGTGCATTGTTGATCTTTACAGCAGATCTGGGAAGCTCGATGATGCTTGGAGTTTTATTGCAAATTTACAAGAAGTGCCAGAAATTGATGTTCTTGGGTGTCTATTGTCAGCATGCAGAGAGCACAATAGAATGGACATTGCTGAGCTCGTTGCAGAAAGAATATTTGAGCAAAACCCCAATGATCCTGGTTATCACATTCTGTTATCTAACATTTATGCCAGTGCTGGAATGTGGTCTGAGGTGTCGAGGATAAGAACTATGATAGAAGAGAGAAGCTTGAAGAAGAGAGCAGGAAATAGCTTGATTTAAGATCATGGCTTGTGGTTCATTGACTCCCTGTACATATTCAAATTCATTTTGCACAAAAGAAAAACATCATTTACCTGTGGTTGTTTTTAACAAATTAACTAGATAGGAAATCTAAAAATGTCTGGCTGTCATTTGGGATGATGCATAACACAGCGGAATCACGTAATGTTACTTCATACCATGTTTGGATACATAATGCAAGAACTGCTGATGTGAAGGATAGTGAATAGCTTAGCTTAGCTACTTGGGAATTACTGATAAACCTGGGTGAGAGGATTCAAGAGAGACAGCTACTACTCGCATCGAAAAACTGTTCAGATATTCTAGTGGAATAAATTTCCATATCTGCAGGCATAAGTGAGTTGGCAGGATTACAGAGTATAGTATACTTTTTATGCTTGTTCTTGGTGTTATATGTTAAGCAGTTTAACAAATTTGCTCGTTTTCTATGCCATGCCTGCAATCTGCATTTGTGTGCTAGTATAATTAGCTAAAGAGGACTGCTAGGGGTCACAAGCTCCAGACTGTATAGCTCACATTTTCTTTTGTTTGACTATCGTCATGCTTCATTGGAATCTTTATGATGAATTTATTCACTTTTCCAGGGAACGCTTAACTTTTTTTTCCATCTAAGAACTCTTTTTTCTGTATTGCTTACTCATTGTTCTATGTGCATTTTTTTAATATATTATTCTGATGCTTATTTTCCTTATTAGTAATCAAGAATATATTCTGCAATCGTTTCATGATTACGAAAAAAATCATAAAAGGGAAATTGATACTTATGCACTAAGATAATTTCAGCGATTTCCGCTATGCTCCACCTCTTAGTTTTGCAACTTTTTTGTAGGCAGGCACCCTGTTCTGAAGTCCTTTTTTTTTTTTTTTTGCTAGCTACACTTCTGAAGAAAAGGAAGAACTATTGGTGCACATCGATGCACAGGTCTTTCTATGGTTTGGATTTTGCAAGGGAAAACTTGTATATTTACAGCTATGCTCTTTTTGAAAAATTTCAGTGACTGGAAAATATTATTTACGATGAGTCTTGGACTTAGTCTCCTAGGCAGGTAGTTAGACCATACATATCAAATGCAGTGTTTCTCCAGACTGGGTTTCAGCATGCCAAAGCATTTGCTTATTCATGGATTAGGTCACCTGTTGCTATCATATACAACGATGGTGTCTCCATCAATGGATGCCAAAAGCAGAAATGGCACCACAAGTAGAATCAGTGAAGCACCCGGATTTTACTGATGAGGCATCATAAGGCAATGCAAAAGGGCAGTAATCAATGAGGGTGCTGGGCCAATACAAAGGGGTGGGCTCACCACATGTCTTCATCTGATAGTGGATTCCCCGCTTGTCCTACTGAGCATTGCTGCTATCCGAAGTTTGTGCAGAGGATTGGGTTCAACAACTTGGCCTATATTATTACAGCCTTCGTTCAATTCTGGCTTCCCAGAATTTTTCAGGTAGGGAGCTGCTTTCTTGCAAGAGAGAGATGATTTTTCAGTCCCAAATCCCAATGCTTTCATTGGTTCTTTATGATTTTGTCATAACTTTTTTTCTAATAAAATGTGTTTTACATACTTTGTCCATACATTTCAGTCCAGAGCTCTGAGAAGTGAAAAACGTCACCACTTGATGATCAATGGTAGTATACTATTATTGTGGTGTGTAAGAGGATCCTGTGTGCGACTTTTATTACACTATGCCATTGGATATATTTTGGTTTTTTATCCTTAGATTGTTGACTTCCTTGCTGTGTAGATTGACTTGCAAGCTTCAAGACAACATGGAACGGGCATCCTTATCAGATCCAGGTCACATCTGTTCTCCAACTTCTTATCAAAGTTCCAATGGCCGGCCCAATGTAGTTTGGGGTTTAGACCATCTGCCATCCTGCAACGGTAACTGTCTTCTCCCATGGAATCTGAAATTCATAATAGCCAGCTGTCTATACATGATCCAAATGATTCCGATAGACTTGTGCACGCACCAATAGATAAACTTAGTGTGCACATTGGTAACCGTCCAGTTCTTTGAAGTATTTTGTATAGTTCTGATAAATAAAAGTATGAAGTCCATTGGTAGACTGCAGGTAGCCTGTAGCCGTTATCTCTCTGGCTGCAGTAGTAAGCAATGGAAGGCTGCACATGCGGAGTTTTGCTCTGGATAGCTCCACATACTATTCTACTAGCTATCCAACCCTTCACAAAAACCGAAGTAACAGGATTTGTATTCTTTAAACTTTAGAAGGCCACCTGTCATGAGCTGCCAGAACAGAGAATTGTTGAATGGTTACACTAATCTATGCAAGTCTTTGGGCGCCTTGACTGGAGCTTAAACGGCACTCCCCTCCATGTGGGCAGATAAGGACGTCCCTGAGAATGGGGTACCGACCCACGCCCCTCTCATCTTGCTATATCCACCGGCCACCACCGACACTGGAGTGAATTCACCGGCCATAGCTCGCTTCGCCATCAGTCGATATCATCTCCCAGGAGGAGGCGAAGAGCTTGCTGCAGAGATATTTGTTTGGTCTGGTGATTCGTTTTGGCACTGCCTGCCAAATCAACCTCAATGCGCTGGAGTTGGCTAGGTAACTGGCTATTAATTAGTTAAAGACTTAGTTAAAAACTTAGCTGACCTTTTAATCTGCTGTTTGGATGGGACTAAAAGTTAGCTGACTAACAATTAGACCTATAGCTACTGCTTTCAAAAACAATTAGACCTAGCTATGCATCTAAACAAGCCCTAGTACGGGCGTGTAGCTGGTGGTGGTGGCCAGTGGGTGCCGACATGTCCACAGGGCACCCCGCCCGTTGAATTGTCTGGCAAGATTATGCATTATGTCACACTAGCTAGTACTGTAACTTCATATTATTATATGTTGATTTGATCCTTCACTGTTTTTCATATATAGATAGCTGACTAGACGAGCAGATTAGCATGACTATATTTACCTGGTAGTGGTAGTGGTTAGTAGCTTTACCTTTCTTCCTTGCATTTTGGTGGTCCTCTTTTCGCAACTTTATCTGTGCCTGTTCTGAAACAATCAACTGGGCTTTCTTGGTTAGCCGTTGCCAGACTCTTCTCTTCTGGACGACTTTCCAAGGCAGAGTAGTAACTCACGAGATACATCAGGCATGTTTAAAGGTGCTGATCGTATATAACAGCTTTGTTGTTTTGAGGTCGACAACATGGAAAAGCTTGACTTGAGAAGAAAATAAAGTAAAAAGTACTGTCTCCACTTTTCCAGGTGTGCATTGTACCTTCTCTCTCTGGTCCTGGCCATCGAAGCATCCTCCAGAGTGTACATCCGATATTCCGATCCACAAGAACATGCTGAGCAAATTAAAGGGACGGATGGAATAAGAGCCGGCCCGAACATGACTGGTAGAAGCGAAAGCAGGGTACGTTGCTTGCTTGTCATGAATATAATGGATACCACGATTCGATCGCTTGGAGAGGAAGAGAATTGATTGGAGTGGACACAGAGGAGGAGAGATGTCAGCTGATGTGCAAGAGTTGAACCAAGCAAGCCCATCTGCCCGCCCATGCATGTTCGATCGACGCGGCGCGGGGCATATTCTGGAGACCGTGAAAGCGACAACGCAGGTGGATGGATGGATGGATCCATGGCGTCCCTACATGATCGCACTAACCGATAGTTAATTAACGTCGGCGTCGGGTACTCTAGTCGTATCACACCAAAAGGTGCATTTGCTCCCTGACGAAAACAAATCAGCAAGAGATTGCTGGTAGAAGGAAGGATTGTATTTATTAGCACAATATATACACAACTACTATAGTTGATAGTACTAACCAACTAGGAGTGTATATATGGTGCCAATGGGACTGAATCTTCCGTGTCAACTTGTTGGACCTCTTGAGAGGTGGACACGTAACTCGACTACTCGAGTGCAAAGATTACTATTATTATTATTATAAATGTATACAATAATAACTGCCCTGGGATTCAGGGCAACGTCTCCCCCTGGCACAGCCAGCCTGACGAGTGCCGACCGACCATGACACACTATTTTTATCGAGGAAGAATGTGCCGTTGCTCTTCAGGTCTCCGCGCGCGCGGATCCGCTTCCACGTAGTGTTTATGCCGTTTGTTTCCTCCTGTAGTAATTTAAAGTGTAGACGAATGGCGACGCGACACGGCAGTAATACACAGCAGCATGGTCATTGTGGTGGTAGTAGCTCATAGCGAGTTCAGAATCGCTACAGAGTTCAGAGAAGCCGTTTTGGCTGGTTTCGGTACGAAAAACGGCAAGCGTGTTGTGCGGCTTACTCGATCGATCGTCGCCTTGGTCGTTAAGCATGACGAAAACAGCAAAATAAAAAAAAGGGGGGGGGGGGGCAGAAAAGAAGTGGGTCGATCTGTCGACTACAGAGGATCGATCGGAACCTCCGTCCCCCGGTGACGAAACTCCGGCACACAAGCTACTGCTACCAGGACTAGGAATACTAGCGAGCATCCCGGGCAAACTCGGTGGATCCGCATATATGCACGCGGTGGGCGGCGGAGCCGGGACCGGGAGCCGCACAGGCACAGCTCGGCCGGGGAACCTTGGGATCCGATGCCCACACGCGCTCTTGGCTGGCATCATGGGCTCTTGCATTGCATTGGCAGGCGCGGGCCACGTGCCCACCCCGGACCACTGCCCGCTCTCCTCCTCCAGTTGGCCTTTATAGCCAAGCCCCAGCGGGCGAGCGAGCTCATCAGGCTCAGCAGCTCATCGCATTCACCACCACACACCCCACCTACTGCCAGCATCTGCTTGCTCTCTGATACTTTCCCCTCTCGCGGTCGATCGAATCGACTAGGTCCGTCCTACTCCTAGCTTAGCTAGCCGCACAAGAAGCTAAGCTGAGCAAGATGTCGGACGGCACGGCGACCTGCATCGACATCATCCTCGCCATCATCCTGCCGCCACTCGGGGTCTTCTTCAAGTTCGGCTGCGGGGTAAGCTAGCATAATCAAAATCCTGCTCCTGCAGTTCAGGATGCACCCAGCGTTCGTTAAATTACTGGAGTACTAGCATTGTTGCGTGGTGGCTGATCGACTAGTGCTGGTCCGTTGGCGTTGTTGCAGGTGGAGTTCTGGATCTGCCTCATCCTCACCTTCTTCGGCTACCTCCCCGGCATCATCTACGCCGTCTGGGCAATCACCAAGTAGCCCAGCACAGGAGCCCCACCGTCCCCTGTTCAAGGTATATACTAGTCGTTCGTTTTTTCCCCCACTCACAAGTCAAAATCAGGAGTGGTCGGCCTAGCTACCTATAGACTAGACTTACATAAGGAAAACAAAATATATTTTCTTGAAAGATTTGAAAAGAAAATAATTTTTCACAGTGAAGAACAAACCGACAACTCGCATGCAGCTTGCTTTGCATTGCTTGCTGTTTCCAGTCGATTGCTTGGGATGCCTTTGTCTTTCAGACTTGCTGGCTTAATAATTATTACTGCATGCATCCTCAAGGTTTTGGTGAAACTGAAACAGATCTTGTGTCTGGGTAGGAGGACTCCATCAGTAGGGGGTAATAACTTAACTAACCCATCATTTTATTCGCTCGCTCGTGCAGGTGATCCCTGATGATGGGGGATGGGGACGTGGTAGTGCGCGTGTGACTCCGTCCGTGGCTTCTGCTGTCAGATATGGTGTCGATTTCAGATGTTCTTCCTTCTTTCCTCTGTTAGTTGCTACTGCTGCTGTGGTGGTGTCCGTCTCTGATCCATGAGGGATGTGCCGCCTCCGCTGCGTCGTCCAGTTCCTCTGCACATTCTCCTCCATGTACTTCGATTGATGGATTATTATTAATTAATTAGTTGTTTGCTTGTTTAACCAGTACTTCGTCTTTAATTTCTACTGTCTTCGACTGTTCGATTATACAGTACTAGTATACACTATGTATCTATCTATCTTCAGTGCTTGCTTGTTTGGGTTGGGACTTGGGAGATGGGAATTGATGCACCAGCAGGCAGCTAGCTAGCAGCAGCCATTGTTTTGTTTGGTGATGAGCTGAGCTAGCTAATTAAGACGTCTTCTGTCTGCTCTTAGCTCGGGTTGCTTAGCTAGCTGCCCGTTTCAAAATGCACGGAACGAAACGGGCGTGTCCAGAGGAACGGATCGCGGAAAGCGAGTCATGGCCGCTCGTCTCCTTCACAAATCCCAGCTAGCTAGTCCCTGTCCATCCTCAATTTCTGATCCGCGCTGGCAGCCACGGTTCGCCTCCCTTCAAAATCCATCCTTTGAATTTTGGTGGGTGCTGATCCGTATCGCCGTTTACCACGTGTTCGCCTTTTCTTCAAAATTCTCTCCGCCGTTTGAATATTTGGTGGGTGCTGGAAGTTAATTGGCCAGGTGATACGCACGCCAGGTCGCAAAATGCCAGCTGACCTGACCTGCGTGGCGCCTAGCGTCATTTGATGTGCCCCTGCAACTTCACACGGCAGTAGTGGTGTACCAATGAGGTACAAGGAGGAGGTGAGGGTCTCCTTGAGCTGGAAGAAAGCCGTTGTAAGCTGTAAGATGTTTAGTTTAAACAACTACAAAACATATTTCCTCTAACAGATTCGCTTGAAACCGCTGTGAAACATCTCGTTTGGAAAAAAGCCGAGGTCGAAAGCAGAGTCCAAGATGTTGCGAAAAATATTATGCGTGAAAGCAAATTTTTATGGAAAAAACACCTTCAGCTTTCACTCCTTTGGTGGCCGTTCCTTTTTTTAACAGCAGGTACTCAACCACTTTCTAGTGTTCTGTTTGTAGGCCAAATTAATATAGGGTCACACTGATTGTAGGCCAAACAAAATCAATACTTGTCCACGGCAGCCCATGAGCCAAACATATTACAATTTCTGTTACAGCGGTTGTCGGCTGAATACCTGCATAATGGTACCACTGAAATGTGAGGCGCAATAATGCTTTGGTCATCAACAATGTATCGCTAATCTACGCATCGAATTCAGAAGAAATTTGTAACGAAAAATGGTAGATTAAGGAGGTGATGATCTGAAAATGGGAATATGAAATAGATGTTCCCTCAAATAATAGATAATGTGAGGGGTAGTTACTTTGGATACATGGTTATGTGTAACGCTAATGTTCTGTTCCTTTCTTTTTTGAGATTAATGTCCTGTTCCTTTCTGATGGCACAGTCGTCCGTCGCACTAGAAAGTTTTTTTTTATGAGGGGAACACCAAGGAAGTTAAGTACTTGGAGATATCAACACAACAGGATAAAATGTATCTGTAGTTATAGTTTTTACAACGTGCAAAGCACCACAACCTGGGCAAGTTCAAGAGTTGCATACCATCGGTCGTTCTTGGAGTGACAATTTTCCTAAGCATGGAAGTGGTATCCAAATCCATACAGAATTAGACACTATGGCAGATACTATATCACAACAGTTATGTTAAATATTTAAAGGCACCTTTGTAATGTAGGAATTTCACAGGAATTTTGTAGGAATGTCACAGTTTCATTTTCACAGGAAAGATGCAGGAACAGGAAAAAAATCTGGCTTTCCAAATATGTGTTTTCCAACTCATGTAAATCAAACTAACAACTTTTTGTAATTTTTAGTTTAGAAATTAGAATTGAGTTGTTTACTAATTATAGTTGTATGTGCTACTTATTTAAGTTTTTCATCCCAAATTATTTGGAGATTAGACTATTGATTTTTCATTTTCTATTAAATTCTCCTTTATATTAATTGTGTTTCACATAGACTCCATATTTTTTTCTAACTTGTATGAAAATCAAATTCTATTTTCTCTTATTATTTACTTATTTTTTCTATTTAGATTATAAGTAGGATTGGCTTAATCTAAGGCATTAGATCAACATTCCCTTTTAAAATTATAATAGTAGTTTTTTTAAAAAAACAAAGATTCTCTTTATGGTGACCGATGGGATTCCGATCCGAGAGAATCGGCCAGGGCTACCGGCGCCAGGCACGGCCGCTCGCCAGCAGTCGCGCTCCTCCCGCGGCGCGCCCCACCTGGACGCCGCGCATGTCCCCCCCTATATACCCTTGGCCCCTGTTGGATGCATGCGTATGTGTCGTCGTTGAGCGAGTCTCGATCGAGAGTGAGGCGGCGACTGCTGCATTCCGTTCCGTTCGTGTGTGCTGTGTGTGTGTGTGTGTGTGTGTGTGTGTGAGAGAGAGAGAGAGAGAGAGAGGGAATCCAAGATCGATCGCGGGGAGATTGGCCGCCGGAGGATGTTCGTGGAGAGCTTCCGGGTGGAGAGCCCGCATGTGCAGTACGGCGACGGCGAAATCCGGTCGGAGTACCGCTACGACACCACCGAGGTCGTCCCGCCGGCGAATGGCGGCGGCGGCGCCGGGTGGGTGGTGCGCCCAAAGTCCGTCACCTACAACTTCAAGACCAGCACCAATGTCCCAAAACTCGGGTGCGTCGCCTTGTTCCGTCGATTACTCCGATCGAGCGTATAGTATATGATTAATTGATTAATAAGGTTTGGTGTGATACTCGGAGATGATTGTGAACCATTTATTTGATCAGATCAGAGATTTGATGTGGTATTTTGAGATGACTGTGAGCCGTTCCTGTATTTAATTTAGACATAAACGTGTTTTTTTCCCAACCTTTGTGATAACCTGTGTTTTTTAATTGAGTATGTCACATTTTAGTTCTATAATTATGTTTATCACAATTAAAAAATTGACATGGACATGTAATCCACAAGCCATAATTGATAACACATTGACCAATTATCTTGGAACCTAGAGCATAGAGTTAATATGATGTTTTTATTGTATGAGTTCAACGGTTTTTCCTAGTTAGCTGACGTATTCCTCACATCACATGAACTCTGTTTACTTTTTACTCACTTTTAAGACAGAAGTCTTGAGAATACTATAGGAAATTGATCTCGAAGAATCCAATACAATGTGTACCCACAGTAGGATGGATTCGGATTATCGAATAGAATATGCATGGAATCGAATTTGAATAGCATTGTTTTTCATATTTTAGTTTGCAATTCGAATACGGATACAAATATTATCATATGTCAATACAAAATCGATAGTTCGAATTCGGAGTTTGCATTTGGATATCTACAAATATCCATTTACTTTATCGGTTAATTTAGCAGAAACCGTTGACGTTTAAAATCTAATATCGACGAGCAAAAAAGTTTTCCTCCAGATTTTGGTATTATATTATGTCGTTTTCCTCCAAATTAATTATGTCGTTTCAAATGATGGATGTAGGGTGATGCTTGTCGGATGGGGCGGCAACAACGGGACAACGCTCACGGCCGGGGTGATCGCCAACAAGGAGTAAGTTCCAGTTGTTGCATGCCATTTAATTTTCATGTTCCATGGCACATTTCTCTTGCTCACTGTTATCAGGATGCAGTTGGGTGAAAGGACTCAACTGCTCTGATGAAGTGTCATTTCGATTAAAAAACATGCTCTGTATCCGTATTCCATTTTTTATCATTTCAGCTGGTGTTTGTTGCAGAGGAATTTCGTGGGAGACAAAAGAGAAGGTTCACAAGGCCAACTACTTCGGCTCCCTAACCCAGGCTTCCACCATCAGGGTCGGCAGCCACAACGGGGAGGAGGTCTACGCTCCTTTCAAGAGCCTCGTACCTATGGTGATCCTCTCCCTACACTTTCTGTTGGCTCGCTATATTACAATCATACTATATCAATTCCAATTACATGTGTAATCCATGAATGCAGTAGTACAACTAATTTCTGATGCATGAATATTAACTATCGAAGCAAATCAGGATCCCAATTATTACCAAAGCAATTGAGGATCTGAATTAGTTATCAGCTATTTTCCTCAATCTATTAGTTTAATGTGGAACACTATGATACACATTTCTTTCTTCAATATAGGTATGTTCATATGCGTATGGGTTGAATACTGCAGGTTAACCCCAACTCTATCGTCTTTGGTGGTTGGGACATCAGCAATCTGAATATAGCTGATGCCATGGGCAGGGCCAAGGTGTTAGACATTAACCTTCAGAAGCAGCTCAGACCTTACATGGAAGCCATGGTACCCCTCCCCGGCATTTTCAACCCAGACTTTGTCGCCGCAAACCAAGGTGCTCGTGCTAACAATATCATCAAGGGCACCAAGAAGGAGCAGGTTGACCAAATCAAGAAGGACATCAGGTACTTGAATCCTAAAACTCAAAGCATACAGATATATTAATTAATAATAAATAAATGTTGAATTTGTTGTCTCAGGAAAAGAATAGTATTCCTCTTTTCCCTGATGAAAATTGTTATGAACTTAATCGTGTGGTTCATGAAACATGTAGGGAGTTCAAGGAAAAAAGCAAGGTTGACAAGATAGTTGTGCTATGGACAGCAAATACCGAGAGGTATAGCAATGTAGTTGCAGGGCTTAACGACACCATGGACAACCTCTTGGCTTCGTTGGACAAGAATGAAGCTGAGATCTCACCATCCACCTTGTACGCAATAGCCTGCATCTATGAGGGTGTTCCATTCGTCAATGGAAGCCCTCAGAACACCTTCGTGCCAGGTGTGTGTAGCACTTCTCTACAAAGTTCTACATATGTATTCAATGTTGCACCTTGGTCCATGCTTGTAATGTAATGTTCATGCACAGGGCTAATGGAGCTTGCCATAAAAAAGAATTCGGTGATTGGAGGCGACGACTTCAAAAGCGGGCAGACCAAAATGAAGTCTGTATTGGTTGATTTTCTCGTCGGCGCTGGGATTAAGGTACCATCTTCCTTGTCTATTGCTGGGATGTATCCTCTTAGACATTCAAGAATAATCGATCTTAAGTGGCACATGAATAATAAGGCAAAAACAATTTGTTTGTGTTGTTGTAGCCCACCTCAATTGCCAGCTACAACCACCTGGGAAATAATGACGGCATGAACCTCTCTGCACCACAAGTTTTCCGATCTAAGGAGATCTCTAAGAGCAGCGTCGTGGATGATATGGTTGCTAGCAATCCCATCCTCTACGGCCCCAATGAACATCCTGATCATGTAATCGTGATCAAGGTACGCCGACTAGTTGTTTGTGGTTGAGTCCATACAGCCTACTTTATGTTTGGTTGTTACTCGAAGTTTATCCCTCTTTATGTTTGGTTGTTACTCAATGTTTATCCCTCTTTTGTAGTACATACCCTATGTGGGCGATAGCAAGAGAGCTATGGACGAATATACCAACGAGATCTTTATGGGTGGCAAGAACACCATCGTGTTGCACAACACCTGCGAGGATTCGCTTCTTGCTGCACCGATCATTCTTGATTTGGTGCTCCTAGCTGAGCTCAGCACTCGGATTCAGCTCAAGGCTGAAGGGCAGGTAACAAATTATGAACCATATTATATGTGCTTCTATCGCATAGCATCTATGCTGCACTAAGGTGTGAATAAACATTATTGATGTTGTTCTCCATTTTCTCTTTGGCAGGATAAGTTCCATTCCTTCCATCCTGTCGCTACCATTTTGAGTTATCTTAGCAAGGCTCCTCTTGTAAGCTTTTCATTTCGTTTGCAATTGATACGATCTTGTGTCACCATGTTTATATTAGACTCTAAAATGGAGTATTAAAAAAATTCTTCAGAATCAAAACATCATAGTTGTTTCTATTATCTATTAATACATCATGTCGAATGGTTTATTTTAGGACCATAGGAAGTTTGTAAGGCAATAGTAAAATATGAGAATGTCGGTAGTTCATAACTACAAGATTACCGTTAGGATTGTCATGTAATTCATTTGCTCATAAAGATTGATAATGTATTCATGATGCAATATGTGCCAATGAAATTGATAGTAAATTGGTTTCTTAAACAGGTACCCCCTGGCACACCAGTGGTGAATGCTCTAGCCAAGCAAAGGGCCATGCTGGAGAACATCTTGCGGGCCTGCATCGGCCTTGCCCCTGAGAACAACATGATGCTTGAGCACAAGTGAAGAGGTTCATATCCCATGATGACCCCAAGATGGCATGGATGGATCAAGGGGAAGTGTGGGAATAAGCCACCTCCTCCGAGATCGATGAAGAAATAGCAGGAGGCCACGGGTAGGGAAAAGGTAAAGAAGGGAAGATCAAGCATGGATGATGCCACATAGATCCTCTTGGAAGGCTTTCTGTTTTTTTAGTTTAGATTTGGCTCATTTTTTGTGGGACTAGACTGTATTGGCTATCTGCTGTCAGTGGCATGAAGCCTTTACTTGTGATAAGAGTTTTTAGAGGTGTCTAGACTAATTTTTAGAACAGGATGGTTGATGTTTTAAATTGGTGGTTGATAAAATCATTTTTGTAGGCTTCAGTCCTCGATTCCCGTAGGGAATTATGCTCTGAAGAGACAGTTACAGAGTGATTTCTTCCCCCGTGGGGATTTAATCATTTAAACAATGGAAAAGACATCCTGACATCCTGGTAGGGCTAAAGCGGACAGGATGGTTATCACCTGTCTCCACTTCATTTTTCATGATATACTTTTTGTATTATGTATTTGTACGTATTTTTGCTAGAGTATTAACGATGGACTACATATACGACAAATAATCAATAATACACTCATGCTAAAATTTACTCCGTCTGTCCTTCCATCCCATAATTCTTATCGTTTTCGTTTCCAAGAAACAACTAGAGGCATTTTTTATAAATAATAATAATTATCAATTAGTATTATAATTAGTACCATTAGAAATATCCTTACATAATATTGTATATATTTTTTTATAAATCAAGTCAATCCTTACATAATATATTAATATTGTATATATTTTTTTTATAAATCAAGTCAAACTTTTAGCACGTACACCTAGAGCACACGACAATAGAATGGATGGAGTATCATTTACTTTCATATTAAGTTCAAATTGTCATTTATATTCTGTGATTTATCGATCAGGGATGGGCTTCATCGTCGGCGTTCGGGTCTATGATCCAGGTTCCGGAAACGAAACCATCACGTACAAAAACACACTGGCAGTTACATCACACGAGATCTATAGGTCTCCACTAATAAAAAACCTATCGGCAGCGACAAGGGCTTGATGGTACAACTTTCATGACTGACTTCAGTACAGATGACAGCCAATGTTATAGCAAAGCAAGCTCAAGATGGCACAGCCACAATCTGACAATGAGATAATCTGATGATACACGACATTGGTTATGCATAGACCCATAGAGTACAAATCTGGATGAACCATGCCAGGACATCGAACTGTTGCCCAGAAACAACTGGCAGGCGGCGTTGCACCACCACAAGTTTACAACATGACTATCCAATGGTCTCTGCTGGCACAGGTGAAGATGGAAATACCAATTCTCTGCTAGCACAGGTGAAGATGGAAGTAGCAATTATCTGCACCTGAAAAAACATGCAGACAGTATCTCCCTAGTCTATGATTTATTATATATCTACCCCAGTGAACAGAAGCGTGTAAAGCCAAGAGGATAGAGATCCAGATTCTCAAATCATTCAATTCAAAGGTATAAAAGCATTCAGAAGCTAACTCCTAGCATTTTAGCAGGTGCAGATCTTTAAACCCAACAATATACTGTAGTGAAGTGCTGCTTAAGAAAGGGTTACTCGAGCTCTTGAACACAGCAGACTTACCACATATTCTCAAGCTCAAAAGTTACCAACCAAGGATTCATCCTATTCCTGGAAGAGCCAAAACTCACTGCATTGTCTCACAACAGAAGCAACAATACAGCCAACGCCGTTCAAGAGTTCCAACGAAAAATTGAAAATAACGCCACCTCCCCCTGCAACACAAAGTAGATGGCCATCCAATGTAAACTATATTTCCCTTCTAATTACTCTGCCTCCTCTGTGTCTCGACTCTTCTTTTTTTTCTTCTCCTTTTTCTTCTCACTCTTCTCAGCTTCCACACCATCTACATACCCAGCACTCTCTGGATCAGCAGCAGCGCTTCCTTCCTTGCTCTTCTTCTTCTTCTTTTTCTTTTCGCTGCCCTTCTCGTCAGCCGCATCAGCCTTCTCCACCTCCACTTCCACCGCATCAGCTGAACCTGATTCACCCTTATCTTTCTTTTTCTTCTTCTTCTTCTTCTCACTCTTCTCTCCTTCCACTGCCTCAGCAGCTTCCTCAACCTTGATCTTCTTTGCCAGAACAGAGGCATCATCATCGCTGTTCTCATCCTTCTTCCTCTTCTTTTTCTCCTTGACCTCTTCACCAACAACTGTGTCCTGTTCCACCTTCACCTTCTCTGGCTCAGGAGCAGCTGCAATACTAGCAATTGATACATCGCCACCAGTGGGAAGCACCACATTGCGAACCCACTCGGCTGGGGTCTTCTCATTTGGCTTCCCATGCTTATCGAGGAGGCCCTCAGCGACCATTTTCTTCTTCTTGAGTGCCACTGGACCAAGCCCCCACTTCCTTGGGTATGTGTCTCTGTCCATCACAACCCTCTTGATTTTTGCGACCGCGCCATGGTCACAGGTCGCCATAACAGCAGTGGTCATCTCAGCAATACCTATGGCAATCGCCTCCCCCTTTGTTGTCATCAGAACAACCTCCTCCCCAGTCTCAATATCATTCTCAAACCGGAGCAGGCCAGGGATCATAAGCTTAGCACCATAGCAGATAGCATTCACGGCTGAATCCTTCACAACAAGTCTCTTGTAGCTAGTAAGCAGTACCTCCAGCGGCATGACGACGCGCCTCAAGTAGGACTCGTCCTTGTAGTTGTCAAGCGACCACATGGCATCCATCACGTCGTGCATGGTCACCATGTTGTCCTGCTCCCCGAGGATCCCCGACCGGACACGGCGCAGCTCCTGCATATGCGCGCCGACACCAAGGAGCAGCCCAAGGTGGACACACAGAGTCCGGACATAGGTACCTGCCTCGCAGGAGATCCAGAACACGGCGAGGTGGCGCTCGGGGTCGTGCTCCAGGAGCTTGCTCTCGTAGATGGTCCGCACCCTGAGCTGGCGCTTGACCGCGGAGATGAGCGGCGGGCGCTGGAACACGGCGCCCGTGAGCGCCTCCAGCGCACGGGCGACGCGCGCGGTGTCCGGCACGGCGGCGTGGAAGCGGGCGACGCAGACGTACTCCTTGCCGGCACCCTGCTGTGACTTGACGAGGCGCGTGGCGCGGTCGACGCAGACGATGAGGTTGCCGGTGACCTTGGGGTCGAGCGTGCCGCTGTGGCCGGTCTTCTCGGCGCGGAGAAGGCGCTTGATCCAGGCGACCACCTCGTGGGAGGACGGGTTCGACGGCTTGTCGAGGTTGATGACGCCGTAGCGGAGGTGCTCGGCGAGGGGGCGCTTCAGCGGCGAGTGGCCGGAGGGGAGCGGGGTGTAGTGGCCAGTGCGGACGTTGAGGCGGTCGTAGTTCTTGAGGAGGAGCGGCCAGGTGGAGGTGTCGAGGGACGGCACCAGGGACTGGGGCTTGATTAGGTAGCCATCAGTCTTCTCCTCGGCCTCGGCGAGCGACGGCGGGTCGGTGGTGGGGATATCCTTGGACTTGTGCTTCTTCTTCTTGGATTTGGTTTGCTCGGAGGCGGGGGACGCGACGGCCGGCGGCGTGGACGACATGGCGGCGGGGATGGAGGTGTGGGGAAGGCGGGTAGCTTCTGGTTGCCGCGGAGACGGAGGGGCAAAAGGGTTTAGGGTTTAGTGAGTATAGAATGGGCTGATGGGCGTGTAGGATGGACCAGGCCGGAACAGAATTTAGGAAGGAAAAACATAGCTGATTTGGCCCAATGACTTGCGTTTGGGATGATCCTGTTTTGCCACCAAAATCGAATAAAGATTGGATCGTTCAAAAATAAAAAACAAACCTACGACCTATAAAAAAATAAAACCTACGAAAATCAGTTAGTATTTGGTTCATGGTCAGAGTTTAGTTTGCCCGTAAGAATTTAGCCGTAGACATATACGTAAAGAAGAAAGAGGTCGTGTTTGATCTTGTAGTCTAAAGTTCAGCCATTAAATTTTTAGCTCTTAAAACTCCAAATATGTAATCTAAAGTGTTGCTTAAAGTTTAGTCAACCTAAAAAACTATTAGCTCTATTTAGACATGGCACGAACTTTAAAGTTTGCTAGGACACTAACAAAATATGCTTATATGACCTTATTTACAAGCCTCACAAAACCCTGTTCATTATGGGGTGTAGACTTTTAGTCCCTGTCCACTATGCCATAAAAAAGGCATCAAGAGAAGTGACACAATTCATGAACTTTGTATGGATGGTTTGATTTGAAGAAAGCTATTAAAGCTTAGTATCTATTTGGTGTGACTCTTACTCCGACAGAGACAAAAACTAGAGAGGAGTCACAAATTATAGCTTTAATTTTTATAAAAAACCACTATGGCTCCTTTTACATGCATAAAGATGAGTCTTCTTTCTACTGTATTTGGTATGTTTTATTTGGCTTCTCTGTCAAAGCTACTATTGGATCTAAAAGCAGAGCCGTGCCAAATAGGTCGTTAAGCTCTTGTTCACTTGAGTTTGGTTTCTGGCGTGACAATGATTTGTCCTTTTGTTTCGCTATCAAAGTCTTAGTTGGTTCCTTTTATGTTTTTATTATTTGTTTTCAAAACTCCTTTGGATATGGGCTTGCGGCAAACTTTTATGCAACTGCTATCGTCTTTGCTTGGTGTAAAAACTAAGCTATTTTCTCTAGTATTACTAAAATAGACATCACATTATATATTTTTTGGCATAGGATAAATTTTGGCATGACCATAAACCACTTTGATTGCTTTCATTTAGAAATTATATATAAACCTTGCAAACCAGATATGCCCAAACATTTTATGCTCCATTTTACATAGAAACCCTTTTTACTTATAGACATGGCAAAAGAGATGACTAGACAGTAGAGTTCAATTTCCCGTCTTACCCACTATATTCCATAAAAAAGGTCATCATATAAAAAAGTTAACATAACATTGTATGATTTCATTCTATCGTCGCATGTATCCCCATGCACGATTTTATTGCTTTGTCATGAGATGTTTCTCTAGCGGTTGAAATTGATAGCTTGATATTCATTTAAGTCATCAAACATTGCAAGTTTGGCTATTCCATGGATCAGTTCAATACCAAACCAACGCGAACAAAAAACACAAACTAGAAAATTTTTACTTTCATCACTTGATCATACTAACCCTAGCCTCTCGAGTAAAAATGGCGTTACTAAGAACTGTTTGGATTAGCTAAGCTTTTTATAAACTATACATTAGTTAGAGGAAATTAGCTAATAATTTGCTATGAATTAAATTATTTAGATCAGTAAGAGCTTTTCTTTTATCAGCTAAGAACTGTTTGGTACTTTTTTATGCCTCGTGTGTGAGCAGCATGCCGTTAGAAAAGGAAGGTTGACCTTTTGGAACTTCATACATAAGGTCAGGCATGCAATAACCAAACAATGGAGGTATGAAAATGTAACAGCTTGAGACTGAACTGTGATGAGAGATTTGCGACGACCCCCAAATGTGGAAAACCAGAGGTAATCCAAACCCCCGTCGATCTGAACTTCCTCAAATCCCGCAACCGGACCTCTAATCCATTCCAAATCCCTCCCGATCCAATGCCTCCCACCGGCGACGACCCGTCGGCCGCCGCCGGCATCTCCTTCCCCGACGCGGACGGCGGCGGCGGCGATTCTGAAGACGGCGACTTCGCCGACGCCCACCTCCTCGACCCCACCGATCCGGGCCTCCCCAACCCCACCACCTCCTCCGCCACCGGCCTGCCCCACGCGATCCCTGCGGCCGGGAGCGGCGGCGGCCCGGTCACCTCCGGCAACGGCGGGGAGCGGCGGCCCCTGTTCCAGCGCCTCTGGACAGAGGAGGATGAGATCGTGATCCTCCGCGGCTTCGCGGAGTTCACCGCCGCGCGCGGCACGGCGTTCGCGTCGCACCAGTACGACACCGACCCCTTCTACGAGGACATGCGCCGCCGCCTCCAGCTCGACTTCTCCAAGAGCCAGCTCGTCGAGAAGCTCCGCCGCCTCAAGCGCAAGTACCGCAATTGCGTCTCCCGCCTCCGCGAGTCCGGCGCCACCTTCACCTTCCGCTCCCCGCACGAGCAGGCCATCTTTGAGATTGCGCGCAACATCTGGCGCCCCACAAACAAACACGGCCGCGATCCCTCGGCTGACTCTGACGATGAAGACGCCGCTGCTGCGGCACAGATACCTGCCAACACTAGCCCCAACGGAGAAGTCAAGTCCCCGTCCTCTGCACGGCAGCGTCGCCGCAGGCGGGTGACAGGAATTCAACCCTGCCACTGGCGCCGCCCCTGCCACAAACATGTTGCAGCCCCCTCAGCCAGTGCAATTGTCTGTGTCAGTGCCTGTCAAGATGGACGAATCCCTCCCAGCACAGCCCCAGACTCCAATGCCAGTGATGGTTACCATGGATGGCTCAGAGCCTCTCAGGTTGCCAGTCGTGTCGCCTCAATCAGGAATTTCTGATGCTGAGAAGACTTGCCTGACTCCTCTATTTAAGGAGATGATACGTGCAGCGATAAATGTCGGGAGCAAACCCTTTTGGTGCAAAACTGCCTGAGCCGCCGCTTGGATTGCCCATGGAAGGGGAGAAGTGGCGGAAGCAGCGGATTTTGGAGCTGGAGGTGTACTTGAAGAGGATCGAGCTGCTGCAGGATCAGGCAAAGGCAACGCTTGAGGAGCTCAAGTCCTCCACCCCTGGGACTTAATCCATGATAAGATGAGATCTCTTTCGTTTTAGGATTCTTGCTCTGATTTTTAGTGTAGATGCTTAGGCATTTTTGCATATTTTACGTCCATAAAAGAATATTGTTAACCTTGTTGGTGCTTGGAACTAGTTTATTTATTGTTCTATATGTTCATGTGATATTAGCTTCCATTTATGATTTTTTTTCTTTATAACATAGGTTCATGGTCCTTTGTTTACTGTGGTAATGGTATGCTTTAAGTGAACAGTAAGGCACCCTATAGAAAGATTAATGATTGCAATTAATTTATTAAGATTACATATTACTGTTATTTCTTTGTTGGACTGTTGGTTTCTTATTCACTTTTCTGTCTGTTGTTAGCGAATTGTTATGATTATATATAAGTGTCAAACTGGTTTATAACATTGATAATGAATAGACTTGTTTAGTTGTTTTAGAACTGTCATGGTGCTTGTATAGGATAAAAGCACATGATCTATGGATTTTCTTGAGAAAGACAATGCACAAGCAAGCGAAAGTTCTGTTTTGTGCTGATAATGGTTATGATCTCTCTCTCAACCCCCAAACCCCCCCTCACCAACCACCCCCCTGCATGAGAAGGTCTTCTTGTAAAGATGCAGTCTTTCAATGTCATATCTGTATAGGATAAATGTTCGGCCCATGTGATTGCATCTGAATTTCCACCATGAGAATATGGCAAAGCTGTAGGATAGGTTCATGCTTATTCCTTAAAAGTAAGCACTGCCAGTCTAGAGATGTATGCCTTTTTATGCATCACAAATCTGGAGACAGGACATCACGTTTAACAGAAACTTGCACACTATGTCTTCATAGAACTGAATGTCAGAATGAACACATGTTGTTTTGATGCTGGTACATGGCGAGTATCGGGCAGGTTGTCGATAAGAGGGTCCTAGTCACCAGCAGTTTGATGCCTGTTAAAGCCACTGCAATTGTTGGTGCCAGACTAAAGCCGCTGCAATTGTTATTGGCAGATCCTTCTGCTCTGGTCTATGCCTCCATGGCTCCATGTGCTTAACTTTCCTCTCCCCAGTTGTGCTCTGTTATTGGAGACATGGGAAGTTAATGGTGAATAAAAAGAGGAAAAGTAAAACAAGGGGGCAGATGTATGTAAATTTCATTTGCTGTTTAGCTGTGGAACTTGATGATTCACTCAGAAAGCTCCATTTTATAGTTCAGTCTGAGAGGTTCAATTAATTGATGGTGGATCATGGATGCTATTTTAATTTCAGCATGGGTTGTGTTGTTTTCCTTTCACCTGCAATTTGGAAGAGGGGGGGTTACATATCAAATTGCCCTTAGTCTCCGTTGGATATGTGTTCACTTATGGCGCTATGGTTTCTTCATGGCTCCCGTTAATCATGCCATTGTTTTCTTATTTGTTGTCTTTTGTAAAATTTTTGCAAGTCTAGCAGAACTTGCAATGCTCCGTTGAAATCGCCAGCCAACTGGACATATCTTCCAATTTTGAATATTGGGCTGGCAAAATTTATAAACGGTGAGGGAAATTCGTCTCACAACCTGTTCGAACAATGATGATCAAAGTTCAAACTTCACAGTCCAGACCTGTTTACTTGGCTCTTTTTTTTTTTTTTGAGAATACGTATCTGTATTTCTAGATAAGGAAAACATACACAGTGAAATACCTAGTCACCAGCATGTTTGATGCCTGTTGACACCCACTGCAATTGTTGGACCCAAAAAGACTAAAAATTACATCGACAATTGTTCCTGGTAGATCCTTCTGCTCTGGTCTATGCCTCCATTCCATGTTCTTAACCGAGCACCACCCTCTCCCCAGTTGTGCTCTGTTGTTGGAGACATGGGAAGTTAATGGTGAATAAAAAGAGGAAAAGTAAAACAAGGGGGCAGATGTATGTAAATTTCATTTGCTGTTTATCTGTGGAACTTGATGATTCACTCAGAAAACTCCATTTTATAGTTCAGTCTGAGAGGTTCAATTAATTGATGGTGGATCATGGGTGCTATTTTAATTTCAGCATGGGCTGTGTTGTTTTCCTTTCACCTGCAATTTGGAAGAGAGAGAGAGAGAGAGAGAGAGAGAGAGAGAAGAGGGGGGGTGGTGTACATATCAAATTGCCCTTAGCCTCGTTGGATATGTGTTCACTTATGGCGCTATGATTTCTTCATGGCTCCCGTTAATCATGCCATTGTTTGCTTATTTGTTGTCTTTTGTAAAACTGGACATATCTTCCAATTTTGAATATTGGGCTGGCAAAATTTATAAACGGTGAGGGAAATTGTCTCACAAACCTGTTCGAACATTGATGATCAAAGTTCAAACTTCACAGTCCAGACCTGTTTACTTGGCTCTTGCTATGGATGATAATGGTTTAAGAATTCTTGCCTTGACTTATGGCCAGGCTGATTTTTTTTCTATGCTATATTTTTTTAGTTATGGCTCCAGGGAACTTGTGATCGATAAAGTCATCACATTCTACACTACTAGTATATTCTTTATTTATATTCTTTATTTATGGGTCCACTAATCTTGTGATTGATAAAGTCATCAATCAAAGATGCCGATGGGAATGTTGCATGCATGCCGACTTGAGACTCAAACAAATTATCCAAATAGACATGTTTCGCCACAATTAATTGAACGAAATGACCCTCACTTTATCTTTTTATGCCAATCCTAGTAGCCAGTCCTTAGTTTTCCCATGCAATACACAAATTGGCCATTGCTCCTAAGTCCTATCCATCGTTCTAAAAAAAATTTCAGGTTGCGCTTTGCACAGACGGGCTGGTGGTGGTCTGTATCCAGCACTACTACAAAAATAGATGTCGTAACACCCTTGTAACTTATTTGCTACACGCTCTTGTAGCTGTCAATGTGTTACATAGAAGTTTCTATAGGAACACAAAACTATATCATTTGTTGAGTATATGAAATTGGTTGGTTGTTCTATTGAAAATTAGTTATCCAGAATTCATATTATGGGAGAAAGTTTTTCCAATGTTGCCTGAAACTTATTAATTTTGAATTTTCTTATATTCGATGTGTATTTATAATCCCGCACTAATGTGTATTAACACTAAAATCAAAATTGATTTAGTGTGGCAATACATGTAATACTATCTTGCATTGACCTTTTCTTTTTTTCTTTTTTTTTTTTTTTGAAAAAAGTCTTTTTTTTTGGTCCCAAAGTTGATGCTTTAAATTTCCAGTTCAGTGTTGAAACTAAGAGACCAAAATTTCACTCAAAGATAGAAATAGAGATGTATTGAGAAAAAGATAAAGCTATATTAAAGAAAAAAAAGGTGCATTGAAGAGTGATCTGTCTGTTTAGGGATAAAATTTGAATGTTGTGTGGTTATCTATTTTGGAACGGAGGGGTTATTTCCGTACATATATTGTGTTGAGGCCGAGAAGCTGGCATTAGAAGGTTAATTTGAACATTTCACTTGATTATGATATGTCACCTTTATCATTATTACCATCCATAACAGCAACTTTAATTGACTATATAAATTCTCATAATTGATAGAAATAGATATTTTTATAGAAAAACATCCTCCAACATTTGTTTAAGTGGTCATTTAAATATGACCATCGTTTGCTTTGGATTTTTCGGTTAGCTAAAGATAGATAGCGAAAATAACTCTGCGCATAATATATTGAAAACTGTTGGATAGTAAAAAGAGATAGAAAAACACTTTTATACAAATAGCTCTCCAAATAGTGTTTAGACAGTGAATTTTAGAACCACTTTTGAATATGCTCTAAAGAATGCATTTTTTAGGTTTGGTCTAAGACTATTTAAAATTTATCAAATATTATAGAAAAATATTATTAATACCTATGACTCGTATTGTGTAAAAACGTTATAGAATTGAATATTTTAAGTCGCCTGCCGAGAAAGATGACAACTCCATAGTTACTCTCATACACTGTTAAAATTCGTGTGAAAACATAGGTTAGGAGAATCATTGCCTGCGGATCTGCAATCTCTGCGAGCCCAACGGCGCCAACTGACCCGACTCCGCAGCACTGTTGAGCCATCAGAGCACCTCGCTGGTTGAGCCTTGAGCAGAGGCGACTCGTTTCCCTTCCCCCTCAGGCCTCAAAAAGAGACCCGCCTCGATCAAAACGCGCGCCAAAAATGGCGGGCCTCAGCGGCGGCGGCGGAGGCGGAGGCTGGGGCGGCTACTACGACGACGATTGGGGCCTCAGCGCGGAGCAGCTGGACCAGATGGAACGGGACGCCATCCGCCAACTCGCCGAGCGGAAGGCCTCCGCCTCCGCGGCCTCCACCGTCCCCGTCCCCGTCCCCGCCTCCCTCGGGGTCACCTCGCCGCTCCCCACCCGCGCCACTGCGCCGGCGGCGGCCGTCTCTTCGCCGCTTGGGGGCAATCACCCCGCTGCCAGGGCCTCTCTGGAGGCGCGCTTTGGCAAGGTTAGGGTTTTCTCCGCTCCGTTCTGTTTTGGGGTTTTCTTGTTGGCGCACTGGGGATTGGCTCGGTTGTCGGATATTGAATTTATGGTTAATGCATCCGGAAATTCTTCTCCTTTTTGAAAAGACCGGAATTCTTTTCTTTTACCAATCTCTTTGTATTCTGTAGCGAGCGATTTTCTCTTTATCGATTTTCCCCTTATCGGTTCTCTCCTTATCGATTTTCCCCTTTTATCAAAGAAATAGAAATAGAGGTGTTCTTCGAAATCTCATGGGTTCATAAAACGGTTCAAAATGTAATACGTATTTAGATCAATGCATATATACAAATATGTGTTGGTAATCTTGATAGCTTTCTCATCGAGCCATTCTATGCAAATGAGTTTTTTTTGGAACAACTGGGTTTTCTGTTTGAAGAAATGACGAATTTTGGTGTCTTCTCTAAGCTCGTCGTTCCGTGCACAAACACTATACCTCTTTATTGTCAATTTGTTGAAACGCTGGGAGGTTTTTGTGGTTCAAGTACCACCAGAGTTTGTGTTAATAAGCTAATTTTTGGTATTCGATTGTTATTTGTTTTCTTCATCTTTGTTTCAAGAGTGTCCCCTCTATTTCCTGCTCTTCGTTTTAGTGTGCAAATTTGAAAATAAAAAATGTGTGGACTTTTTCTCTTGTGGAAATAACATTGATGAGGGATTGTATTAGCAATAGCTAATCAGTTAGGCATAGATGACTTTGCTGCTTTAAATCTTAGTTTCTTTTATATTGGTAGCTAACTTTGCTAATATGTGTGATCCTACCCTTTTTAATTTCCCAGGTAGAAGCACTTTCTCCCTCGAGAAATGCAGGTAGATATCATTATACGTCCTTTCATAGTTTGTTCTAGATGGGCTGGTGCTTAAATTTATTTATCCTTTGCTCACTTGTCATTCAAGTGAATAATAGCCAGGGCAGTTTACCTAAGATATCCGTTCATCTTTTCCCCCATTCTAGTGGTATGATCGCTGCAAGATTCACATACAATCAGGTATATCCCCACAGCAACTCTTGAATCATGTCTCACTGAATTATATGAAACTATAATCTGCTTGATTCTGTTTATTTCTCAGTTACTTGTCGATGCATTTCGGAAGATACCGAAAGCCAGTTGGAATGCTAAAGAAAGGTTTCTTTACAGTTTACACATTCCTTTACTTTTCATGCTCACCATATATTTTCTGTAACATGGAAAAACTTGAAGCCTGCTGTAAAAATTCACTATCTGTTCTAATTTTTCTGTAACTAAATTCAAAACAACAGGGTATGGATGTTTCCTCTCTCGTCTTTAGCAATGGTGGAGGATTTTCCTCGTTCAGTACCTGGATTAGCTGTGGAGGTAACATTTATCATCTGTAATCCCATTTCCCATTGCAGTGATGTTCTTCTGATTATTTAATTTTATTGCTTTCCTGCTTAGTTGGTTGACCTGTATCTGTTCATACTGAAGTACTCAACTTCTGCATCATTCGCTAACTAGTTAAACTTAAACGAATTCAGAGTAACCCTTCAAAAGTGAACTCATGAAGTTAGCAAGCAGCTGTCCTACAAGTCCATTTTGTGTAGGAGTGTAGGAGTCCTCTGTATTTTTTTTTCTTCCCTTCTCAATTTCTGTGAAGAAGTTTGCAAACCTTGTGTTTTCATCTTGTGACAAAAAACTAAGACATACACAAGTTGTGACCTCTTCCATAATCCATATTATAGGGATCTTTCAAGACTTCAAACATGACCTATCTTGAAATTTCTGCCATGTGCAGAGTAGTTTTTGATAGCGAGCATCTCCAAGAGTTTGCCAAAATTTACTTGGCAAATCTTATGATTTGGTTGGCAACTCTCTAAAATATATGGCAAGTGAAAAAAGAGTCCATCTCCAACAGTTTGGCATAATTCACTTGCCAAATCTAGATCAAACTTACATCAGGAACCCTGGGACAGAAACAAATTATATCTGTGTCCTTCCACCTCTTGCTCTTGAAAACTTACATCAGGAACCCTGAGGCTGAAACAAAATTATGTTTAAACCCTTCCACCTCTTCTAATACGGACGGATGCACGCTCGACTCCGCGCGCGCATATATACGCGTGCGAAGGCTCTTTTTCCCAACTTGGGAAGGTTTTTTCTGTTTTTGTCAAAAAAATAAAAATGGCAACCTGAGATTGGGAACTGTTGGAGATGCTCTAACTGGTATGGAAAGGAAAATGATGAAAGAAGAGGAACCGATGGAGATACTATTGTTCTCTTATTCAAACTCATGAAGGTTACATGTACATGAGGTAGCACCCTCATTATATGTGCATTTAGGGCGGTTTGTTACAGTGACCAACATGAGCATATATCAATATCATACATACAACTATCAACAACTATTCTAGTTAGTACATACACAAAACAAATTTTGCTCCTTCACTGCAACTGCTGATTCTATTACTGCAGCAGTTAAAAACTTAAAATGAAGCCTCTAGAGGACACTAGCAGCCCCTCCTAGCTGTTGCTGTGCATGTACTTTAGTCAACCAAATTGCCTTTTTACTCAAGAAAACAAATCACTTATCCTACAGTTTTGACTTTTGAGCATGTATTCATTCTGATCACATAGTATGTACTTCCCTAGCAGGTTCACAAATTGGATCCGCTAGTTCAGCGTGCTTTAGCTGCTGCTTTACAATCCAAAGATCTTCGAGGTATCTTAAAGTTCCCACTCCGTGCTTGTGAAATTTACGTTCACCTGATGCTAAGATAATGTATAGACATAGTACATTTTGCACCCACTTGTTACCAAAGTGTTGTTAGATATAAATGGTCTTGCTTTCTTTAGTATCCACATGAAATATATAACAAAAATGTTGGGATTCAAATTTTTTTTTGTATGAAACAGCATAATGTGAATGAAAATGATCCATGTGAAAAAATAAAATTTTAAATTTGAATTTTAGACATGACTTTTTGCATGCCATGCTGACCACATTTTTCTGGGGAAGGTTTGTATGACAGGATTCCTCCTGATCTCGAATCAAAGCTTATGCCATTTCAGCGTGAAGGCATCAGGTATGGTGAAAGTCAATCTGACGTTGGCCTGTTTTGCATAATGTTGAGCTTAGTGACCCAAGATTATTCTTTAATGAAAAGTTAGGTCATCATTGGCTAAATTTTCCTCAAAAATATTTTTATGTTCAACTTGCATCAAGCACATTACATTTTTGTGTTGTACTTGAATAATGACATACTGACTCATATAGTCATATGGCAAACAATCTAAACTTTTTGTTACTCTCTATTTTTTGTTTTGGGACACAACTAGCCATCATATCAGATGCTGAATGTTAAGCTTGGTAGTACAGTAACCATAAGTCAGGAACTTAGGTATGTAGTTTGAATCATTGTATAAGGCTAACATATATGCTCTTCTTGTAGGTTTGTTTTACAGCATGGTGGCAGAGCCCTGGTTGCAGATGAAATGGGTCTTGGAAAGACAGTACAGGTAAAACATTGTCTCTGAATCATCATCTGGCCTTCCAAATTTTCAGCATTCATGACCTGATTGCATTGAAATAGTTACCATGGGTGTGATTGATTGTTTGCACTAGACTTAGCCTGCATTAGACCTTATGCTGCACAACTCAAAGCCAATATAAACGTATGTAACAAGTAAATGTTTGGTTGTCCTACACATGCAAGCTGAGTTTAGTAAGGTTGTGTTTACTTTCTTATATTTTGTTTCATATGGTCACCTATATATTCTAATAGAGGTGGGGAGGTGAGGATATTCCATTTTTATGAGATCCATGGGCTTGTGTAAGCATGCATTGCCTAATAATACGACCAAATCTGGTGTACTAGCATGCATTGCATAGGCATTGCCTGCTTTTGGCATTGTGCAATCTTGCATTTGCATAAGGCCCCTTGCTGGCAACCAAACACAGTTAAGCTGCACTGCATAGGCAACCAAACACAATCCACACGCTTGATTCCAGCTCTTGCAATTGAAAGTTTGATAGATTTACATTTAGTATTTCACGCTGACTGGACTCAAATGATGGTATATTAACTTGTGTTATTATTGACTCATGAATCGTGATTTCTGGGACTGCTCATTGATGCCTTATGTAATTTGATGGAAAGTACTAATTTAGCTCCTAATTTCCTATGCAGGCAATTGCTGTTGCTTCTTGCCTTCATGATGCCTGGCCAGTCCTTGTAATCTCTCCATCTTCTTTGCGATTACATTGGGCATCTGTGAGCACCTCTTTTTTTATGAGCCGTCAATTGGTCATTTTAGCAATAGTTCCTTTATGCACACAGGAAGGTCTAAACTTGATAACTTACTATTTTAACAGGCGATTCACAGCTGGCTTAACATCCCTATGGAAGATATCTTGGTATATCCTTAACATTTCATTCACTAGTTCTCCCATAAAAAGCTTATTCTGTTATGTATTTTGAATTCTTTCTCTAGAAGCAAATTATCCATTTATTGACTAGTATCATGATGATTGTAGTAGAATATAACACAATGAAGAAAGAAAGAAAGAAAAGTTTTGCAATTCCTGGCTAACACGCATAAAGGTCTATTTGGAAACTGATGTAGCAGTAATTATCGTAAGTATACAGGAAACTTGATATGCAAGTAAATCAACATAGTTCAACAAGTCCTAAGCATAAAATATATTAAAAAAAAATTCATTATGCTGATGAACATGGATCATTGTCCTTTAGGTGGTATTGCCACATACTGGAGGATCACATAAAGCAGGATTCAGAGTGGTTTACTCGAACACTAAAGGAGATTTACACTTGGATGGGGTGTTCAACGTGATATCTTATGATGTAGTTCCCAAGATACAAAGCACGCTTCTGGATTTGGATTTCAAGGTAGAATTTTGGTCTTATACTTCATTCTGTTTAAGGAGAAATGGAGAACATAGTACGCCCGAAGAACTATTTTTTGGATAGGGTTGTGTAGATATTAGCAATCCACATGCCAGAAACATGGTGTGAGCTACTGGTCCTGAAAAACCTTTTGTTAGGGCTTCATGTCTAGTATATACCCTAACTTGCTTGGGACAAACACTTTGTTGTTGCTGTTCATTTCATTTGATCTTGAATTCGGGGAATTGTGTTTTTGCATAATTTATTCCTCATTTCGTAGGTTTTGTTCAACATTAGCTACTTAATGCAAACACAATAGCACACTTTTTCTGTTGAATGAGTCATTTTGAAGCATACTATGTTCACTACATCTCCAGAAGATTGATTTTACTCCTGAACGGATGATTTGTTGTGGAGCATAATCTTAAATCTATGGTAGTATAGGAGCATCAAACTCAAGTAGATAAACAAGAGTTTGCATGTAGATTAGAGATTGCTTGGATGTGACTGGAGCTTTCTTTTGTGAAAATTGGTTCCAGCACTGGATGGAGTGTTTTTTTTTGGGTGTGTCAGGCATATCTATTTCTATATTAAGAGTACTGCTGCTGTCTTTGCAGGGTGGATTAGTATAACTAGTTATTGAAATTACAGATACTTGGGGGATTGACCTATCAATTGATTGCACCTGAAGAAATAAGATTTCAACTAAATCTTCAGAAAAAAAATGATCAACTACATTTCATAGAAAATATCTAACTTTTTAGAAATACAATGATGTGCTGACATCTTCCATTTTGCATGAATTTAACAGCTATTCATCTTCTGATTGCAATGAATTTAACCACCAAATAGTTGTATGCATAATCTATCTATAACATCTTTTAAATGATTTTCATCCAGATTGTTATAGCTGATGAATCACATTTTATGAAGAATGTCCAAGCAAAGAGAACGGCCGCATCACTTCCTATTTTGCAGGTTTGGTGCTTCTTATGAGAAAAACACCCTTTTCTTTGTGAGCATAAATATTATGTGCCCTAATTTGGACAAGTGGTACTACACCTCATCAAACAAAATTCATGATTCTTAGATCATTAGTGTAAAGACCACATTGAAGAGGGCTGAACGGTGACTACTGAAGGTGGGCTTCCGGATGAGTGATACCAGAATAGGGTGGTTTAGAATTTAGGTCTCAAAAAGTTTTTTTTGAACAAAAAAGGTCTCAAAAAGTCTAACTCATTCTTTATATATAACAGCAGACCATCCCTCATCTACTGTTATGGTTAAAAAGTCTACCTCATCTACTGTTATGGTTGCCTCCTAACAATTCTAAACCAGATCTTCTTGATCTCTTATCCCTGACAAACATTTCTCTGACTTGAGTCTCGAGCAGCTTATCTATTAGTTAAACAATAGTCAACTAGCCTGGGGGTGTTACAACTGCTCATAAAACATGCTTCAGCTGTTTTTTTTTTTTTAAAACCAACATGTGCTTCAGTTGTTTGGGAATTGGGATACTTGCCCACTTATTTCATTTTTTTTTTCTAGCAAACAGAAGTTCCAAACTTTCACAGAGGACTGCATGGTGCTGGTCTGATTGTGATGAATTTTTCCAGATAGTCTTATACTCTTGTTAGATCCTGGTTTGTGAAGCCAAAGTTTATTAAGTTCATTATTCTTGCTTTAGGAAACATCTTGTCACTGCCTGATTAGATGACCAGTAATATCTTCTACCTCATGGATGCATGAATTCGCCAACTAATTGTGACTTACAATCACAGAAAGCTCAATATGTTGTTTTGCTTAGTGGAACTCCTGCTTTGTCTCGCCCAATTGAGCTCTTTACTCAGGTAAAAATTTTGTTTCAATAATTAGCTGCATATTAATGCTCAAAAGTAGAGTGACAACTACCTTTTCTGTATTTCCAGATCCAGGCCTTGTATCCTACAGTGTACAAGAATGTTAGCGAGTATGGCAATAGATATTGCAAGGGTGTAAGTACTAGATTTATCAAATTGCTTTCTTCATTTTCTGTTGCCAATTGTGACTAATTACGACATGACTTTGCAGGGTTTTTTCGGGGTGTATCAAGGTGCTAGCAATCACGAGGAGCTGCATAATTTGATGAAAGCAACTGTCATGATCCGTAGGTTGAAGAAAGATGTCCTTTCACAGTTGCCTGTTAAACGTAGACAACAGGTAGCCTTGTGGGTTTTTTTATAAGCAGCATAAGGAATATGCATTAATTTCATTCTGTAAATTAGAAACATTCGATCTGTTCAAATCTGAGAATCTTTCTGTAGTAAATTTGAATTTTGTTTTACTTTCACTAAGCGCAAGCCTTTTGTCAGTAAATTTTTCTGAATTTTGTTTTTTTATTTGACTCGACAGTTAGAGGTCCTTTGATCACTAGCACAAGCCTTTTGAATCAGTGCCTCATTCCTAATTGTTTCTGAACCTTTCTGCGTTGGAATTTGAATTTTGTTTGACTCGACAGTTAGAGGTCCTTTGATCACTAGCACAGGCCTTTTGAATCAGTGCCTCATTCCTAATTGTTTCTGAACCTTTCTATGTTGGCTATATGCTTGTTTCTTTGCAATGCTTAAACTGTAACATTGAGAAGATCTGTTGATTTTTTTTTTTTTTTTTTTTTTACGATCTTGCACAGTGAGTCAGAAAGATAACCTTTAGGATGTAGCTTTTATGTGAGCTTATTTCCTGATATACTGATGTTTTTCTTGACTACACATAGATCTATGCTTAATCATTTAATTTTCGTCAACCTTTCAGGTCTTTCTAGATTTAAGTGAGAAAGATGTGAAAAATGTCCGCGCTCTGTTTATTGAGGTATTATCCATATTTAATTTTTTGCCTGCAAATCATATATTGTAGAATACGAGAACACAACCAGTTTTAGCCTTTAGGTAGCTAAACCTATCTGCATTTCATCTAACCATGTTATTTGGTATCATACGTAATTGTTTGCATCAGTGAAGATCTTTCACATGGTGTACTGGTTTAATCAGCTGTGAGTTATATAACTGTAATTTAATTACTTGAAAGGTACACATTGTGAAAGCTAACTAGTTATTTGTTCTCAGTTTCTCACATTGTTCTACAAAGTAAAATTATTGTTGGAATTTGTTTTCCTTTGCAAGTTGCTATGGTGCTTTTGAAAAGTTTAATCTTCATTTCTTTATATAAACACAGAGGGAAAGTATGCATTGCACTTAGTTTTCTTGGTGTGCCTCTGCATGACTGCATTGGCACAACCATTGAAGTTACAAATTTACATTTAAGTAATTCAGAAATGGTGTGCATTTTGTTAGTTGGAGACTCTGAAGATCAAAATTGACTCTGTTGACTCCAAAGAGATGATTGACTCTCTCAGATTTACTTACCAGAATATTGTCAATAAGGTAATCTGAAAGTGCACCCCTTTATGATCCTATGTACATACACTTGGTTGGTATATTTTCTAAGTATCTTACTTTCTTAGTTACTAACATACTATAAACAAAGAGGTACCCTTATCTTGGCATGTGTGGTGACTTTTAGTTATTAAAGTTATAAACTGTATTTTTCCTATTCAAGGTTCTGTTGGCTTGTGGCATGTAACTGAATTAGCCAATTTAGTAATTCTGCAAACTGTAGTTCTAAAATCTTTGGAGTGGTTATTTGTTCATTGGGATACCAATGTCAATTTCATCGTCTTCCTTTTCCGCTTTTCTATGTGGTATTGTGGTGAAGCTCAACATTGAAATCAGGAGCATATTTCTTTCTATATAAACATGTTAACATCATATTCAACTTTGGTTATTTGCACTTGGTTTGAATATTGGTTCATGTTATTCATTTTTCTGTCATTTAGCATACTCTGATTAGTCTGTATTTGTGCTTATCTGGAAGTATGATTCTATTTTTTTTCCTAATCACAGATCTATACCGATTCAGCTGTAGCCAAAATTCCAGCTGTTTTGGATTTCCTGGGTACTATAATTGAGGTGATCACCTGATATTATGATTCTATATATTTGTCAAATTACCCTTCTATTCTACCCTCGTGCTGGAACGTGCTAGTTAGTGCATTTTCATTATTTGAAATGAGGATTGTATTTTCACTTGCTGAAGCTGATAATGCTGTAGAGCTATCACCAATTACCACTGACCTACATGGCCCTTATAATTCTCCTGTGCCCCATTTTCTTTCATTGGGGATCACATTTTGACAGTGTATAGTTTGAAAAAAGAAACAATATCCCTCCTTTTCACATTATTTTTAAGCCAATTTGATTTTGTTGTATCATCGCATTAACAGAAGAGAATTGCGGCTATTTTTATAAAAACCAACTCGATTCAACTTTAGTGAGACTTCGAAAGTTGTTTTTGTTGGTTACAATATCTGTTGGCTTGTTATTCTCATTTCAAATATGGCACAAAAACTTGCAAACATAAAGCAATATCTAAATTGTTTGCTTTACCGTGTACATCCAGGCAGGTTGCAAGTTCTTAATATTTGCTCATCACCAACCCATGATTGATGCCATCGAGCAACATCTCTTGGTAAGAATCTGATAATGTATTTATTGTTTCTCTTTTATGCTACACGTGGACCTACTATTTGCCACCATGTTTCAGAAGAAGAAAGTAAAGTGTATCAAAATTGATGGCAAGACACCTTTAACTACAAGACAAACCTTAGTCACAGATTTCCAAACCAATGATGACATCAAGGCAGCAGTGGTATGTTTTTACTTATTCATGTTCTATTCTGTGTACCCCCCCCCGGTCAAATACAGCTGAAAATCACAAAATACTTTATATACATACATTAGAAAGCCTAAATGCTTATTGAAAGCATGGAGATATGTGCGAATAATAGATGGTTATACTGGTGACTGGATACAATCATATATATATAGGCTAACTGGCTAAGGGCTGCTTCCCTTAGCCCTGTACACATGCAAGAGGAGCGCCCAATGTTGGCCTGCACCTGGCGTAAGTCTATGGAGAAGGTGGGGACATTTGAGCTGGAGGCAGAGAAGGTGCTGGAATTAGTGGCGGTCGTGGGCATTGACGAGGGTGGTGATGCCAGAGCCAGAGGGGACAGGCGGAGGTGGCAGGGGAGAGTGGTGGAGGAAGAAGATAAGGTAGAGAGTGAGTGGGCGTGGATGCTAACGGGTGCACGAGCAGGCAACAGTAGAGGTCACTAGAAAAGAGGAAACTGGTATAAGCTTACCACTACTAACATGTATTGAATGCAATAACGGGCACCTGTGTGTGTTATGGCCAGCATGAAGTACCATCTGAAGCAGCCTGCAGAATTCAGGTCCTGCAGAATCAGCGGCGAGTTGGTTGTGTCTAGGATATTTGCTTTGAGCTTATATCTGGTTGTTGGTTAGTTTGAGAAACTTTACTAAAGTTGTTGAGCCTTGTAACTCTGACCATTTATATGTTGCCGCAAAACATTGAATAAAGTAAGCCAGAATTCAACAATCTATTCTCTCATCTCCATTCTCTACACCTCACCTCCCTGCTGCCAGGCCCTACCTCAGCATTGATCATGTGTAGGAAACCAGCAGCCGGAGTGGCTGGCAACCTCCCACACATATCCCTCGCTGCCATATGGCCGTGACAGTGTTTCATGCTTCAGAGATTAGTAGCTGGTATTTAATTTTTTGAAATTTGCTGGTGTGCCTAGGCAGCAAGTACATAGAATGTTTCTCTGTAAGATGACTTTAACCTGGCAGAAAGGTTGGCTTCTTAGATACAGAAAAGTGTTCTCATGAAGGTTTGAAACTATGTGCTTAATGAATTGACAATTAGCTCGGTTGAGGGTGTGGATGTACACCCAGGCCACCTCAAGTCTGAGTCTGCTTTTATCTCCAAAAAAAAAAAAAAGAGTCGGCTTCAAGCTGAACTTTAGTGCCTATTTTCTTCTCAGTATAAAGCTGCCTAGTTCCTCCTAGGTTGGTGCAGTTCCTTTCAAACATTTGTAATTTACGGTCAAAATTTTGTCCCTGTCTAGCATAGCTTTAGCTCCTAGCCTTCATCTCAATTCTGAAATTATGTTTACTAAATCGAGAACCTTGAGTTTTTTTGGTTCTAGAATAAAAGAAAAGAGTTCAACCATACAACTTAGGTGTATCGACAGCTCTAGCTCCACAGATTTCTAGAGCTAGAATTACCCAGCTCTGCCAAATAGGGCCTACATATGTGGTATTATGCAATGTTCAAACCATGTGGACAGTTTATATGTAATTTCCTGGAGTGTTAATGGGTACAATCTAATGTGAACATAACATATCAGTTATCAATCAAAGCCGGAGGCTACGGGATAACTTTGACAGCAGCGAGCACAGTAATCTTTGCTGAGTTATCATGGACCCCTGGGGACATCATTCAAGCTGAAGATCGTGCTCATCGGATTGGTCAGGTGAATATTAAGGACATTGATTTGTAGCGAGCAGTGTCCTTTGTTTTTTGTTGACGTTTTATTGAAATTTATATACTTTTGGTCGATAATTTGTTGTTCCACTTATAACATCAGCTCCATTCATATTTTCTCCATGGTTCCAGGAATCATCAGTCAACGTGTATTATCTTCTCTCGCATGGTACTGCAGATGATCTTATGTGGTATGTCCTGAACTTTGCTTCCTCCTACCTAAATGGTTAAATCTTGCTGTTTAGGTCACGTACTCAGTTGTTCTTTTGTTGCTCTGGTTCTGCTTTCTAGGGACGCTGTTCAAGGCAAACTTGAGAATCTGGGGCAGGTTCTGTATCTCTCAAACCGGCATCTGAGTTTTTTTTTTTAATAGACTATGATTGACGCCATGAGTTGAGTTGGACTAAGGAAGCAACAATCCTTTTGTTTTGTCCTTTTGGTTCAGATGCTGGATGGGCAGGAGAAGACGCTGGACGTTTCACAGATCGACGGCAGGCCAAGCCCCTCGAAGAAGCAGCGGAAGAAGACACTGGACGGCTCGAGACCAAGCCCCTCGAAGCCGCAGAAGACACTGGACGGCTTCCTCAAGCGGCCCAGCATCTCCACGTCCACGGAGGAGGGTTTGCCCAGCCCCAGCACGAAGCAGCCTCGGATCTGATCAAGCCTAATCCGAGGTCGGTCGTGACTTGTGAGCGAATCAGATCACAGCCAGCTACTTGGCTGGTTTATGTTGTAGGGTCTTGTTTGGCCGAAGTAGGTAACTGTAGACCGTGGCTGCAGCACGGCCCCTAAACATCCTTGTATTTTGGCTTTGGTTGTTTGTAAATGCCATGGTAACAACATCCTTGTATTTTGGCTTTGGTTGTTTGTAAAATGCCATGGTCCCAATCTACTAATGATGATGACTCGGGCCTATAATGTTGGAACATTTCTCTGGCTGTTGCTTCAAATGAACTCGCATCTGCTTGATCCTACGGTTGCCAGGTGGTCGATTCCGGAGCGGTATATGCTTGGATGAACTGACCAATGGGGGCTAGCTGTATATATTGTCAAGTGAAAAATTAACCCTGGTTTGGATTGGTGGCATTGGGCAATGCCGATGCGTTTTTTTTTTTTTTTTTTGATTCGAGAGGTGATGACGGGCCGCAACCACTTTTGCTATCCAATGCTCAAATCTATGGTAGTATTTACTAGGCGTAATAGGTGAACTTTCATCGACGGGCCGCAACCACTTTTCCGCTATCCAATGCTTTTGAATTTTTCTATGGTAGTATTTTGTTTATTAGGTGCAAAATTCATGAAAATTTTTGAAATGATGTACTCCCCTAGAAAAAATATGAAACCTAGAAAATGAATAGTTTTGTATGTTTTAAAATTACCTTATTTAATTAATAAATGCAATTTCATGGCAAAATAAATATCCAAAAATTATAAAAATTGATTTGTAGTAATTAATTTTGAGTTTCGTGTTTTAAGTTTTATTAGTTATTTAGTTAAAAAAAAAGAGGATTAGGATAAGACTTAAAACTCAAATTTAAGTTTTGAGTTTTAAGTTTTATTCTAATCCCCTTCTATATAGGTTGATATCATTATAAAGCGCGCAAATCAATTTTTATAATTTTTGAATATTTATTTTGACTCAAAATTATAGAAGTTACATTTATCAATTAAATAAGGTAATTTTAAAACATGCAAAAACTATTTATTTTCTAGGTTTCATATTTTTTTCTAGGTAGAGTACATCATGAAGGTTCTGGAAATTTTCATGAATTTAGCATGCACCAATAATTAGTTATAAAATAAACAAATGCCTTCTCGCCTTCTAGCTTAGGTCGCGCCGCCGCCGAGATTGAACCTCCGCCGCCATTTATTTTTACTACATTAGAAAGGAAACGAAAATAAATTGAGGTAAATTTTGGCCCAACAGGCAATAAGAGGTAAATTTTGGCCCAACAGGCAATAAGAGGTAAATTTTGGCCCAACAGGTAATAAGCCCCGCGACTCTGAGTTGCGCTCCTCTCCACGCTGCTCGCGAGGCGCGGGTTCTGGACCCGCCCTTCTCGCCTTCTAGCGGTCGCGCCGCCGCCGCCGCCCGCAGCTGCCGGCTTTGCCGCGCCTTCGCCTGCTCCGCCAGACCGCCGCAGCGCCGACCAGACACTGCCCTTTGCTGCTGCCTGCGTGGCCCCGCCGGCCGCCGTCGTTCGCATCTGGCTTCGGCGGCTAATTTTTTTTTTTTTTTTGGCAGCCCTTCATAATTTGAATACCTATACTTAAAATTCTGAGCCCGCCTGCCGATGAGCAAGAAGAGGAAATCTCTGAATCCAGCCAACTCGTTGAAAGACAGCGAACAAGTGTAAGCGTGTTGTCTAATTGTTGTTTTACTAGCCTCTCCAACTACGATTTGTGATGCATGCAGCTGCTTATATTGTTCTGTTGCTAATTCATTTGCTGTTCTATCCCTGAGAGTAGATTAGCCTCAGATTTCATCAGAGGAGACGATCTTGATGACCTATTGTCGAAGCTTGCTAGGTAGCACCTGCTATTCTCTTGCCTTTTGTTTTTCCGTTTTGCTTCATTATCATGTTGACAAGGGCATAAGATGCATTCTTCATTCTTCTGTAGGAGTGTGGAGATTGCCAAGGCTTCGAGGGGAAGCTTACCAGAAAAGATATGGATGAAGGTATCATTATCCTTGGTTTCACCAGCTTTTTACTGTCACAGTGGGCAGTCTGTTGTGTTCTCCTGAGCCAGTAGAATGCAGTTTCTCCCTCACTTCCTCACGGTTATTATGTCTGTTTCCCCCTGCAGCAACAATTTGCTATCGGGGTCAATGATGTCACAAGGGTTCTCGAGCGAATGCCGCATTCTGTTACTGCTTCTCATTCTAATCAAACGTCTAGTGAAGCACCAACTGTCTCAGGCCGACGTCAAGCTCCTTTGGTGCCATTGCAGGTTAGTTTTTTCTTTTCTAGTTTGCTGCTCTAGTGCTAAGTGGAATTTTATTTCCATTGTGTGTTGATATTAGGTGGAAGGAATTAGCTTGTACTGGACTTACCGTTTTCTTTTATCAAAGAAAAAGATGTCAAGTAATTTTTTCTTGAATTTTGGCCACTTCCAACTTATCTTTTGTTACATACTGTGATATAAAGCCTTAATAGTCAATTCTTGCATCAAATATATGCCACCTTCTACAAAGGGCAAACAAAGTCATTTATACTGTTCCATTTTACCATGTACAGTATAGCTTATTCTCTATCAGCTCTGCACGCAACAATTAAATGAGCCGATTTGCGATACATGTAGATCATGTTGAATTAAGAGCAAAGAAAAAGGGCGGTTTCAAGTGTCACATACATCGATGACCACAGTTTTTGTGAGGACCACTGAAACTGACAAATACTTATCTTATTAATGCAACATTGCAGGCTGTACTTGTAGCTGCTGACTGCAATCCCAAATGGTTGACAAAACACATACCAACACTAGCATCTACAAGGAAGGTACCAGTATTGTGCGTGAAGGACAACAAGGGAGGCTCACTAAGGTTAGGTCATGTGGTGAATGTCAGAACAGCGCTTGCCATTGGAGTAAAGGTAAGCTTGCTTTCTTTTCTCATCTTATCTGTCTAGGAAGTATTCCTGAGACCTGTCTTCAATTGTGTATTAGGCCAAAGATAGCATTGTCAACAAGACTATTGATGAGATCCTGAAGGATAGTAAGCCGGTTGCCAGTGAACCATAAAGTAACTCCCAAGCCCAGTAACATGTTTGGACTAAAAAGCTTGTACTTCCAGGCGTGCAACATCCCAAGATCATCTCATAGGTGGGTTAACTTGGACAGCGCAAAGAAATTTGAGAAGGGGATCAAGTATCTTGAGCAAATTGTTGCAATATCAATCTAACCCTGACATTCGGAGGACTTTTCAGAAAACAGCCATGGGAAATAGGACAGGCTATTTGTTTGGTCTATGCAATATCGTTTGAATAGTGAACCTAGATGCCCATTGTGATCATGAACTTCTGCTGTGTCTTCCTCTACTTATCAAACTCCAATGTAAAAAGATGCTGGAATCCTTGTTTATTGGGTACATTTTTTTCCCCTTAAGGCTCTACAACGGCCCATTAGTTTATCTTGTTTTGCTAGTGGTTCTGGCTGTGTTTTTCGTGTGGTCACTGACATTGTGTTGGCGATTGTGGGCTGGTGTTGTGTTATGTGTTCGGTTTTGTTTATATCTTTTTATTCCTTGTTATACAATAGAGCGACGCTTTAATGTGCTGGCTTTTCATTAAAGGAAAAACATTGAAGGCTACAGAACATAGGAGTAGGAAACATTCTCAATCTGTCAGACACAGATCTGTTTTATTTAAATGCATGCGAATGCGATGCACTTTTGATACACACAACGACGCTGATACATATAAGTCCAAATTAAATATAAAATACCTAACAAACCAAACCATACATATAACTCCAAATTAAATATATGACCACGCATACAATACTTAACAAACCAAACCAGGATAGATTAGAAAACGGTATACGTATGTGGAGCTCAACAAGTGAGACATGCAGGCAATTGTAGTTGCAAAATAATACGAGAAATGCTTGTCCATCTTATTTGAAGCAGCCAAGCCACAGCCACAGCGTGACTACTTTATAGATTAGATGTAGCACTCGTAGAGCTTGATGTCCATCTGCAGGCGGAAGTAGTAGATTCCCTCGAAGGCGTCGGTGCGAAGGGTGGCGATGCCGCGCGCCATGAAGAAGTCGCCGGTGCCGCCGACGACGGAGACGTCCCTCGTCTTGGCGGCCATGATGTCGGCGCCCACGAGGTTGAGCGTGCCCCTGTGCTTGGTGGAGTTGAACACGAGCGAGAAGGCGAACCACGCGTTGTACGATTCCTTCTCGTTGTACAGGTAGAAGCCCTGCGCGCGCGCCACCGGCTCCGACGCCAGGGCGGGTCCCGCCGTCACCACGTCGTTGAACACCACCACCTCGCCGAAGTAGGTGTCGTTGACGGACACCGACCTGCTCAGCAGCGTCGGCTGCACCACCACCGCCGACGTCGCGTTCGCCGTGTTGGTGCCGTCGTAGAGGATGTCGTGGTAGTAGACCGTCATCTTCTGGCACGGCTCCTCCTCGTCGTAGCTCGAGACGAGCTTCTTCTTGCGGGCGCCATGGGCGACGCCGGCGGTCAGCCCAAGCAGCAAGATGACGACACCGATCAAGCTGAACTTATTGTAAGATGGCGTGAGGCCCTGCATTATTATTGCTGTTAATAATCGGTACGGTAGTAGTGCAACTTTGAATAATATAATGTCGTCAGCTCAAGCTTATTAGAATTGTGGGAGCTCTGAACCGTACATCTGCTATTTATAGACCTGTTGTACGTACGTATGTGGAAGTGATATGCATCGTGAATTGTGGGGCTGGTTTTAAAGGGATGGGAACTACAGGATCAGAATCACACACGCAGTGTCAAAAAAAAAAAGGAAAGTAGATCTTATCGTTTTGGGTCTGAAATTGCCCCTTTTGGCGGGTCTCAATAATCAAGTACGGTGTTGTGGCCCTTTTCGATCTCAATAGTACGCGTGCGCGAAGTGTCAAAAAGAAAAGTAGTTGTGCACACACTGACTGACACGCATTATTACATTGGGATAGATAGGTATGTGTACCCATAACATTGGGATAGATAGGTATGCATGTGATTTTTTTTTTTAATACATCCCCAAACTAGTGAACTACTAGCACGCTGGCCATAATATTGTTACTATTTTAGAGAAAAAATCAAACAAACTATAGTTTTAACATATATTAGTTTAAATAAAAGAATATAATCTGTAGTTAATACAATTATAATAAATAGTAAATTCCGCTCACAATAAAAATATAATAAACACTAAATTCAGTTTGGAAAGAAAAAATACCTAAATAGAGTCCATGTAAAAAACACAATAATTAAAGGTGAAATTTTAAATAAAAGAACATGAAAAAATTAATATTTTGAACTACAAATGAATTTAAAAAAACTAACTGTCAACAGAAATTATAATTTAACATTAAAGGTGAAGTTTGGTTTTGATATGTTGGGAAAAAAAACGCATAGTCAATGTATTGGTATAGGTAAAGTTACAAAGGTTCTCATTAACTCTCAATTGCTAAAAACTACTACATTGATTCTATAGGTCTGATTGTAATTGTCTATATCTATCAAAAGTTATATAAAAGTATAGAGAATGCAGTACAAATTCAAATACGAAAAGGGATGATGGTATGGAATTCAAATAGCATTGCAACTAGGTTATTCCATGGTAATATATAATGAAACATAAAAAAAACTACAAGGATAAAATGCATCCCCGGATGTAGAGGCCGGATTTTATTATCCATTATCGAAAAAAAAATGCATGCATAAGAGCTATCCAAGCTAGCTAGCTAACAATGATGCCTCCAGCTAGCATGTGTTCACTAAATCATGAAAACAGTTTAAAGCCATTCCTGTCTCTGCCGTGCTCTAAGCCCATGCCATCTCACAACACTTGCTTTCATCAATCATTGCCCTAAGATCATTGATCCATCTTTTTCTGTGTTTCTTGGCACGAAAGTTTTAGCATCTCTTTCTGCGTGCAGCCCTTGTTCATGAAGCGATCAAGCTACTGTTCCGAAAAATGAAGAAGCGATCAAGTACAGCCTACACAGGGCTCCCTCCCCCTCCCACTCCCACCGTCCCACGAGACCATCATCCCTAGAGAATAGAATGGACCGTGCTGCGGAAGCCTTCAAATAGCAGCAACACAATAGTATTACAAAATATCATTCACAATTTGATCTTAGCTACATGCAAAGTATTACATAGTTTGTAGACGGTTTGAACGTCAGATTCTAAGACTCTTACAAACATCCTCGTCTGTGCGTTGGCGGTTGTGTAAATAACGTGCCAAATTTAGTGCTGGCCTTAGCCACGTTGTTGCTGCTGATTAGTTAGCCCCGTTCACATGCATGCATGCATGCAGTAATCACAGATTCACAGACGTCGAACTCAACTTGGGCCTCGAGTCGAGTAGTAGTAATTGATCAAGCATTTGGTTGGACGCCATTTAAACTTCACAAGACACATATACCTATTCATACCTACTCAAGCCCTAAAGAAAAAACAAAATTAAGAAATCACCCACTACTACACGATAGCCCTTTAGTCCCGGGCGTCAACCACCTGTCGGTACGGGACGTACCCGAGTACTCATCAAGACGGCATCCGTAGGGACAGCAAAGAGAAGACCGGATCCGAGTAGAACGCGGATCATCCTAGTCGAGCGGATAGAAACCGGCGTCGTAATAAGAGCGGGACACCTTTTACAAGTCCGACTAGGACTAGAAACCTCGGCTACGGCTCTTTTTCCTCTCATAAAAAGGAGCCGAGCACCCTCTTTGTAACGGACCAACGACACACAATCGAGATCATCAATCCAACGCAAAAGGCCAAGGCCGACCGGAGTAGGGGCTTTTACTCGACGCCGAGGGCCCGAACCAGGGATAAACCGTGTGTCTTTTTCGCGTCGTACCGCCGAAGTTTTAGTTATTTGCCGAGGTCCGAATCAATCTAGCTGCGGGAACCCGTGGCGGGCTATCGGTGGCTAAACACCGGCAATGGCCGGCGCCGGGTAGGGGGTTTCGGCAAATTCAACGTCGGGGCTCGATGGATCTACACGCGATGATCTTCCCGACGGGATTGACTTTCGTCTTCGGAAGCGGGTTTGCGGCGAGCGAACAAAGAGTTCTCCACGACCGACGCTTCAAGAGCCCACATTCAAGATACAAGAAATTTTTTCAAGACTCAAGCTAACGGAAGAAACGCAAGATACAAGTAAACAAGAAGGAAATTCGAGTTCTTTTTTTATATGGCTACAACAACTCGGCACGATTGTATCAAGACGCCACCCGAGCACTTTGAGTCCTACCACCGGGACATCTTCAAACAAGATAAGTACTCCGACTTCCTTCCTTTTCAATATGGCAAACCCATGAAAGAAAAAGAAGAACTCGACCACTCACCCAGTAAACAGAAAGAAGTACTGATGATGAGGCAACCCTTAGTACCACCAATTCAACCCAACTACAATTCGTCGGAAGAATCGAGGAAGCGATATACCAGCCAATTCATTTACAAAAGATGGGGAAACCCGACGGCCAAAAGGATAGCAAGAGAAAGAAGAAACAAGAAGAAAGGGGAAGAAGAAACCGAGTACAAGAACGAAGGGAAGCATGGCGTAGATACGAAGAAGAACTAGCCGAATACAATCGAAGAAGAGAGCGAAAAGAGAAGGCGACGAAAAGACGAACAGCGGCAAGAACCGGACTTCGATCCAATCAACAAGATACAAGAGGCGATCAATGAGATCGGCGCCATACAACGACCAAACGAAGAACAAAACAAGCTCGAGAGATTTACTTAAAGACACAGCTCAAAGAATACAAGAAGACCGAATACCGCAGAGACATGCACCATCGGAACAAACAAGTCAAAGAACTCGAAGAATTTCTGCTTTCGAAAGACTGTCAACTCCAAATTACGGAAGAAGAACTCAACCACATCACGATTGGACAGAAAGAACCGGGGAAAACAGGGGTAGATCACCTACACCACACAGAAGTCCTCCAAGAATTATCTCAAGATACGACAGTCAAGCGATTCCGACTACAAACCCGAAAAAAGTACCCGACAGATTTCCCTGTTTTAGCGGGAAGACTACTTATAGTCGGACTACCTCACAAGTTCAAACCTTCCAATCATTCAAAGTATGATGGCAAAACTGAACCAATGCAATGGCTCGGGATCTATTCCCAATCTATAGAACTAGCCGGGAGGAGACGATGATATCAAAGCACTATTTTTTTTCCAATGGCTCTAGAAACATTACCACTCCAATGGTTCGACAAGTTACGACCGGATCTATCAAAACATGGAGTGATCTACAAAAAGCTTTTTGCGAAAATTTTGCGAGCATACTTATCCATCCAATAACACAAGCCGAGTTGAAAGGATTAAAAGCAAAACCCGGGAGAAAGCCCGAGAGACTTCTACGAAAGATTTGGAGAACTTCGAGCACAAGTACATGACATCACCGAGAGAGAAGTAATAGAAGCATTTTCATATGGTTTAAAAGTAAGATGGATGTTCCACGACTTACGCAAAGAGAACCCGTGAACAAACGATGAATTCAAAAGAAACGTTGAAAAAGATGATCACGGCGAGAAGAAGACACGAAAAGATTTCCGGACAAATGAAAACAACTTCGAAAGAAGAAAAATAACACGGACGTAAGGAACAACTTCGAATGATCAAAACAACTCAAGATGGAATAACCAAGACAACTCAAGACACCGGGGACAATTCAAGATACCAAGACAACTCAAGGTACCAAGACAACTCAAAAAGATGGAACGTTCAAGACAACGCACAAGAATTCTACAACAAAAGAAGATATTCGAGACAACATGGTGGCATCCACCGAAAGAAAAAAAAAATTCTACCCGGCCGAAGATTTGAAGATCTTGAAAACATGAAATGCATCTACCATCCAACAGGACTCCATCCAATGGGAGAATGCCGCATCTTTCGGGAGAGGTACACAAAGAAAGACAAACAAGAAAAAAAAGAAAACAAGGAAAAGAAAGAAGAGAACAACACAACAGAAAAAACGGTTTCCAAAACCCAAGAGCAACAATATCGATAATCTACTCGGGAGTACCCGGCTCTAGAAGCAAACAAGAAGACAAACTCGCACGGAGAACAATAATGGCGTGAGAACCAGGCCACACCAAGATATCTAAACCGGTCTCAATACCCAATCCGGTTTTCACGTGAAGATCAATGGACAAGTGTTGGAAACGCAGGGGCTATATCCACTAGTACTCGGACCAACAATAGCAGCGATAACAGAAACAAAAGTACTCATTGATGGAGGAGCCGGACTCAACATCATCTTCGCCGATACCTTAAAAAAAAGATGGGACCAGAGTTCTTAAAGATGATCACACCTACCAGTACCATTCTACGGAATAGTACCGGGGAAGACCAGCTATGCCTCTTGGGCCGATTACACTTCCAAAGTAACATTTGGAACTCCAAACAAATTACGGGACGAGCTCATAAAATTTGAAGTGGCGATTTCGAATCTTCATATCACGCTATATTGGGAAGAAGACCAGACTAGCAAAATTCCTAGCAATACCGCATTATCCATACCTACTACTCAAGATGCCGGGACCACATGGAGTACTTTCTCTACAAGGAGATCTTAAAAGAGCTTATGAATGTGACGTCACGAGGCAATACAAATATCCTCAAAAGTACAGGGGAGAAATCAACTCGGAAGTAGAAAAGACAAAGATCGAAGAGCTAGAAATCCCACCAAAAAGCAAAATACAATCACCACCACAGCGAAGGAGAGAACACCAAAAAGATTGATTTGGGGACGGGGGATCCATCTAAAAGCGCCACAATCGGTGCACATCCGCCTATCAAATAGGAAATCGCGCTCACCGACTTCTTACGGGACAACAAGGACATATTTGCACGGAAACCGGCCGATATGCACGAGTCCCAAGGAAGTGGGCTGAGCACAAAATTGAAGTCAACAAAGGAACAAAACCGGTCAAGCGAGAGACTACGACGGTTTTCACCGGACAAGAAAGAAGCAATAAAGAAAGAGATAGCCCGACTACGGCGCCGCAGGCTTTTATAAGAGAAATCCTCCATCCGGTTGGTTACCAAACCCCGTCCTAGTACATAAAAAGAACACGAGATGAATGGTGAATGTGCGTCGACTACACAGATCTTAACAAGCATTGCCCAAAAGATCCTTTCGGATTACCAAGAATTGATCAAATAGTAGATTCAACGGTGGGAGCGACTTTATTATCCTTTCTCGATTGCTATTCGGGGATATCACCGGATCGCACTCAAAGAGGAAGACCAAAGCAAGACTTCTTTTATTACACCCTTCGGTGCCTCTTGTTATAAAACAATGTCTTTTGGACTCAAAAATCTTTGGAGCAACATATCAAAGAGCAATCCGGACTTGTTTGGGGGATCGGATAGGAAAAAACGCGAGAAGCATACGTGAGACGATGTAGTCGTCAAAACAAAGAACCCGGATTCTTTAATAGAAGACCTACAAAGAAACTTTCAACAACCTCAAAGAATGGAAGTGGAAACTCAACCCCAACAAGTGCGTTTTTCGGAGTATCATCCGGACAACTACTTGGATTTCTAGTCGATGAAAGAGGAATTGAAGCTAGCTCAAAACAAATCAAAGCAATAGGCGACATGGGACCACCAACCGACATCAAAGACCTACAAAAATTAACCGGATGCATGGCGGCGCTCAACGATTTATCTCCGGACTCGGAGAAAAAAGGATTACCTTTCTTCAAACTTCTAAAGAAGACGGACAAATTTACATGGAACGAGGAGGCACAAGAAGCCTTTGACAAATTAAAAGCTTACATCAGCACATCACCCATACTAGTACCACCAAAGAAGGATGAAGAACTAATGTTGTATATCACAAAGAACAACTTCGTCGTCGACCACGGCAATTGTGGTGGAAAGAGAAGAATAAGGGCACTTGTACAAGGTACAAAGGCCAGTATATTACATAAGTGAAGTCCTCACAATATCAAAAACAAGATATCCACACGTACAGAAACTACTCTACGCAGTACTCATAACTTCAAGAAAGCTCGGGCATTATTTGAAGCACACAAGATCGTTATCGTAATAGATTTTCTACTCGGAGACATTCTAAGGAATCGAGATTCAACGGATCGAATCTCAAAATGGGCGTCGAACCGGAACTTTCAAGATTGAGTTCAAACCAAGAAAAGCAATCAAGTCTCGGGCACTATCCGACTTCATCGCGAGAATGGACTGAAATACAACAACCTACTCCGGACACCATCTTAGACCAATCGGAAAATGTACTTTGATGGCTCTCTAAAATTAGGAGGGGCGGGAGCGGGGAGTACTCCTCATCGCACTGACGGAAAACAACTTCGAATCGTTCTACAAATCCTATGGCAAGCTACTAACAATGAAGCGAGAATATGAAGCACTTATACATGGATTACAAATAGCAACTTCACTTGGAATCAAAAGACTATTAGTCTACGGAGATTCAGCGATGAGTCGTCAATCAAGTCAACAAAGAGTGGGACTGTACTAAAAGAAAACATGGATGCTTACTGTTCGAAATCGAAAAACTTGAGAAAAAAAAATTTTCAAGGCTTAGAAGTGCACCATATACTACGAGACTCAAACGTTGCAGCTGATGTACTAGCCAAATTAGGCTCAGACAGAGCAAAAGTACCCGCCGGAGTATTTATAAAAGAGCTAAGCAAGCCATCTATCAAGACTGACGAAAAAGAAGACAAAAAGAAGACGGAACAAGACCAAATCTTAACAATCAGTTCAGACAATCCAACTTGGATGCAGGTATTCATAGATTACATCAAGGAGAAAAAACTACCCGAAAATAAGGCAGAAGCTACTCGGGTCATCAGAAGAAGCAAAAATTATGTCCTAGTAGGAGACAATCTTTACAAAAGAGCAAAGATCATCGGGGAGTATTACTAAAGTGCGTACCAAATACGAGGAAGGAAAAGAAATACTTCTAGAGATGCATTCAAAGTTCTTTGTGGGAATCACGCATCATCAAGAACACTTGGTAGGGAAGGCTTTCCGATCAGGCTTCTATTGGCCGACTGCTTTAAAAAGACGCAGAAGAACTAGTCAGATATTGCAAAAATTGCCAAATGTTTGCAAGACAGGCACATGTTCCAGCTCACAATCTAATATGCATCCCACCAGCTTGGCCCTTCTCATGCTGGGGGCTTGATCAAGTCGGACCACTCAAGAAATCCAAAGGAGGATTCGAGTACATTTTAAATTAAGCCATCGACAAGTTCACCAAATGGATAGAATACAAACCATTGGTAAAATATAGTTCACCAAAGCTCAAGAGTTTATCCAAGAAATCATGCACGTTCGAGATGCCTAATGTAATAATCACGATTTGGGATCACCCTTCACAGACCAATGAGTTCAAAAGTTGGGCACAAGACGTGGATTCAACATCGATTATGCATCGGTAGCCCACCCTCAAGCTAATGGTCAAGTAGAAAGAGCCAACGGTCTCATCTTGGCAGGACTAAAACCAGGACTATATGAAGATTTAAAGGACTACGGATCCAAGTGGATAGACGAATTGCCAAAAGTAGTTTGGGGGCTGAGAACTCAAATAAGCAGAGCAACAGGCTATTCACCATTCTTCTTAGTATACGGCTCAGAAGCTGTACTACCAGCAGACTTGATTTGGACATCATCAAAAATAGAACAATATAACGAAGGAGAAGCGGAGGAAACCAGGGAGACTAGAAATCGACGACCTAGAAGAGGTCGAGAATAAATGCAACACTACGATCGGCCAAGATACATGCAAGGATTAAGAAGATACTATGACAAGAACGTCCAGTAGAGAACTTTACAAACCGGCGATCTAGTCCTAAGAAAAATTCAGAAAACCGGACAAATGGCACAAACTACTTAGTCCTTGGGAAGGACCTTTCATAGTATCAAAAGTAAAAGGACCCGGATCCTACGAGCTAATGACGAAAGATGGAGCACCGATCAAGAACACATGGCACATTTCCCAGCTACGACGTTTCTTTGCATAGAACAAACAAACATGTGTACTTCTTCTCCAGAAATAATAAGAAAGATTCAGCGCTTTCAGGACCATACTCGCTCTCCCTTTGGATAAAAAGGCTCACGACCAAAAAGAACCCGGGCAACCCCCGATGAGAGCAAAAACGCTCGACAACCCGGGCAACCCCCGATGAGAGCAAAAACGCTCGACAACCCGGGCAACCCCCGATGAGAGCAAAAACGCTCGATAACCCGGGCAACCCCGATGAGAGCAAAAAAACGCTCGACCCTCCGGGCAACATAGAACCCCGATGAGAGCAAAAAAAAACGCTCGACCCTCCCAGGGTTGTTTTCACAACACCGATAAAAGTACGGCCAACACTCGCCCAATCCTAGCTCCTTTTCAGGGACTAGATGAGAGCCAAGAGAGAGCTCGACCCATCCCGACTTATAGAATAAAGAACTCGGATGAGGGCCTACGGTCCGAAATATTCGTTGAAGTGCAAAATGGCTACAACCTAGCTTTGAGCCCAACTATTCGGATTGTTTTCACAATACCGATGAGAATACGGCTAAAAGAAGTCAACACTCGACCTACCCTAGCTCCTTTTCGGGACTAGATGAGAGCCAAAGAGAGAGCTCGACCTATCCCGACTTCTAAAGATATAGAACTTGTAACACCCCCCTGTTTACGTTAACCTAAACCTGCCATGTCATCATCATCATTGCATGAGCATTCATGATTAGAGAACCCTAATGTAAATAATTAAAATGAGTTTATTAATTGTAGGACTGGTTGAGCTCTTTCATATCGTATGTGTATGTGTATATCATTTAAACTCCATCCACATGCTTGATTCTTGTTTATAAAAGTAACCAACTAAAACTAATCTTGATGGTTGCAAGTGCTTGGCTAACCCCGACTCACACCCTAACCGTGTTTTTACAATTCAAATGATGCAAAAGTGAGAACAAAAATTGAATTTGGAATCCGAGTCCCAAACCCTAACCCTAGTTGGTTGTGTTGGAATTCGAATTTCATTTTCAATTTCTAGGAGCTAACCATAATTGATTTTCTAAATAAAAGTTTCTAATCAATGGCACCATTTCCAAGTATGAAGTTTGTACTTTGAAAGTATGCTATTGGTTGGGTTTGAAAAGTTCCACAACATCATTAATTAATTGCCCAAAGAGTCAATTTGAAATTCCTTTTCAAAATCTTGAAATTCAAAGTGTTTTTGCCCCCTTTTCAATTTCACCTCAAAATATTCAAAATTTGGGAAAACTCTAAAAATACAGTTTGTGCATCTCTTTGAGCTCTACAACTTTGGTATATAAAGTTTTTCAAGCTTTTGAATAAAATTTGAATTAATTTCAAAAGTTATTTGAATTGCAAAGTATCCCCTTTTGAGTTTTAAACTCTAATTCAAAAATTATTTGGTTTCATGAAAAACTTCCTAAATGAAAGTTGTAGATATTGAGAAATAGAACAACTTTTATTTTTGGAGATTTTCATCTTTTATTCAAAAATCAAAAGTAATTTTGAAATCCTTAAAATTAAGGTTTTGCCCTCTTTTTTGAATTTGAAATTCAAATTCAAAATCCATTTGAAATCTGACAAAACTTTCTAAATGAAAGTTGTAGAGCATGAAATTTGGAGCAATCTGTATTTTTGGAATTTTTGAACTTTTATTCAAAAGTTGAGAGTAATTTGAAAAGGAAGATCTTGAGTAGCACTTTGCTTCTGATGAAAGGGGGGGACACCTTGCACTTTGCCCATACCGGCCGGTCGCCGGGCGTCGCCGTGGCTCTTCTGGAGTCGTCGCCCGGCAAACCCGCGGCGCCAACCACCTAAACCTCGTCGTGAACCCTCCTGCCACCTCACCGCGGCGTCCAAGCCCTATAAAAGGTGATGCCTAGCCGCCAATTTTCTTCTTCCTTCTTCTCGCTCTCCGCCGTAGTAAGCTCCGGCCGCCCGGTCAAATTCGCGTTCACCGCACCGCCATCACCCACGTTGCTTGTGCCCCGCTCCGTAAACTCTTTGCGCACCCACCGGGACTAATCGGAGTTCTTGACATCGCCGGAATCGTCCCTAAGCGCCGTCGTCTTCTTCACGGTAGGCCGTCGGCCGCCCCGTGATCTCCACCAGTCGGCGTAGCGGTTTCGAGCATCTCCACCCTCTCCGTTTGTCTCTTTAGCTTCGCCTCGACATGTAGATGCTTCTCGGCTCACTGGTTTCCAACGTTCCGCGTCAAACACGCCGGACGACGGTGAGTTCACCCGTTCTTGCGCCGCCCGCCTCCGCCATCGCCGGTGACCGAGCACCTTCGGCGTGGGTCCGTCGAATCCGATGTCGTTTCGAAGTCTAGGTGAGCTACTTGGTTCGCTTATGACTTGTTTCGAGGTCTCTACCGCGTCGTATCCATAGGAACACCGCCAGCGCCCGTGGCGCATCGTGACCGAAAGCCGCCGCGGGTGGTCGTCGGGCGTGTGCTCTCCGGTCATCCATAAGTCTAACTAAGTAGGCGCGCGAGTTCGCCATGACGTGGGAAGCCAACGGTGCTCTTGGGCTGATGGTCGAGATCACCGACGGTGAGCCCGCCGTCACCCGTCGCCGTCGTGCCCCTCGGTGCGCCGAAGGAAGAAGAAAGGGCGAGAGGTGAGACTGACCAACGGGCCCCCGCGTGCCGGTGAGAGGGGGAGGCGGGAGCGTGGGCCGAGCAGGCCGGGCCGCTGGGCGTGTCTTGGCGCTTGCCCGGCCCCTGCTGGGTTGGGCCAGTGCGGGAGCAGGTCGGGCCGCCGCATCTGTCTTAGGGGGAGGAGGAGAGTTTCTCTTTTTCTAAAATAAATTTTATTCCCTAGATTTCATCTTTTTGTAGTAAATTCATTTGGGCAGATAAAATATTGACAAAAATATGTGTGTGATCTCTGAGTAATGCTCTTTGCAGGAAAAATGCTAACTTTGATTTTTGAGTAACTTTTATTTATGCAATAAATAGCTCTTTAAATTATTAAATGCAACTTCCATGAATTTTAATAATTAAAATATAGGTCTAAAAATTATGAAATTTGTTTTATGTGCTAATTAGATGATGATGATCTTAATTATGAAGTTTGATCATGTTTTGACTAATTTTTGTATTATGCTTAATTAACCCTTTAATTAATTAATGTTTAATTAATTAATCATGTGGTTAATTAGGGTTAAGTTAATCCCCAATTAGCAAGTTAATTAGTGGCTTTCAACGACTGTAAAAATGGTCAATAAATTAGTAATCACTCTAATCACTATTAGGATTGCTTGATTTTGGGATTAAGTGATGACCCTAGGTCATTAACCCTAATGACCTTCGGCATTTTATGTTGATTGCGTATCGTTAGTCCGTCGTCGTCGACGCTAGTTGTACCTTCTTAGTGCAACTATACCATGAAGGAAAGTTGTACTCAAGATAAAGTTAACAATCGTTGCATCATTATCGCATGTCTTTCACTACTGCATCATAATCATGCATCTCAATCGTGTAGCCGTGCCGTCTGAAGAAGGTGTTCGGCGCGAGGAGATTGGTCCCGATCTCGGCGGTGCCATCGTTAATCCTAACCGTCGAGCCCCAAGGCAAGCCCCGGATGCATACAAACCCATCTTTGTATTTCGAAAATCTTTTATATTGTATGTTGATGATGTGATGCATTAGATAACAGGAGTTTTGTGATCACCTAATTTGGTGCATTTACCGTACCTTGATATAAACCACGGATACCTGTTTTGATTTCGAAAATGCTAGTGCATGCTTATCCTACTTGCAGATAGCAAAGGCTTTATGAAATGTTTTTAAAGATGTGATAACAAAAGTTCCCCCTTGAGGGCAATTACGAAAACCTGATGCTACTTGTTGGTATCCCTTCACTTTGATCGGGTCAAAGGCGCAACAAGAGCATGATGATGAGTAAATTGAGACCGGGTGGAGTGACTTGCACCGGGGAGGGGCTAGTGCCCCGTGTAGTGTCGTCCCACTTGTGAGTCGGTTAAGCACCGTTCGTTGTCTTGGCCCTTGGATCATGAGGTTATTGGATAGTACTAGTCGCATGCTAATGGCGGTAAGCTCCCTCGTATAATCCATGCGAGAACGGACAACCGGCACGGGAAGTAGCGTGTACCCATACTACGGGTATACCCGTCGACGGTTGTAGACTGACGGCGTAGGAAAATGGTGTACTGTACTCTCGTGGCTAGGATCCGTTCTGGCAGGGAGAAATGCAAGCGTGAGTTGATGTATGTAAGATGTTGGTCCTGCATACATCGTGTGGCTAGGAAGCCCCAGCTGGGTATATAAAGCGATTCGAATCGTCGTGTGCTCCACGATATGGGAGCCGTGATCCTTGCACCAAAGATCGTAGTAATAATGGAAGTTGATGATAGAAAGTTTTGAATCCGATACATGGTTGACAAGTGATTGATGTAGTAAAATAAGGACTGGCTTAGTCTCTTTTTTTGCAAAGGTGTCATTTGATCTTGCTAAAAGCCTTACCTTGATTCCTATTAGCCAGCATTCACGAGTCTTCTCCCCAATTTTTGGTCGGGTAAGTCTTGCGGAGTACTTTTTGTACTCGGGGTTTGTTCAACCCCTCGTTGCGGGTGGACCATGTGAACAAGTGTGCTACGGCCCTTGTTGCATGACGGTGATCGAGGAAGAGTTTGTTGATGAATAAGTTGTGTGGCCCGTGGGCGGGGCACTTTCATTGTTGTGTTTGTAATAAAGTTAAGTAATGATACTTCCATTTGTTTTGTAATAACGCTACTCTGGGTTTGTATAAGTTTGACAAAAGTTTTGTAAATTAAGTATTGTAAGTCTTCCGCTACTCGGTATTTTGTATGAAAACCGTTGTAATCTTTGTGATGTTTACGTAAGTATCGATCCCGGAGTGATCGTGGTTTATCGGGGGTTCACCCGACGAACTCTTTTTAGGTTATATGGTACATAAGTATGGCTGACAGAGGTCTTAGGGACAATGTCAGGTGCTTGTGGGCCATGTAATTTAGAAGGTTCTGCCACAGAGGGTATCAGAGCGGTACTTGCAAAGATACTCACAATGTTACTTTTCGAAAACTTCAAAATGTTTTGGATCCAAAAGTAAAGGTGGTTTGGTCCAAATTGCTTCGCTCCCGTCTTAATTCTTTCTAGTAGCCTTTCTAGGTGCTATTTAAAGGAGTCTTAAGCGGAGTATCATGTTGTTTTCTTTTTGCCCTATATTACTAAAAGCATGTTTATGTTACTTTAAAAAGTCTTTTGCTTGATCCGTAGGTTCGATCATGCATCATGTTTAATTCACTTGTTTAAAGAATCATATCCCCGATAACAAGTGGTTGGGCTAAGTAAACTCAATCCTATTCTTGCTAGCCCTAGGATTTCCATCGTATAGGCTTTGCTTGTGTATAAATATGATCTTGTCTATAACAGATGTCCGATCATTCTCGCTGCTGGTTCTTCACAAGAGGGGGTGAAGCCCCGCAGCACCACCAACACCACCGTCCTTAGGCTGGCGCGTGGCGGCTTTAGTCCATGCCACCACCGAGAATGCCCATATGCTACGGGAAATGAGTCGAGAAAAAGTCAGAATGCCCCACATGAGCATCATGGTCGTCGTAATCACGATGAAATCACATATGCGGACTTCATTTGAAACTTCGTCCGCCCGGTGTTCACAAGGGCCGAGGAACCCCTAGAAGCTAATGACTGGCTTCGTATTATAAATCTAAAGTTTGACCTGCTAGAGGGTTGTCCCGACTTGTTGAAACCCAAGTTTGCTGCGCCCAACAGTTGAGAGGCCCCATCTGCATGGTGGGCAAATTTTCTCGCACGTCAGCCGTTGGTCAGCAAGTCACTTGGGCCATGTTCCAAGATGCATTTCGGTCAGCACTTCATTCCTGACGGGGTGATGCAAGCAAAGCTGGAAGAGTTTCTAGCCATAAAGCAAGGTGGTCGGTCGGTAGTGCGGTATGTGAATCTGTTTAGTCATCTATCACGGTATGCACGGAACATGTGGATCTGAACATCAAGAAAAAGAAATGTTTTATTCGGGGTTTAAAGAGTGATGTTGAAACCCACCTTACTGCAAATCCGAATGCCACATTTTATGAGGCTGTGGATATTGCAATATCTTATGAAAGATCCATGCTTAAACAGAAGAGTGAAGAGCGGCGTGCTTCCTCTAACCTTTCTGGCGGAATCCAGAAACGCCAGAAGGTTATATACCACCCGACTCAGCATACCCACCAGCAATCCCACTATCCACAGCACCAGCAAAGCCACCAATCCTATCACTACCCACAGCAGCAGCAGCAAGCCCCGGATGCATTCAGACCCTCCCTTGTATTTCGAAAAGCTTTATATTTTATGTTCCCGAGATGATGCATTAGGTGTTAGGAGTTGTGTGATATCCTACTTTGATGCATTTACGGTTCCTTGAAATATCACCACGGATACTGTTTTAATTTCGAAAATGCTAGTGTATGCTTAGCCTGCGAGATAGCAAAGGCTTTATGAAATGTTTTTAAAGGTGTGATAACAAAAAAGTTCCCCTTGAGGGCAATTACGAAAACCCCGATGCTACTTGTTGGTATCCCTTCACTTTGATCGGGTCAAGGGTACGCAACAAGAGCATGATGATGAGTAAATTGAGACCGGGTGGAGTGACTTGCACCGGGGAGGGGCTAGTGCCCCGGTGTAGTGTCGTCCCACTTGTGAGTCGGTTAAGCACCGTTCGTTGTCTTGGCCCTTGGATCATGAGGTTATTGGATAGTACTAGTTAAGCATGCTAATGGCGGTAAGCTCCCTTGTATGATCCATGCGAGAACGACAAGGGACGAGAAGTAGCGTGTACCCATACTACGGGTATACCCGTCGGCGGTTGTGACCGACGGCGTAGGAAAATGGTGTCTTGTACTCTCGTGGCTAGTATCCGTTTCTCGGGGGGAAAATGCAAGCGTGAGTTGATGTATGTGAGATGTTTGGTCCTGCATACATCGTGTGGCTAGGAAGCCCCAGCTGGGTATATAAAGCGATTCGAATCGTCGTGTGCTCCACGATATGGGAGCCGTGATCCTAGCACCAGCATCGTAGTAATGATGGAAGTTGATGATGGAAAGTTTTGAATCCGGTACTTGGTTGACAAGTGATTGATGTAGTAAAGTAAGGACTGGCTTAGTCTCTTTTGCAAATGGGTCATTTGATCTTGCTAAAGCCTTACCTTGACTCCTATTAGCCAGCATTCCTGAGTCTTCTCCCCAATTTTTGGTCGGGTAAGTCTTGCGGAGTACTTTTTGTACTCAGGGTTTGTTCAACCCCTGTTGCAGGTGAACTGTGTGAACAAGTGTGCTACGGCCCTTGTTGCATGACGGTGATCGAGGAAGAGTTTGCTGATGAATAAGTTGTGTGGCCCGTGGGCAGGGCGCTTTCGTTGTTGTGATTGTAATAAAGTTAAGTAATGATACTTCCGCTGTGTTGTAATAACGCTACTCTTGTTTGTATAAGTTTGACAAAAGTTTTGTAAATTAAGTTACTGTAAGTCTTCCGCTACTCTGGTATTTTGTATGAAAACTGTTGTAATCTTGTGATGTCTCTGTAAGTATCGATCCCGAGTAATCGTGGTTTATCGGGGGTTCACCCGACGAGAACTCTTTTAGGTTATATGGTACACAAGTATGGGTGACGGGTCTTAGGGACAATGTCGGTGCTTGTGGGCCATGTAATTTAAAAAGGTTACGCCCCACGTAACTTTCGGATGAGAGCCTACGGCTCGAACTATTCATTCGAAAAGGCAACTACAAAGACAATTCCGAGTCCAACTACTCGGACACCTCAAAAACGTAAAACAAAAACAGTTGATCAAGGGGCAAAATTAAGGAAGTTATCTTTATACAAAATCGGAAGAAGCATCAAAGTATCATTACAAAGAAGTCTACTACTGCTGACCACCATCACCATCAACAAAGCGCAGTCCTATTTCTACAAGATCCGTGAAATCTGAGCTAAAGACAAGACAAGCAGACTTCGGACTCCGCCAAGGCTTGTTCTTCTTCGAAGTGTGAGGCTCATCCATTACCCTATCAAGAGGGAAGTTGGGGTCAACCACTCGGACGCGAGCCAACACCCCTTGGGCGCCAAGCGAGCAAAGATCTTTGGCGAAGTTGATGGTCCTCCTCGAGTCGAAAGAGGAAGGAACCGAACCCAAGTCGGGCCGACATCTTCAGGCCTCCTCGGCATAGTGGCAAGACTCGCACGCGAAACCTAGCGAGCCGACCACTTATCTTGAAAGCCTTCGGATGAGTAGACAAATCCTCTATTGTCTTCTTAGCCCGCAAAAGATCTCGATCGACACCGCGCCCCTAATCAGTAGTGCTTGAGCCAAAATCTCTTCACATCTTCTTTTACCTTCTCCGAATCATCTCGGAAGGACCGCACTTCAAGCTTCAATGCTTCGGTCTCTTCCGAGTACTTCTTTCTCAAAGCTACAAAGACAACAAAAAGAAGTCGGATAGAAAGCAAAAGTCGATAACTATACAAGCGAAGGAGCGTATACCCAAAAAGTACCTTGAAGATCTCGGGAGACCTTCTTCTCGAAATCAACAAGAAGACAATTTGAGCTCTCAAAGCAACCTCCGAAGAATTATGCTTTTTGCGCTCTTCATCAAGTTCTCGCCGCAAAAAGCCGACTCATCCAACAACTTCTTTTGAGACTCGACGAGCCAAAGAAGATGTCGAGAATCAATCATATTCCTGCAGACACAAAAGAAAAGGATAAAGAAAAAAGAAGAACTTCGGGGGATAAAACAAGTCGACAATACACAAAACGCTCAACAAAAGACTTGAACTACGCATCAAGCTTCTTAAGACGAGAACTTCGGGTTGAAAGCCTCTTCAAGATCCTCTGCACCAACTTCAGTCACGAATCGTATCCCAAGGAGCGCAAGGAGGCGACAAAGGAGAAGAACACCCAACCCGATAACTAGAAGAAGTCGGAGGTGAGCAAAAAAAGGCAACTTCTCTACTCCCAAAGAAGTCGACGCAATGACCTGAGCCATAGGGAGAGAAGAGGTCGCAAACAACGGCCCCGAGAGGAGGAAGCTACTGCCGGCCAGAGAGTCAATGGCCGGACTAGGATCGGGGAGCGGACACGACCCATAATCCCAACGCTCACGGTCTTCTCCGAGTCGAGCCGGGAGCCAAAGAAGTCGTAGGCGATGACCTGCAAGAATAAAAAGTTAAAGGCAAAAGGCCGACTAAAAAAGAAATAAAATCAAAGAAGACAAACACTTACTTAACAAAGACGACGAAGAGCCATCCGAGGCCGAGGAGGGGAGGCGGCATAACCGCCTCAAGATCCACCAACAACTCGAGAAGAAGGAAGAGGACCCGCAAAGGTCCCAAAGGCGGTAAAGAAGAAGAAGAAGTCGCCTCGACGACTACAAAAAGCAAAGGCAAGTCAAAACAAGCCAAACAAGCAAAGATAGAAACATAAGAACAACCCTCACCGACGAAGAAGGGGGGGAGAATCATCAACATCCTCGGCTTCATCTTCAAAAAATAAGAACAGAAGCACCACACGCTAGAGAAAGGAGTCGGGACTACTCTCCAAAGAAAAAACAAAACAGGAAAGAACAAAAGTCTCACCTATCAGAAGGTTACCTGAAGGCTGAGGCGAAGAGGAAGTCCGTGCCCGCTTAACAGCAGAAGAAGAATCACCCGCTCCAGCCCTCTTAGCACCAAAGACGAGTTCGAGGGAGGAGCACCGGCCGATAAGGAACATATTCAACGCTCTCCACTAAAGAAAGACCAGGACAAAAGAAGTCGACCTTCGGATACACGGCTAACAACGGAGAGTCAAGGAGCGGGAGGAGGGACAATCTCTCCACCCACAAGCGTAGAAGCATCAATATCAAAATCCCTGCCAAAAGGCTTCAAAAAGATAAAAACAAGTCAGTCATAGACAAAAGAATTCAGGAAACAAAAGGAAAGAAAAGAAAAGTACTCACAAAGGGGGGAGGATTGACCGCCGAGTACTCAAACCCAATCATCGGAACCACCGTTGCACCTTTCGGAATCTTCTCAAGAAGACGCATAAGCACTTCATCATTGGACAACTCGGAAGTCGTCACCATCCGAGAAGGGTCTTCAAAGACCCGAGTACTCAAAGCCGGCGTGCTCTCGCGCCTTCAATGGCTGCACTCGGCGGCGAAGGTAGCTCGCCACTATGGCAAAACCGGACAAGCCATGTTGTTTCAAGTAGCTTATCCGATCAAACAATTTGAAGAAGATTGTACTCGGCGGGGGGTGAGTTGATCTTTTCCCCACCGCTCATTAACTACAAAGGGGGTACCCGAGTAAGTCCGAAGTCTTTGAATACCAACTCCACCCCCAAGGTTGCCAGCATAGAACCACTCGGATCGCCAATCCTTGACAGAATCAACAAGATCATAATCGAAATAATGAGACGACTTGCGCCCCTGACGGAACTGAATTCCACATCCACCAAGGGTATGGAGGGATTCATTCCGGGGTTGTGGCTTGAGACGAAAGAGGAAACGGAAGAGATTCAAGGAAGGGGGAATTCCAAGAAAAGTCTCACAAAAGTGAACAAAGACAGAGAGGTGAAGAATCCCATTCGGGGTCAGATCATGAAGAGAGACAGAAAAGTAGCGAAGGAAACGATGAAGAAAAGCACAAGCCGGAAGACGAGTCCAGCTCGAACAAAAGAAACAAAAAGAACAATCTCCCCAGGCGAGGAACAGAACTCGGTGCTCACCGGGGAGCAATCCAGCCGGACAATGCCTTAGGGGCTGGATCATCCCCAACTCCTCCAACTCAACCAAGTGCTTCTCTTGAGTAGTCGGAGGAGGAAAGCTCTTCGCGATCGCCTTCATATCGGCAAACTCAGGGTTCAGCCGCCCGTCAACCTCCACCTCAAGAACCGGCTTATCAACCATCGATTTCTGGGAAGCCAATTTCTTCCTTCCCATACAACGAATCAAGCAACTAAGCTAAGTAGTAAGCTCGGAACCAACTCAAGGATGAGGATCAGATTGGGGATTCTCTCGCTAAAAAGCTAGGGTTTCGGAGAACAAAGGCAAGGTAAAGCAAGAAACAGTAAAAGACCGTAATTTATAAGGATAAGCTTAAGAGGCCCACTTAAGGAGCAATGGTAAAAAGGCCAACGGATACAATGCCCAAAAATAGGAAGGGCCCAGTAAACCCTTAAGTCATGGGGTAACGGCCCTTATCCCGTTAGACACAACGGTAAAAATTATTACCGTTACAAAGAAAGGTAGACATGGTCAATTATCGCCCAAATATCTCACAAGAAGACGGTTTGAAGACGATACCTCTCAAAAAGAAGTCGAGAATCGAGGACATTCCACATTGTCAACAAATAACAAGTCGGCATGAAGGCATACAATCAGCTACACAAGATAAAACAACTCGGATCAGTCTAGAAGCATACACCCACACAGACAAGACAACCAGCATTATGAGAAACAACTCGGGTCATTACAGGATCATATATTCTTTCAATATGACAGGATACAAGGTTACAAGTCTTACAAGACCCATCGAATTCAGAAGAAAACCAAAGCAACAGCTACAAGGAACCCAGTAGAATTCTGCCATAGAAAACAATTATGCAGAACCCCCAGACAACCAAGGTGATAGCCATTGCCGACCCAGTTACCTCTGAGACAATCCGGGCCGAAAGCAGATCCAAAGCAACCTAGATACACCAACACGGTGCATCTAAGATCGCCAAAAGTAGCACCGACTTCTCAAGCATCACATCGGGCCTCTCCGACCACAAGTTGAATCGGACCCCATGTGAACAAGAGGGCTCCAGCTTCTGCGTTGGCCGGTCGCTGCTTTGCACCGCACAGCTAGAGGACTGTGTGGATCGGCAACCTTCCCACGCAGAGCATATGTCTGGCAGAGTGGAAAAGAAGAACTAAGAGTGCAAAATGACCCAGCATAAGGCACATCTCAAGACTTCTTCTACCTACCAGAACGAGCCTCCAATCACAATGCTACTCCGGGATTAGTCTGCCTCTAATCCCTATCTCAAGAATTCTTCTACCCACTAAATAGACCATACTGGAAGAACAAGAAAGAAGCCCGGGGGCTGCTCAACCTCACACACTATCATCTTCGCCAGAATGAAGAAATACACACTACAGGAACCTGAAAGCAACAGAAGGAGGGACGCAATTTATAGGACAGGACCGGTGCACATGGACCAAGCTCACAGCACAAGCTTCTAACAAAGTACAAAAAAAAAAGGGGGAGAGCAGTAAAAGCGAGCAACAAAGGTATATTCCAAGCATATCCAAAGCCAAGAAAAAAGCTTTCAAAGTCACCACCGCCAACGCCCAACAATAAAAAAGCCGACATAAAAGGACGGTAAAAGCAAGGTCACGAGCACTTATCCGTTTCTCAAGAGAAGAACTTCGGAGAAAATCGAGGGGCTGCAGCCCGATAAAGGCTCGGGGGCTGCAAACGAAAAAAGATTACAAAAAGAAAAATAACTTCGGACAAGCTCGGGGGCTGCAGCCTAAATCTCGGGGGCTGCAGCGGAAGAATTACAAGACACAAGAACTCGCAGGGAAGACTCAAAAACCATTGCCCGACTTCTTTTTTATACGAAAACAACTTCGACGGTTGGCTCGGGGGCCGCAGCGGAAAGAATTACAAGACACAAGAACTCGCGGGGAAGACTCAAAAAGCCATTGCCCGACTTCTTTTTTTATACGAAAACAACTCGGACAAAGGCTCGGGGCCGCAGCAGAAGAATTACAAGACACAAGAACTCGCAGGAAGACTCAAAAGCCATTGCCCGACTTCTTTTTTATACGAAAACAACTCAGACAAAGGCTCGGGGGCTACAGGGCGTACACCCTCAACTTTTTTCTTCTTTCAAAGACCCTCCAGCTACTTATAAATAAATAGCAAGAGGCTCGGGGGCTACACTCAACGAGTGCACCTACGGCGCACAAGAAGGCAAGAGAGAAATGCTCAGCTTGATCACTTCAAAGCATCACGCCAGAAGCAAAGAGCTCCTCGAGTTCTACTTTGAAATGCTCGGGGGCTTGTCGGTGCAGGGGCGTGCCAGTACTCATCAAGACGCCATTCGTAGGGACAAAGAAGAAGAAGACCGGATCCGAGTAGAACGCGGATCATCCTAGTCAGGCAGATAGAAAGTGACGTCTGTAATAAGAGCAGGACACCTTTTACAAGTCCGACTAGGACTAGAAACCACAGCTCTGGCTCTTTTTCCTCTCATAAAAAGGAGCCAGAGCACCCTCTTTGTAACGGACCAACGACACACAATCGAGATCATCAATCCAACGCAAAAGGCCAAGGCCGACTGGAGTAGGGCTTTTACTCGACGCCGAGGGCCCGAACCAGGATAAACCGTGTGTCTTTCGCGTCGTACCGCCGAGTTCTAGTTATTTGCCGAGGTCCGAATCAACTGCTGCGGGAACCCCGTGGCAGGCTATCGGTGGCTAAACACCGACACCACCTTTAGTCCCGGTTTTAGGAACCGGGGTTAAAGTAGTTTATTCTGCAAAAATAGTTGTGATACTAGGATTCGAACTCAGGCCATCCACTTTAGCCCTAGCTTGCACGTATTGACCATCTGAACCCCACCGCGCATGTGACATGCAAGAGATATACTTTCGTTTTAGATTCGCTCTGGAAGCATCTTTAGTCCGGTTTGAGACACAAACCGGGACTAAAGGTCCCTTTAGTCCGGTTCGTGTCTCAAACCGGGACTAAAGGGTCTACCTTTAGTCCCGGTTGGTATTACCAACCGGGACTAATACCAACCGGGACTAAAGGTTAAGGACCTTTAGTCCGTGTTGGTAATCTGAACCGGGACTAATGAAGACCCTTTAGTCCGGTTTGGTAATACCAACCGGGACTAAATTATTTTTTAGTCCCAAACACAAAATTTATTGGGACTAAAGCTCATTTGCCGCATTGACGAAAGGTCCTTTCTGTAGTAGTGACCGTACACCCTACAAATGATTATGGAGAGAGTACTATATCATGAACTTGATGTGGTTAGATTTATAATTAATTCTTCTATCCAATTATCATTATAATGAGTTTCTAAGCTGCCAAATTATAAGTTATTTTGATTTTTTTACACCTATTTTGCTACGTATGGAGATGTAATATATGTCTATATACATAGCAAAATAGATGTACTAGAAAAGGTTAAAATTATAATTTGCAATGAAGAGAAATAAAATAAAATTAAATAAACAATTAAAATATAATTTGGAAGATCTTGTTATAGTAAAATGTTACCGTGTGCCTTATAAAAAGCAAGGAAGAAAGTAACAAAGCATGAAAGAGTGATGATAGGCTAGTACACGAGAGGCGGCGCGAGCAGCCCATCTTCCTTTTTTTTTGAGAGAGAGAGGGCAGTACACTCATAACGTTGTGCAGCCCATCTTCCTGAGGAAGCCCTTTTTGAAATCGGGCTGGAGAAGAAGCCTTTCTTGCCGGACCGAGGCCCGTGTCCGCGGGCCGTCCCCCATCCATGTGCGTGTGCCTTGTGCACGTGCGCACCCCCATAGCGTCGTCTGTCTCCTCGGAAGAAAGCATAAATGGGCCTGAGGCGGAACGGCGGCGGTCGGCAAAGACGGACTCCTTTGTGGCCTAGTGGGCTACAGGTGGTGGTGGGACAGCGGACGGGATGTGTCGCCGCTGCCAGCTGCAGATGGTCCGCCGGCCCATGCATGAGGCATTGGTGCCTGTGGTGGTGGCTGCGCTCAATCCTGGCTATGAAGCACGCAGCCCGGCGGCCCGGCCCACGGCCCGTCATTTTGGCCCGACACGAGCACGGCCCGGCCCGAGCCCCTACAGGCCGTGCAAGCACGGCACGCGAACACGGGCCGTGCACAGGCCTCCGGTCAGGCCCGTGGGCCAGCACGGCACGGCACGAAAAATAGGAAGGCCCGCAACGGCCCGGTAGCATAGCAGGCCGCTAGCAGGCCCCCCGGCTCCTCCCGGCCTCCCAAAACCCTAGCGGCGCAGCGTATATATAACTGACGCCGGCGCCCCCCCCACTCCACTCCACTCTCCCTGTCTCCCACCCTCCCGTCTCCATCGGCCATCTCCTCTGCATGCTTCCCACCGCGTAACCCTAACCCTAAATCGCTCCATCGCCCGCCGCCGCCACGCCGCTCTCGCCTCCAGCGGCTCCGCTGTCCGCCCTCCGCCCTACGCCGCTCTCGCATCTCCTGGTAGCGCACCTCCTCGCCGGATCGCCGGGACTGGATCTGGTGGAGCCGTGTTGGTGGACTGGTGGAACCGGGAGTCGACGCCTCGCCGTCTTCTTCGACTCCGGTGACCTGAAACAGCATCCACCGTCGTCGACCCCTCCCTGGCTCGTTGCTTTGCTCCTCCCCTCTCGTCTCTCTCTGCCTCACTCTCACTATCTCCCCTGTAAATCTCGATTGAAGATGTGAGTTTTTGTCCCTGTCTGTCCCTCCTCCACCGCTCGCCGTCCTTGCTTACCGATTGCCGTTCTCGTCTGCTCTGTCCTCTGCTATTTGGCCACTCGTCTGTTGTTTACTCTTGCTCTTCCTCCGGCACCGGGCTCCGGTTGCGTAGGTAAAGATTGCCGCTCACCGTCCTTCTGCCACTATTTGATAATTATATCTCCCCTTTCTTACGGTTTTATTTGTTGGTGCAGGTTGGTAGCCGATGCTTCCTCCTCTAGCTGCGGCATAGAGCGAGCCAGGCAGAGGCAGCCACCCGTACTGTCGAGGGACGGGGCTGGAGAGGGCATGGAAGCGAGACGACGACCTCCTGCCACCAGGCCTGGCCGCAGAGGGCGAGAACGACGACGACATCCGAGAAGACGTTGCGGCATTGTTCGGTATTGATCTTGGGACGGCTCTGCTGTTGCGCCCCCTGTGATCGATCTGGACGGTGACGGTGGAGATGGTGCGATGGCGACGCTGAACTCCAACGCCTCTAGTCCTTCTGTCTTTGTAACGGTAAAACTACCAAACGCAAATCACCTGTGTGGAATGATTTTGATGAAATTAAGGAGGTTATTAATGGAGAGAGTGTTTGCACTAAAGCTAGATGTAAAATGTGTAAAAATGTCTTGTCTGCTAGATCTGCTGGTGGCACTGGTCACTTAAAAAGACATCAAAGATCTTGTAGGCTTAAAACTGATCAACGTGCTAGGGTTCGCCTAGGCTTGCTTTCAATCCCGATGGTTACGTGCATAATTGGGAGTATAAAGCTGAAGTTGCTAGATCTGAGTTGTGTCGTTTGATTGCTAGACTTGATTTGCCTTTAGGAATTGGTGAGACAGATGCATGGGAATATTATATAAGGCTTGCTCATAATCTTGTTTTTGTTAAAGTGTCTAGACAGACCACAACTAGAGATCTTCACAAGGTTTTTTTTCTTGAACGTGTTAACATTATTAAGAACTCGTGCTCTCTCGGTGTTGCTTCATTGCTTTGACATCGATATTTGGTCCAGTAATACCAAGGAAGACTACATTAGTGTAGTGGCTCATTATGTTAGTGCTGAATGGGAGTTCTGAAAAAGGTAATTGGTCTTAGATTGATTGAATCCAAACATATTGGTCCTAATATTGCTGAAAAAAATTGCTTGTGTGGTTCAGGGAGTTTTGGTTGATTGACAAGTTTTTGCTATTTCACTTGACAATGCTTCTTCTAATACTAAGGCTATTGAAAGTTTGAATCCTTTGCTTGCTGGTTACTTGGGTTCTGAACCTGCACCTACACCTTCAGACCCTAATAAGCGTAAGTATGCTCTTGTGCATCAACGTTGTGCTTGCCATATAATTAACCTGATTGTGAAGTCTGGTTTAAAAAGTTTCAGAACTGAACTTGATGCTTTCAGAACTGCTATCAATTTCTTAAATTCTTCTAATTCTAGAATTGCTATGTTCAAAAGGTACTTGCTTGGCTCGAGGATGTTAGACCTAGAAAATTTGGCTTAGATATGGATGTTAGATGGAATGCTACATACTTGATGCTTAAACACTCGCTTCCATATAAAGATGTTTTTACTTGTGTTCATCAATTCCAATTATGGTTCTAAATTGTTAACTGAAAGGCATTGGCTTGTTCTTTGCAAAGATACTTGAGTTTCGGAAATTTTTATGAATCAACTGTTGCTCTTTAAATGTTTACTACCCAACTAGCCCTATTATTCGGCATCATCTACTTGACATTGCTTCTCATTTGCATGAATGTGAACAAGATACTGATATGGTTGCTATTGTGTATCCCATGAAACTTAAATTCCTTAAGTACTGGAAGGACATACCTATGTTATATTCATTTGCATCCATTCTTGATCCTAGAGGTAAAATGAGAGGTTTATTTAATGTTCTACAAATACTTTAAGAAAAAACTGGTTGCAACTACACTTCTTATTATGCTTCTGTGAAATCCAAAATGTTTAAACTGTTTAACAAATATGAGGCTAAGTATGGTGCAGCTAGGTCTCAAAGAAGGGTTGCACAGGCTTCAACCAATCTAGGTAAGAGGAAGCAGGCCTAGGGAAGAATCTTTGGTGGCCCCGGCTCATCGGGTGTAGTTGGCCCTTCCCCAACCTCTCGCTACATCTTTATGCGCTTCGCTCTTTTGCTTGTGAACTATATCGCCTATCGGGACAAAGTGACAATGTCACTTTGCATATGAGGATGACTTTGATTTGCTTCTGTGGTGGCGTGACCATAAGCTAACCTATCCGAGTGCTTTCTATAATGGCCGAGACATTATGACTGCCTCTGTTTCTACCGTGTCTTCGTAATCATGTTTTAGCTTGACAGGGAAGGATAATTGAGGAGCGGCGGCGACGACCGCCGGTCGTCGGAACATGTGGAGATGCTTGGCTTGTTTGAAGGATTGGGAGCTGGGTGATAGAAGGATGCAGCATGATGTTGAAGACCAAGAGCTGGAGGAATCCTTCACAAATCTCTACCTTGATGAAGATGTATCTGGAGGTCCTTCTGCTACTGTTAGCACATCTGCATCTGCATCTGTTGTTTCTGCAGGTAATTGAGATAGAGCTGAGAGCTATCAGCTGTGACTGTGACTGTGACTGAGAGAGTGAGAGTCTTGAGAGCTGTGATGCCTGTGTGGCTGTGTCTGTGGGACTTGAGAGTTGAGAGTGATCTGTAATTTGTATCTTTAAGCTTTGAACCTCTGAACTATGTTTGAGAACTAAAATATAAGAGCTGTGCTGCACTCTTTTTTCCTTTCTAGGGTTTCTCACAGGGTGAGTTTTACCTAGAAAGGTTTTTAATGAGGCAGCATTGCACACAACTCATTTATCCTTTGAAATCTGTTGTCTTGTGTGTTGTGTCTTGTGAATTGTGAGTTGTGAGTTGTCACTGTTTTTGGCTTTCAGTTGTTTGAGATTTTGGGTTGTGAATTTTTTAAGTGTGATACTGTTATTTTGAGAAGAAGTGACTATTGAAATCTGCTTGTTAAGGTGAATAGAAGGTTGTATTTTGTTCTTAGCGGGCTGTGGGCTAGCACGGCCCGTTTTTTGGGATCGTGCTTCTCGGGCGGCACGGCAAGTTTTTTTTGCCCGTGGGCCCGTGCTTGGGCTGATTACCAGGCACGAGCCACGGCGTGGCGTGGCACGGGAGGCACGACGTGCCGTGCCGCCCGGGGCGTCTTTGCGGGCCATGCCTAGCCGGTGCCGGGCCGTGTCGGGCGGCCCGCCCGATGGCCATATATATAGCTGCGCTCCATCTGCCTGCAGCTGCAGGTGCGCCCCACCGCGAGAGCCAGCGTGCCGTCGGCCGACCGACAGAGACGTGGTTGTGGGCCCTGGCGCCGCATAGGGAACGAACAAGAACACTTGGGTTGGGTCACCCAAACGTACGGACGTGTTGGTCACAAAACATAAGTACATGTTTGATACGGGGGACAAAGTTTAGTTTTATCACATCGAATATCAGGATATCAATTAGAAGAATTAAATATAAATTAATTATATTATATAGATATATAGAAATTAATTTTTAAGACAAATTTATTATTTGCTAATAATTTATCATATTAGACATGTTTACTATAGCACCACATTATCAAATCGTTGATAGGCTCAATAATTCATCTCACAAATTAGCATTAATATATGCAATTAACTTTATAATTAGTTAATTAGTATCAAACATTCGGTCAAAAAAAATTAGTATCAAACATTCAAGGTGTTTTTTGTGCTCTTCTAAACTGTGTCTGAGATATATCCAAGGGCAATCGGCCTACTATTACATTTTGAAGACGTTTCCATATTGAAATATGAGGCGTGAGATAGGAAAAAAGAAATAGATAAATAGTTACGATTAAATGAGATGTGAAGAATAAATGGTAGGATCTTTTAAAGAGTAAGTATCTCTATCCCAATCCATATCCTTATCCAAACATCTCTTTTTTTGGGGTACATGAATCAAATAGTGTAGCCAATACTCTTATAACCAAAAGCCATCCGTTTTCTTGAACATATATAAATTTTTAAATTTTTAAATGTGCATATCATGCACTTTTTTAAAAGATTACACACAGTACAAAAATATACACAAGAACGACGCTGATGCATATGAATCCAAATATATGTCCACGCACACACAATAAGTTAGTACGGAGTAACTACCAAACCAAACCAGATGAAATTAGAAAACGATTTATAGCTCAACAAGTGAGACATGCATATGCAATATTGCAATGAAGTGACGACTCTAGACGTAGCACTCGTAGAGCTTGATGTCCATCTGCAGGCGGAAGTAGTAGATTCCCTCGAAGGCGTCGGTGCGAAGGGTGGCGATGCCGCGCGCCATGAAGAAGTCGCCGGTGCCGCCGACGACGGAGATGTCCCTCGTCTTCTCGGCCACGATGTCGGCGCCCATGAGGTTGAGCGTGCCCCTGTGCGCCGTGGAGTTGAACACGAGCGAGAAGGCGAGCCACGCGTTGTACGATTCCTTCTGGTTGTACAGGTAGAAGCCCTGCGCGCGCGCCACCGGCTCCGACGCCAGGGCTGCGGCCCGCCGTCACCACGTCGTTGAACACCACCACCTCGCCGAAGTAGGTGTCGTTGACGGACACCGACCTGCTCAGCAGCGTCGGCTGCACCACCACCGCCGACGTCGCGTTCGCCGTGTTGGTGCCGTCGTAGAGGATGTCGTGGTAGTAGACCGTCATCTTCTGGCACGGCTCCTCCTCGTCGTAGCTCGAGACAAGCTTCTTCTTGCGGGCGCCATGGGCGACGCCGGCGGTCAGCCCAAGCAGCAAGATGACGACGACGACACTACTGATCAAGCGGCTGAGCTTGTGGTAAGATGGCGGCGTGAGGCCCTGCATTATTATTACTGTTAATATAATCGTCGATCGGGGCAACTCCGTATAATAATGCAATGCGCGCCACTATAGAGAGGCTTAATTAATTAAGCAGATAGCTGGCTAGTTACTGGAGCAGAGCTAGCTCTCTTGTTTGTATGGTGTGTGACTGTGTGCTCGAGCCGTGCATTGCGTATTTATAGAGCTGCTGCTGTACATATGGGAAGTGACATACATCGAGTTGGAATTATTGAGCTGATTAGAATGATCAATAATGATGTAATGATTTCTGAGTAAAAGGTATGGAAGCCATAGATTAAATAGAACCACACCGGCATATACGCATATCAGCATATATGCATGGTTGGCTAATGCTGACGGCCGGCGAACTTGAAATTTATATCGTGTCTTGGTACCATCTCAATGTAACTTGTGACCTTTTTATTACTATATGTATAGGTACCTACATCACATTCACATATAACTTTATGTTATGAACGCATGAAAATGACCATCCAAATTATTTGTTGCCCTTTTCCCTGTCAATAAGTAGGTTTGCGCTGGAAAGTATATGTGCACACGCACACGCATGACAATGGGATAGATAGGTACAGTCTGATTTTTATTACTTCCTCAAACTACTAGCAGGCTGGCCATTATATATTGTTACTAATTCAGAGAAAAAAGTAAACCTACTGTATACAACAGTGTTAAAATAAGCACATAGAGGACCTATAATTTACAATATATTAATCAGAGAATAAAAATATGCATATTGAATTTCATGATGATCTAACGTTTACATCAGTTTAAATCAAAGGATCTATACCTAGTACAATGATAATAAATAGTGAATATATTCAAAGTAATAAATTAAGAAAAATAGCAATCCATATGATTTTGTAATGAAAGAAAACTAAATAGAGCCCATAAAAACATAGTGACTAAATGTGAAATTTACATAAAAGACTATGAGAAATTAATACTTTGATCTACAAATTAATCAAAAAGAAAAAAAACCTAAAACAGACAGTCATCATAAATTATAATTAGAAAATATCTAAAATCAACATTGAATATTGGATAAATAGTAGTTTGGCTTCAATAAATCCTAACAATAAATAATCTGAACCACACAAAAGTGGAGAGCACAGGAAATCGTGATACAAGAGGCGGGCTGTAGCCCATCTTCCTGAAGCCCCTTTAGCGTGCAGCGTCGCTAGAGAAGAGAGAATCGGGCTACAGAAGAAGCCCCTCTTGACGGCCCAAGGCCCTTGGCCGCGGCCGTGTTCCCCAACCATGTGCGGCCGGCCCCGTCGCGTCGTCTGTGTCTCCGAAAGAAAGCACCTCTGTGGCATGCCACCAATAATGTGTCGTCGGCTGCCCGCTGCCCGCTGCAGCTAGCTGGTCGGCCTGACTCCTGAGGATGGCTGCGCTGCATGCATGTGCGCGCCGCCGCGAGCGAGACACGGCGTGCTTCACGCGCGCCATGCATGAGCATGAGGCCCGCGTGCCGTCGTCGGCATAGGCATCGATCGGCGCATGGACAGAGCCGTGGCCGTCCATGTAGGTGCAGGGGAACACAAACACATGTGACAAGTGTAGCAACCAATACTAGCCGCCTGATTTTAAACGTGGGGCGTGCGTTCCCCGCACGTGCAGCGCGGGGATGCAGGGAACGAACGAACCGGCACGCAGCACACACAGGCTGTGTGCATGTCGCGTGCGTTATGTGTGGTCGGTCGGTCCATCGTGACTGCGGACCGCCGTGGTATGTACCACGCACACGCGGTACGTACGTGTCCGCGGGAGCAGGTACCACGCACACGCGTGTAGTTGCATTAATTCCATCGGCTCGATCCTGCTGCGCAAATCTCCGGAGAAACCGGCTAGCGCGGCGACGGCCCGGCCGGGGACACCGCACGACACGACACGACACGACGCGCGCGGCCCCGATCTCCATACGTGACACACGATGCCGGCCGATCTCGATCCATGGACGGATCGGATGGCGACGGCCGCCACCGCCCACCGCGAATTGAACCCGGCACCGGCACCGGCAGGCTGGTGTCTGGTGCATGATGCGGATCGCCCCTGGCGCAGGCCGGGGGCACCGCGAATTGAACCCGGCCGGCACCGGCAGCGCGCGATTTGATTGGGCACACCAATGGATCTGCTGCTCACACGTGTACGGAGTATATCGGCATGAACCCATCATGCATTGCATGCATGCATGCTGTGCTTCTCCCGACCGTGCTGCTGCATGTGCAGATGCGCCGATTGATGATTCCTCTCGCTCCTCCTCTTATCGTGTCCTGAATTTATTAGCAATGCTTCTTGGTCGGAAAACCTATACAAGTACGTACCACAGATGACAACGATGACCTCGCTCTTGCTGCATTTGAGCATACAAGCAAGTCCATCAGGAACCTTCTGATGATATCGCTAAAACGAATGTTAACACATGCAAATTAATGAGCTCTCATGCATGCATCTTGGTGACAGCTACTAGTCAATACTATATCACTCTTGATGCTGCTACCAAAACGCGCCAAAGTGAGCTGCCCCATCGCGTCGTCGTCACAACTGAACTCAGCAAGCCAAATGACCAAATCAAAACAGCGGCCGATCTATCTTTATTCATACGTAAGCAAGAAAAAAAAAATCTACACACAGGACGATTTCACAAAAGACATAATGACATTATTATATACAGCAAGCTGCTGAAAGCAACATGTATGTACCAGGCAATAATAATCAACGGCGGTCCTATATATACACCACCGTACCGGTAGACGACCTTTCAAAGATCATCAAATTTACCCCGACTTCTTTTTATATACTCCTACTTAAGGAGTGTACTAAGGGCGCGGCATAACACAAATGCCCCCTCGTCCCCTCACAAAATATTTTAGCAGCAGGGGGGAAAGGAAAAACATCTTGACCGTCAACATACCGAAAGAGCTCTCGAAACACATGACGACGATCCTTTTATACACCAACATCACTTGAATGAAACGTGAGGGATATAGCTTATTGTAACTTGATAATAAGATACTCCAGCTCTAAATTGTTAGACGTTCTGCCTTTTCATGGTATACAAAGCTTCTACAATTTTGAAACAGAGAAATAAATGATAAAATATTGGTGATAGCAACAAACCGAGCTTATATAATCAACAACAGTCTTCTTATTTTCGCAAAAAAAAAAAGATGGAGTTGAAATTAAAGAATCAATCTCCAACTTTTCTTATCTCCATCTTTATCTTAATTTAAATTTAAAAGCACAAAACAATATCAAACAAAGCAAAGGGTGATTCGTTCTCTACCTCCTTGGGTTGAGTAATCAACAAAAGACTAAGACAATTAACAAACACTAAAATAGTTCAATAAAATAGGAACGTATCTAGTGCAAACTAACTTCCCGTGAAAACCCGTGCAAACCACGGTAAAAAAAATTATCTAAATTCATCAAAAAATTCACACATGTAGATGATATGATGATGCACAACCTTGCAAAAAATATATTGTCAAAACTCGAATTCTTTTGTGAGATATAAAAATAATAAATTTTAAGCTAGAAAGTCATGTCTAGATGATTTGGTAGAAATTTGTTATTTTTATATCTCACAAACAAAATCGAGTTTAGACAAGATATTTTGCAAGGTTGTGTATCATCATATCATCTACATGTGTGAATTTTTTGGTGAATTTAGATGACTTTTTTACTGTGGTTTGCATGGATTTTCACTAGATACGTTCCCCAATAAAATGGACCTCGATTTCATTTATACGTACAGTTATCAAAATTCAAAATTGAAGCATTTTTTCCATAATTTTATTAGGGCCATCGAGAACACTCCTGGACAAGCAGCATGTGCATGGTCAAGGTCAACGATTCCATTGAATTGGACAGACGAAAATGGCCCCCCGTTGGTGCTCACACGCATGAAATTAAGACGTACATATATATCCTGTTTCTGTACCGTACATGTGCAGTGAGTGAATTTTCTTGAATGCGAACTCATGCTGAGAGGTTTTCTTGCAGAAAAAAACGTAACGACCGTAATGGGTTTCAGATCCTTAGCTGCAAAATTAACGGCTACCTTGTTGCGTCGATACCAGCTATAGGAACTTATTAATTGGTTGTGCTACTATTTAATATATTAGAGCTACTAGTTAGCTGCATGCCTGAATTTAGGAGGTGTTTCTTCTGGCAAAAGTTTTTCTCCATCCCATTGAATCTTGTCACATATGTATGGAGTATTAAATATATTGCTACTGCATCCAAACACCCCTTTAAGCTAGAGAGTCAACTAGTACTATTCCCTCTACTCCAATTAATCGAAAACGGCCTATATGATTTGGAATGGAAGGAGAAGCCTTCCATAGCTCTAATTTAGCAGCTAGTTCTATAGCTAAGCGGCCCAAACTGGCACTAGTGACTAGTGCTTCTTGGTGGAGAACCTAACAAAAATGATCTCTCATAATATTATTTGAGTATGATAAAACAAAAACTTTTGATGGTGGACAAAAGGCAAAAGAGCTCTCACATCATGTAGCAACTGAGTAAGCCAAAATCAGTCCACCTTTGTAGATACACAAAATATTCTAGAGAGCAAGTTGACAATAGATAGGTAGCATGCTGCTGAAAGTAACACACTAGACAATAACTAATGAATAGCTCTCCTCTACAATAATAGAGCCTTGAAAGATCAACCCCAACTTTTACACAAACACACATATTATTAGCTCCCTTTCTAAATTGTTTATCGTGAATCTTGAAAATTACTAAAATTCCCCTAGGTTTATTTATAAATAGCACAGAATAATGATTCCTCATAATATTAAGGAGTTTAGGGTTGCCATTTGGCAAATCAAAACATGAGACAAGTGTAATGGTCATTGGTACACTTTAGAAATAATCTCTAGACATTTTGATCTAACTGACTAGAACTTTGAATAGTAGTTTGACTAGTTGATTACTTTAGATATTTTTCAAAACTATGCTCTCCAAATTCTTTGATCCATATAATAAGTAGTTAGTGGATACAAAAACCACACACATATAATGTTAGCACCCTTCTAAATGTGCGTTGTAGATCTCAAAAAGTACCACCTTGTGGTTGAGAACAAGAGTACATGACACAAATTATCTCCCATGAGAGTTTTTAATGATAAATTTCCTCGCATGGATTCTAGCCTAAAATTTAGCACGGGTGCTTGTATTCTCTAACTATTCTTTATCGAGTGGCAAGCAACATGCTCATTAATAATAATGAGATTCTTGTAGCGACTTTGCTAGTTCTAGCATCTACTAGATTAGTAGCTCAGAGGCCTTCCTTCATCTGTGTGTAGAAGATGTGTAAATATTTTCAAAGGGGTGATGCGAGTGAGTGTGAGTGTGTATTTAAACATCTGCATCTATACTGTAATTTTCCTTAAAAATCTATGATGTTTGAGAAAAAAACAAAATAATCATTTGATCACAAACAAAATGCAAATAAGCTCTTAAATCGCATCAAAATTAAGGTTGCATTATGTTTCTGCTACCAAAAAGTAGAATGCCAACTAAACAAATAGAACCTAATCAAAGCTGCTTATCTAGAATTAATTGTCGTTATATAATATAAATTTTTGCAAGAGCTTGGACCCTACTTTGTCTTTCTACTTTCTGTTTTTTCAAAATTGGTTCTATAGCACTTAAAAGATCACCAAAATATACCAAAAAGTCGAAGCCAACGTGAAATAGCACTGAAAGGTGCAAACGTTAACTGGTTTAGCACTCCATCAGATTTTTTATACCAAAATATATTTTAATGTCTTTTTTTAAACAACAAATGTCCATTATACCCTACAATCCATTCAATTTTCGCTGCAACGGCACAACACAACTCACCGGCTCAAAGCCGGCATTCAATAGCCCAAGCTTTTTCACGCCGCTCACAGCTAAACCAAATAGACCATGAGGCCAACAAGCAGTCACGAATCCAGTCCTATGCATCGATTTGAGATCCCCGAAGGGTAAGGCTTGAACCCTAGTTCTGATGTGCATGTTTTTCGACAAACTGCATAGCGTGGTTATTGTCAAGTGACTTGGAATCATGTGTAAATTGCGACAATGATGTGCGGGTATGTGGTTAATTTTCTCTGCACCGCTACTATTTCAGGTCACCGATGCGTGTAAAATTTTCATTGATGTTTGCTCATTCTCTACCATCGTTGATGGTCGATCTGTGTATTGTAAGGGAAGAAATCTAGAGTGGTGGGTGGATTCAGGAGGAGTACTCCATCATTGAGATGGAGGGACGATGTTTCAAAGCATTACAACCCAAATTTCTGGTATTCAGATCGAGAATGGTCAAACAATGCGGCTTGCTAGTGATAAGGAGCTTCGACCTTATTGCGAGCATCAAGACAGTGAAGTTTATTATGACCATAGATGCTCAAGTGTAGATGCTCTGAATGTGACTCAAAATGAAAATGAAAGCCAATTGATAGATGAGGTGATTGATATTGAGAAAGATCTAGTCACATAGCAAGTTGCAGCTAGTTCAACAAATGAGTTGAATGAGCTAGATATTCAAACTGAGGTGAATGAATCCACGGCTCAAGCTACACAAGAGGTGCCACAGTATAATGGTCATGAATGGGCTGAAGTTCCAGAACTTGGACTTACAGCTGCTGGTCCTGCTAGAGTAGAAGAGAAAGAAAAGGACCACTACATGGAGCCTGGTGTTGACCCTGAAGGAGATGAACCAATTGGGGCTGATGAAGAATGGAGGTATTTCAAGAAGGCAAAGGTAGCTGAAGGAGATAAGATTGCAAAAGTGCTGCAAGAAAACAAGAAAGTAGAGAAGAAAGGGGAGAAAAAAGGGAAGGGAGAACAAGCTTTTGATCCTGATGCTGTACCAAGTGATGAAGCCACTATGGCCAATGCTGCATTTGTTGCACACACCACATATGATCGAGATAACCCTGACATAAAGGAAGGATCAACATTTGTTGACAAGAATGCCTTTGTGCTACTTATGAAGCAATTTGCAATCAAAAGGGAGTTTGAGACTTTTGTGGTGCACAGTGACAAGTCAAGATACAGGGGGCTAAATGCGTTGAGCCGGTGTGAATGGAAAGTTTATGCAAAGAAACTCCTTGGATGTCCTACTTTCGTGGTGACTAGCTTTTTTATACAAATTTCATACAGTTTTTAGATTGCTTGCTAGCTGTTTTTATACCAATTTCATACAGTTTTCAGCTTGCTAGCTAGTTGTTTTTATACCAATTTCATACAGTTTTTAGATTGCTTGCTAGCTGTTTTTATACCAATTTCATACGAGTTTTCAGCTTGCTAGCTAGTTGTTTTATACCAATTTCATACAGTTTTTAGATTGCTTGCTAGCTGTTTTTATACCAATTTCATACAGTTTTCAAAAACTATCTGTTTTTATACAAATTTCATACAATTTTCAGATTGCTAGCTAGCTGTTTTTATACAAATTAGATACAGTTTTTCAGAAACTAGCTGTTTTTTTAAGCTTTGTTTTCAGGTTGTTTCAATTTCTGAAGGTCATACATGCGCCAGCACAAGCCAAGTGAAAACTAAGGAGGCAACAAAAGGATGGATAGCTGACAGAGCAAAAGATATACTAAGGACCAGACCGACAATGGGTTCTAAGAAATTGCTAGAACACCTTGAGGGACAGTTCCCAGTCAAAATAGCCTATACCAAGGTCTGGGAAGGAAGGCAACGTGCAGTAGATGAACTCCAGGGCACTTGGGACGAAAGTTTCAGAATGCTGTGGAGTTTCAAAGCGGAGTTAGAAGCTACATGCCCAGGAAGTGTAGTAGAGATTGATTGCAAGAAGACTAAAGGTGGAAAGAATCGTTTCTGTAGGATGTTTGTGGCCATCAAAGCATGTGTGGATGGATTTCTTGTGGGATGCAGACCTTACCTTGGAGTTGACTCCACTCACTTGACAGGCAAGTACAATGGACAGCTAGCTGCAGCAACAGCGGTTGATGGACATAGTTGGATGTACCCGGTGGCTTATGGCATTTTTTACAAGGAGACTAAAGCTAATTGGATTTGGTTCATGAAGCAATTGAAGAAGGCAATTGGGACTCCAAGTGGATTGACAATCCACACTGATGCTTGCAAGGGTCTAGAGACAGCAGTCCATAAAGTCTTTGGAGATGCAGCTGAGCACAGAGAGTGCTTTAGGCACCTCATGCATAATTTTAGAAAGAAATATCAAGGAGATGTGCTGAAGTACATGTGGCCTTGTGCTTGGGCATGTACTACTAGAAGGCATGAATGGCTTTGGAACAAAATTTCAGAAACCTGTCCAGAAGCAATCCCTTACTTGCAAGACAACCACAAGAATATTTGGTCACGAGCAAAGTTTTCAGGGGAGTGCAAGGTGGATTATGTCAATAACAACATATCCGAATGCTTCAATAATTGGATCAAGGATTTCAAAGGTCTCCTGGTGGACAATCTTGTGGATTTTATTAGAGGTAAAATCATGGAGAAGATAGCAATGAGGCAGCTTATAAGTCAGAAGCTTGAAGGGCCAATCCTTCCTAGTGTTGTCAATGAGCTGAAGGAGAAGAGTAGAAACTTGAATTATACAATCAAGGGGAGTGGTGGACTAAAGGCTGAAGTCTCTGGAATGACTAGGGACAACTTTCCTTGGAGGCACGCAGTGGACCTTCAAGGGAAAACTTGCTCATGCGGTCAATGGCAGATCTCTGGGAAACCTTGCACCCATGCTATAGCCTTTATAGGTTCACTGAGAAAAGTAAAGCTTGATGACTATGTCCATGATTATTACTCAGTTGCGCGTTTCAAGGCTACTTACCAATTTTTGGTGAACCCGATGGTTGACAAGTCACAATGGCCTGCAGCTGATCCTGGGTTTGAGATGTGGCCTCCGAAACTAGAAAGGGCTGCTGGTAGGCCAAGAGTGAAAAGGATCAAGAGTAGAGGTGAACCAGGAAAAAGGGGCCCTTATCAATGCAAAAGATGCTTCCAGGTTTGGGCATATTGCGAAGGGGGCGCCCGCCTCCCTCTGAACTTGGTGATGAATTACCACCATTAGATCCTAACAAGTCCAACTCTAGGTAAATATAAGCTCTTGTTTCTTTGTTTCATTCTTTTGTAATTGAGTAATGCCTTCAGCGCTTTGTTCTTGTGTAGGAAGAGGAAAGGGAATGCAGCCAACTCTAATAATACTCCTAAAAAAGCTAAGAAGGCAGCATCAACCAGCTCAACTGAACTTGCTGTTCAATTAAATCAATTACTTCCTACCAAGTCCAAGTCTAGGTAACTTTAAGCTCCTTTCCATTTGGTTTCATTACCTTTCTGCCGTGTATTTTTTGAATGGTAATGCCTTAACTATATTCTTGTTGTGTAGTAAGAGGAAAGCAAAGGATACGACAAAGCCCATTGAAGTTCCTAAGAAATCCAAGAAGGCATCCGCGTCAACCTCTACTACCTTGGCCGCACTATCACCAGTTAGTCCTGGCCCAACAACAAGACGGATGGCAGCAGCTACTTCCACTCCAGTTAGTCCAGGACCTACTACCAGAAGCAGGGCAGCATCACAAGACATATCTCCAGGAGGCATTGCTAGAAGGCTCATCATTAATTAGGCTAGGATTTGTTAAGATAGAGAATATGTATGGCACTGTTATTTGCTAGTTTGATGAAAATTTGAACCTGCGCTGTCTTCAACTTGAAATGTTATGTGTACTGGAACCCATCTTATGTCATGTGCACCGGAACATATATGTGGTGTGCTAAATTAATGTTTGTGTAATATGGTTGCTGAAATGCATCATGTACTATCTGTATGTGTTAATGTGCTAAAATGGAACGTGTATCAGATGGCTTATTGCCTTGGATCTTCAAATATCAGGTGAAATAGCGTTTTTTTTGAAGTATATATGTGCTCAGACATGTCAAATACCTGTACATAGCGTGCTGCATCTAAAATGAGCGGTTCAGTGGCACTTTTGTCTTATTTGACGCCGTCAACATGAAAAGGTAACAGAGTGCTAGAACCCGATAGTTATTGGACCTTTCAGTGGTATTTTACGTTGGCTTGAACTTTCAGTGGTATTTTACGATTTTGGTGATCTTTCAGTGCTATAGAACCAATTTTCCCTTTTTCAAATGGGCGAAATGAACAGGTACATATTTCAAAGGAGATAAAGAGAGGGTTAGGTTTCATAGCCATTTCAACCAAACAACTTGCATCTTTTTTTCACAACACATGCCTCACAATAATTTTTCATAACTCACAGCTCAAAGCAACTTTTTCACGGCTCACAGCTAAACCAAACAGACCATGAGTAAGCAGTCACGAATCCATGATATATAATATTATACAACTCTACAACAGGATTTTTGACAAGATGCACAACAAGCTAGTGAAAGCAACATATGAAACTATAAGTATTCCACGGTCTTGTACAATAACAGGGTTTCGAGATAGAAACCCCAACTCCCCCCAAAACCACATATCCACATCTTCGCATCAATTATTTAACAGTCATTATCTCCATGTTAGCAAAAATCAAACCAACTACACAAACCAAAAACAAACAAATTATTACACCTCCTCAAAATCATATGTGGAACAACATTCATCAACTTATGTTTAAAAAGGAACAAATAATACTATAGTACACAAACAAAATATAGTGACTAGTATTTTGGTGCTAATATAAATGAGGCGAGTGTAAGAGTAGTCGAGTATATATATGTGCGTGAACATCTATATACTTTGTCATATTCAGAAAATAATGATCTCTAGTTTAAGAACAAACCAAAAAGAGCTTTTTTTTTATGAAACCAAAAAAAAAAAAAATTTTTTGATGCAAACAGAGCGCAAACGAGCTCAGAAATCACATGAAAATTGGGTAAGCCAAAAACAGCCATCAATCCGTACGTGACACACTTTCGGGTTGCAGTTTGACAAGATACACAACGGGCTGGGTGGAAGCAAGACACCAAACACTGAGCAATCGAGAATCTAATTATATATGTACAATAATAGAGTTTCGAAAGATCAGACCAGACCCCAACTCCTCTTATCCACATCCTCGCACTATTATTCTGGAAGAACGATAGATCCACGTCTCGACAAATAGCAAAAATCAAACCTGCTACATGCATGCAGGGACACAAAAATAGATTTAAAAATTATGATGCCTTCCCCAAAATCATGAACCGAACACACACCATCAAAATACTCATGACGCGCGCGGGCCCAGTCTCGCAACAACTCGCTTTAAAAGTGGGGAAACAATTTTCTTTGAGCAGGAAAAAAAAAGTAAATAGTGTTCCCAGAAAAAAAAAAGAGAGAGTAAATACTAGTGTAGTATAGCACACGACCACTAGAAGCCTAGAATAATAGAGCGTGTGGGCCCGGTCCAAGTGCGGGTCCCGTGGCACGGATACACCGGGGCCCGCCTCCCCGATCGCCATCTCGGACTGGACACGGTCTGGTATAAACCCGCGCGGCTTGGCTAGGAACTATGGCCGCTAGATAGCTGCTTCCTTCCGTCCCCTCCCCACCTAACGTTACCGGCCGGTCAGCCTCGAGTCCACCCGCGCGTCCGTCCGCCCGCTCGCCCGCCGCCCGCCGCCCGCCGCCCGCCTCACGGCCGCAGCAGAGCAGAGCATCTAGTTAGTTGGCCGCACCCGCACGGGCGGGCGTTGTCGATCGAGTCGCACGCGGCCCTTATTCTCCGCCCGCCGAGAGCTGCGTCCTGCGTGAGTCGTCGTCGACGCTCGCCGACGAGCGACGAGCGAGCACGTACCGGCGGCGCGGCGGAGGAATGCGGATGGGGAAGTACGAGATGGGGCGGACGCTCGGGGAGGGCCACTTCGGCAAGGTGAGGCTGGCGCGGCACGCGGACACGGGCCGGGCCTTCGCCATCAAAATCCTCGACCGCCAGCGCATCCTCGCCATGAAGATCGACGAGCAGGTGCGTGTGTCAGTCGGGGCCGGCGGCGCCGCCGGCCGGTTTTTTCCCTTCCGTCCTTTTGCTTCTCTGGTATTCCTCCGATTACATGCATGAATACTCTCCTCCGGTTCTCTGCTGCTGACCGAGTGGCCGCCCGGCCGCGCGCAGATCAAGAGGGAGATCGCCACGCTGAAGCTGCTCAAGCACCCCAACGTCGTCCGCCTGTACGAGGTGAAGCTCCTCTGTCCTCTCCTCTCTTGATTCATTCCGTGTTCATCTTGTTGCCGTGTTTTTTGGAACAAAGAAAAAAAAAACTGATATTGCCGGAGGAGGAAGAAGGAGAAGGGTAGTTTGGGCAAACTAATTAATTATAATTTGCGTGCGGGGCCGGGCCGATGACAAAGCAAGCAAGCAATTAGGGCCAGTGGGCCACTGTGCCGTTGAACAAGTTGCGTGTGAAACTCGAGGCCGCGGCAAATCATCGAGGCCGCGGCAAATCATCGCAGAAAATAGAAAAAATAAAATAACACTAGCCGCAGCGCAGTCGTTATATATTTATGTTGTTCTTTATACTGAATGTTTCGTCGCAAAACAAACTGGTCTATACTGAAAAACTTGGCTCTGCCCGTCTTCCTTTACTGAATAATATAATAACATTAGTCCCCGTGCCTAAGATATGGTTAGATTAGTCCCCGTGCTAACTTTCAATTCCCTTTACTTGACTTGGACATCCTCACATCCAAGTAAACATAGCAAACAAAATGGGTGCCCGAAAGGACCAGCCAAAGTACATTTTTTTCTACTCCACAATCCAGCCCAAGCAAGTTAGGCCAAGAAAAGTCTTCTATTGTTACATTCCAAAAAAATTCTTTCTGTACTCTTGGTCTCTTGCCACTTATTTTATTTTATTAATCTATATATTATTGCTCCAGGACCTATACTCGGTTGGTGCAGATAAAACGCTGTATAGTACACCATAATGAACCAATTCAATAATAATATAGACAAAAGATCCTGAAACGAAAACAAAATTCGCGGGTGTCTACGTCGTCACGTCAGGCGGTAGAGTCCTCCAAATCTGCTGATGGCCATCGGGGACTTGCTGCAGACGATGAGGGCCATGAGTTGAGGACTGTCAGCATCCACGAGGACCACGAGCGATCCCAGCCTTCAGCTTCGATGATCGGACGGCGGCTGGTCCTCCCAGGACGCCACACCGACGAAGCGTGATCGCGACGGGCTCCGTCTTGTCCTGACTCCTCCTGAGGCTTGTTGTCTGGCTACCTTCTCTACTCTACCAGTAGCCTGTAGGAGATCCAGAAGCCAACCAAGTGGATAAAAACGCCTTTTGATTCGTGGAGGTGGCGTGCACGATCCCAATTATTGGATGCACTGCGTCATCAGCTCACCCATCCGGCCCTCCCTGCGTTTTGTCAGGCGGCTTTTGGTCCTGCAAGTGCAAGGCAGAAAAAGAAGGGTGAACAGCATAAGCTCACTGCTCACACACACACACATGCATTTCACAAGTATTATGGCCTGGCCCCACAACGCTAGTATTTCCATACAATAATGATGATAATGCATAGGTGAAGTGTCAATCAGAGTAGCAGCGAATGGATGAGTTTGGCTCACCGACTGGTTTCATATTAGTGGATGATGTCCACGTCAGGCTTTTTGCTTCCTAATAGAGAAAGATGCTAGAAAACGATGCCTGCCGGCTGAGGTAACCGTCAGCAAACCAATGAGGAAATGGCTTGTCCCCAAGCCAAAAGCTACACCGGGTGAGTTCCAACTTCTAGAAGCACAACCACTGTGGAAACAGTAGATAAGGCATCCTTTATTGACAAGCTAGGATTACACCTAACAATGGTCTACGCTAAAAGTGGCACACATATACTAAAATGTAAAGTTGTACTAAAATATAAAGTTGCGTGAGGACATAGAACTAATCTGTTTGTTTCAGAAGAAAAAGAAAAGGACTGAACCATTATTTAACCTTCTTTTCTTCTGCAGGTTTCAGCAAGCAAGACCAAAATATACATGGTCCTTGAGTATGTAAATGGAGGAGAGCTATTTGACAAAATTGTAAGAATTCTACTCCATGATTGTGAACTAGTCAAGCCTCATGCTTTGTGAACCGATGAAGCCAATTCTTGACCTACAGCTACCAAAGGCTTTCGAATGCATACCAAACTCAATCTTCAATACATACAGGCATTGAAGGGTAAGCTGACAGAGAAGGAAGCGAGAAAACTATTCCAGCAGCTAATAGATGCTGTAGCATATTGCCACGAGAAAGGGGTTTATCATAGGGACCTCAAGGTAATCACTAACCATGACTTTTGAGATATCAATTGATGATAGGAATGGTAAACAGATCACATCACCAAGACCTTTCTTCTGAATCTTTTGCAGCCAGAGAATGTCCTTGTTGATGCAAAAGGAAACATAAAGGTTTCTGATTTTGGACTAAGCGCACTTCCACAAAACCAACGAGTATGCCATCCTCCCTGATGTCAAATCAAATCTGAATCATTTTGTTTGTGCCTAAAATGATGGCTTTTTTTTCAGAAAGATGGTTTGTTGCATACCACATGTGGCAGCCCAAACTACATAGCTCCTGAGGTAAGAATTAATCACTCTTTTCATCTGGTGTTGAACCTACTAGGATACCTGGTTCCATCACTACTTCAGTTCTGCATGGTGCACATGGAAGATGGAATTGCTGACACCAGTGTTTTTAGGTCCTTCTGAACAAAGGATATGATGGCTCGAAATCTGACATATGGTCCTGTGGTGATATTCTATATGTAATGCTTACAGGGAATCTTCCATTTGACGACCAAAATATGGTTGTCCTTTATCAGAAGGTATAAAGCAAGGAATGAAGAATGACCAGAATATATTTGGCTTCCATTTGATGGAACCATATCTCAACAGTGTGGTGTTTATTTGTTCTCAGATTCTGAAGGGGAATGCTCACATTCCAAAGTGGCTCTCTCAAGGTGCCCAAGATCTACTGAGAAAAATCCTGGATCCTAACCCAATCACGCGCATAGATGTGGATGGAATAAGGGCACATAATTGGTTCAAGCAAGGCTATGCTCCTGCTGTGCCGTTTAATGATGATGAAGAAGATATCAGCATGGATGAAGACAGCCTAAATATGGCTGAGGTAACCTATGTGAGCTGTACTTACATTTGCCATATAATACCATGGTTTTAAGCTTTTAGCACACTAGTAAAGACTGAAATTTCTGTGTTTTCTACAGCATAATAGCATTCCAGACAAGATAGCAATCAACCAAATCAATGCTTTCCAGCTCATTGGGATGTCCTCCTGCCTTGATCTATCCGGATTTTTTGAGAAGGAGGTAAGCTCAGTGTTTGTTTCAATCTAATTTTTTACTATCTTTTAATTTCCTTGTATCTACTGAAGACTGTAAATTTGAATTAAGTCCTATCCAAGACTCTACATACAAAGCAAGTACTAAGTTGGAATTGGAAGGGTTCAATGAGATGGTAAAAATGTTAAAAAGTGTAAAGAAAGAATAGCAGCCAGGAACCAGAAATTGACAAATCCTGCCTAGTTTAGTTGTCTCTGTGCCTTTATTGGGCATTAACATTGTTAATAATACTCTAGAGATATGGATGTTTTCATAGTAGCCTTTATTGGGCATTAACATTGTTAACAATACTCTAGAGATATAGATGTTTTTCATAGTAGCCATAACCTTCCACTAAAGTCAGACATGTGCCTTGAGTTGTAGGATGCTTCTGAAAGGAAAATCAGATTTGCATCAAATTATTCCCCAGCCTATTTATTTGAGAAGATTGAGAGCATTGTCAGAAAAATGGGGTTCCAGGTACATAAGAGCAACGGCAAGGTAAGTTACCTCCTATCATGCATTCATATCTATGGACTTCCAGCTCTGTGTTTGGAATCAGGATCTGAGAATCATATTGTCATGTCCTGCAGCTAAAAGTGATCCAAGATTGCAAGGGACTAGCAAATTCAAGAGGGCAAGAATCATTATTAATTTCTGCTGAGGTATTTATAGTGCATAATATATTTGTAGTTTAATGCAGCTGTCTCCAATGGTGCCTAGTATATTTCTGTTAGACTTCTTGTTTCTTTTTATGGAGTTTCTATTGGACCTTCCTATTATTAATATTGCGGTATTATGATTTCAGGTGTTTGAGATCAATGAATCTCTTTATGTTGTCGAACTAAAGAAGTCATCTGGAGACTGCTCCCTGTACAGAAAGGTATTGCTCCCTCCCTTGATAATCTGTATTTGAAAGGCTGGATAATTTCACTTTAGCAGACAATTGATTTATTCTGTGTATCATCTTGTTTCAATGTTGCAGTTGTGTGAGACACTCTCAGAGGACTTGGGCACATGCAAAAGCCAGCAATTTTTAAAGCAGGATTCTATCAGACAAGAGATAGGTAGATATAATAGTAGCTTTTAACAAAGAGCCCCTTACTAAATAGGCTATAGACACAAACTAACCATAAACAATATACTGAATTTAAAACAGTATATTGGCCACGCACCTATTACATGTGCTCTCTTATGCCTTTTGTCATGAAACCTTAAGAGGCTTAGATTATGACAAATTGGCAACTGACAATGTATCGAAATCCTAAGGAATAATATGATGTAAACAAGTAAAGTACACATATAAGAGATTCAGAGTTACCTTATCTCTATGTTTCTCTTATATATTGATATTGGAATGTAAGATTGTTTGCTTTTGAAGCCCCTGGCTGACTTCCATGACTCAATAAAGAAATTGTGATATACTGTTTGTTGAAAGAAGTCCTTTCAGAGGCATGTAAAACTAAAAGAATACCTGTGAAGACCATGGATATAAGATAACAACTCTTGCACGGTGCATTTAGTACAAGTTTGAAACTTTACCAATCACCAGTAGTCCTTGCATGAGCATTGTCCTTCACTGAAATGGTGGAAACGGTTACGGTCTCTAATGATCAACTTGCGCTCATATAACAAGGCAATAAGCTTAATAGCTGAATGGCAGTCTTCACAGGCTCTGAGATTCTTTGTTATGCGGAGAGTTGACCCTGCAGGAGTGGTTAGCAGACCAAAAGCAATTGCCAGCTTCTCACTATGTTCAGCCAATGCACGTTCCTTAGATTGCTCATCAATGTCTTGCAACACTAAACCTGTCATTGGCTTATATCCAGCTTGTCTTAAGCGATCCATCATCTCTTCCAACATTTTGTAGATCTCCTTGGACATTGGATGCGATCTATCGCCAGAAACAAACTCGTGAACTGTATTCTGCCACTCAATTGAGCTTCTTCCAGGAATTCTCTGAATGCTCTCCCTCCTAAGTGTTCTCCTCATCTCTGCAACACCTTCCCAGGAATTAGCTTGTGCATATATGTTTGACAGCAAGACATAGTGCCCATCTGCATGAGGATCCAATACTCGCAGTTTTGTCATAGCTTCCTCTGCAACTTCTACATTCTTATAGATGCGGCAAGCCCCGAGAAGTGCCCTCCAGATGACTGCATCTGGCTCGAATGGCATGTCCCTGATGAGCTGCCTTGCCTCCTCGATATGACCTGATCGCCCCAAAAGATCAACCATGCATCCATAGTGCTCAACCTTTGGGGTTACACCATGCACTACACTCATTGAGTTGAAATACTTCTTGCCATCGCTCACGAGACCAAGATGAGTACAGGATATAAGAACTCCAATGAAGGTAATCTCATTTGGTTGCAGTCCTTCTGATAGCATCCTTGAGAACAAGGAGAGAGCATCACGGCCAAGCCCGTGATTGGCCAACCCGATGATCATCGAGCTCCAAGTCAGCACATCCTTCACCGGCATAGAGTGGAACACTCTTACTGAATTCTCGATGTCGCCGCACTTGGCATACATGTCGATCAGAGCAGTCCCAAGCTTGACATCCAACTCAACCCCATTGCCCTCCACAAACTGATGCACTTCAGCACCAACAGCGAGTGCCCCCATATCACCACACGCCGAGAGCACGCTCACCATGGTGATGCAGTCCGGGTTGACACGGGCTGCGCGCATCTCCCGCCACAGCTCCAGCGCATCCTTGGACCTCCGGCCCTTGGCATATGCAGACAACATGGAGCTCCACGAGAAAGCGTCCCTGTCTGCCATGCCGTCGAATATCTCCCTCGCCAGGGCGACCTCACCATTTACCGCATACCCGTGGATCATTGTGTTCCAAGAGACCATGTCCCTCTCGCGCATTCCATCGAACACTCTCCTGGCCTCCGCGACTTCGCCGCGCGCGACGTAGGCCGCGAGCATAACGTTGCAGAGGAACACGTCCCTGCGCGGCGCCTCGTCGAACGCGGCGCGCGCGAGGTCCGCGCGCCCCGCCTTGGCGTAGGCCTCGACGAGCGCTGTGCGCACGAAGAGGTCGGCTGCGGCGAAGCCGGACTTGAGCGCGCGCGCGTGGAGGGACGCGGCGCCGAGGCCGAGGCCGAGGCCGAGCATAGCGGGAACGGAGCCCGAGAGCGCGGCGGTTGCCTGCAGAGCGAGGGAGAGCGAGAAGGAGTTGCCGAGGAGGCGGGGCGCCCGCGGCAGGAGCGAGCGAAGGAGGAGCAGGGCCTGCAGCGGGAGGCACGCGCGGAGGTAGCCCCGCATCGCAGTGGTGACGAGGAACGCGTCCGGGCACACCGACTTGACGAGAGCGCGTGCGCGGCCAGGTGCTCCGGCCGCGCCGCCGCTCCGCCTCCCCGCGCGCGCATGGCGCGAGAGAGAGAGCTCGCGTCGCGAGGCGTTTGAGTTTGCCGCGGGAGGGAAGGAGCAGGAGGAGCCCGTACTACCCCGCCGTGCTTTGCTGGCTTGGGAGCCAGGGTTCTAGCCGTCAGATCGGCGGAAGAGAGAATCTACGGCTGTGGGGTTGCCACCGAAGCGTCCGAGGGGAGCAAGTGCGTCGACCGGCTCATCGCCGCTCGATGCCTGCGCGACTCGCGAGCCTTCTTCTCCACCGACGTGCGTGACGCCTGACCAAACACAGCCCCGCCGCCGCCGCCCCCGCCTCCCTCCGCCGCAGGAGACGGGGTCGGCATCGGCACGATGAGGAGCAGCGAGGCCATGGAGCTCCTGGGCTTCCCTCCCTACTCCCGGCCCTCCCCTTCCGAGGTCCGCCCTTGATCCCCGTCCCTCTCACTGCTCCCAAACGAATGCGATTCATCCTGAGCTGCTCCGCAGCGCCGATTTCTGAGCTGATTCTGTTAGATTTTGGTCGAAACGGGCGAAGGTTGAGGAGAATTTTCATATATGCTTCGGGAATCTTAGGTTCTACTCTCATCTTTGTGATGCAGGTGAAGGCTGCGTATAGAAGAATGGTGATGGAGTCCCATCCTGATCGTGCCCCAACGCATCTGAAATCGCAGGCTGAGTCAAAATTCAAGGAGGTAAGGTAAAGTTTTGGATAAGAGCTTGATATCATCACCCTGCTTGTTCTTGGCCATCATGGAATCGCTGTACAAAGAATAAAACTTTATCTGACTTCTTTCTCATCGGCACTTACACATATTTTGCATGTTGTTGAAACAACACATATTTTGGATTGTTGAAGTGAACATCCATGCCATTTTATAAGTTCTTCTAGCTTAGTAGCTTAGTAGCAGCGATGAAAATGAATCCATTTTTTTCAAGATCGTATACTTGTTTATTTTTTTTTTTCAAACATAGATGCAAACCATTCCCGAGTTGGGTGACGTCTCAATTGGGTCCATTGCACAAAGTATTGTAACATAATTCCTCAGTCCTGAGGTTACTCTTTCCTCCACCGTCATTACAAAGTCGTGTGCTTCTGTACCTTGCAGATAGCAGAAGCATATTCTTGTTTGAAGGACGGTACGTTGTTAATCACTTAGATAATTCATACTTTGCTTTGGAAATCCTACTACAAGTGGTAGTAAGGTAAACTTGATGAGTTGTGTGCTGTGCACTGATGAGTTGTATCTCATCCATCGTTTGCAGGAAGAAGATCAGGGAGTAGGATGGAAGGTAAATTTGATTTTCGTGATGAAAATTATTCACATTATCTTTGTATATATAGCTAATTATTAGACGTATCATTCATGCAGTTCATGTTATGCGTTCTGGTGTTCGGACTGGATATGGAAGATCGAATAGAACGTTGGTTAAAGCCCCATTTCTACTCATAATGTTTGCAGCAGTTTCTTTTGGTGCCTTCAGCGCATCGAGGTAACCTACACTTCAACTTTTTCCCTTTTTTAAGTATTTGTAATAAATTCTTTTGCCTAATCAATGGCATCACTCTGGATTTGTGAAGGGCATATCAACGGCAAAAGGAATTGTGTTCCTCTCAGAACCCTTTTCTACCATAGAGGGAGACAGGCTCTGTCCATATTCAGTCATAGGCAAGGAGAGTTATCATGTATACATTGTACAGATGTAAAACGATCACACCATGCTGAATAAACGTACCAACTGGTGTTTTCTGACTTTGTTGTTTCAGACTTGAAAGCATGTAAAATCAAATTTGTGTTGGTTTCCTGATTTCGTCTGCCTTGTTGCTACGTTCAGTTTAACTTCTCTTTAAGACTGCTTCAAGGACAACCTTTCTTTTTAAGCTGAACTGTGCAGTACTCCCTCTATCCCAAATTAACCCAAATTATATGTCATTTCAACTTTCTTTTGAAAAATTAAAACATCTCAAGTTTAACCAAATAAAATAAACATTTATGATACCAAATAAGTATCATTAAATTCTGCATTAATAATATTTCCATAGTATATCTATTTGATGTCATGAATCTTTGTAGTTTTCTTCATGATTTTGATTAAACTTGATATGCTTTGAATGACCAAAAAAGTTGAAATTACTTATAATTTAGAGCTTGAGATGTTTTGAGTTTTGACTCTCAAAAAAAAATGTAGAGCAACTTATAATTTGAAATGAAGGATATATAGGGGCTGTTTGGTTCCCAGCCGTCGCTCGCCACGCCACAACTGTGGCTGCCATGGTTGGTTGGCTGGTGTTTGGTTTGCACATAAATAGAGGCAGCCACACAACCTTTGTGTCTTGTATTTTGCCACAGGTTCGGTGGCCACATCCCTCGCCACACTCGCCACAGCCTTGGTGGCTGCGCCACACATCGATTGGCAGGTGGTGGCTGAGAACCAAACAGCCCCATAATTACCGAAGCAACCGCAAGACCATAGCCAAGTTTGGTTATAAACCAAACAATTGCCACATGTATTTGCCAAACTTCGACCAAGTGGCCTTTGCTAGAGCAACTCTAATAGTTTCCCATTTCAGGTTGTTATTTTTGTTTAAAAAACAAAAAAACCTTCTACAATAGTTCCCTACCGCAAGTTGCCATTTTATCCCAAGTTGGCAAACAGAGACTCCGTGCGTGCATTCGTCCGTATTAGAAGAGGTAGAAGGATATAAAAAAAAAAAAAATACTTTTTCGCTCAAGATTCCTAATGTAAGTTTTAAAATGATGAAAGGGCAGATAAGTGAATTTTACTAAACTATTGGAAATGAGCTCTTTGTTACTTGACATATCTTTTTGAGAGTTAGCAAAACACAAATTTGCTAACTAAAATATAGAAAACTGTCAGAGATGGTAGTACCAACGAAACAATTTTGCCACATGTTAGACACGCCATGGTGGCAGCACGCCAGCACATGCCTACCCTTATGGCAAATGTAATGTTCGACCTCACCTGCGGCAACATGCGACCACAAACCACAGGCAACCCATATGCTAAAGCCAGGGACTACAAAGGGTTATCAAATATAGTCATTTCAAATTATAAATTGTGCTGATGAGTTTTTCTCTTGCGCAAGATACAGATGACACTATCTTCTAATGTGCACAGCACATAGTTTATGGGGTATGGAAACCCAGCCCTGATTAATTGCATATATGCTACGTCGAAGGACGTGCAGTTTACCTCCAAAAGATCATTCAAAGCCGAAACACACAACATCATATCGAAGCATTTAACAGAATCATCAACCATTCACTCCCAGGCAACATGGCAACCAGAGCGCTTGGTAGAATCAGCAACCAGTAAGATTTACAAGCACCATAATAGTTTAATAACTGTCAGCATTACAAGCAGCATCCAACATCTAAGGTGGGAGCAAAGATGCAGAAAGGGAAAGGTGCTTAGATGAACTCCAAACCCTTTCCAACAGAGGCAAGAGGCAACCAAACTATAGGTAACCTTGCAGCCAACAGCATGACTGTCTTTAGTGCAGTTTGCTTGCATTTCAGACTCTGCTGCCATGCATCAAAAGTGGATACGCTGACCTACACAGGATCCATCCATCCATCCTTGCTGCAATGAGTTATGTGTAGAAACTGGGACTTTGATTTGGATTTTGGATAGCTCAAGGCTTCAATGAGTAGCTTAATAGCAACAGGTATGCAGCTATACCAATACTGCAGAAAACTTCCTCAATGTCAACTCATTTCATGGATGCTTTCTAAGCCATCTGGGTACAATGAGAGCAGATCATAACCAACAGCATCAGGCATCGGTATACTGCCTGAACAAAAGGTGATAGTCCTGAACCGGTTTATGCTTGATTGCATAATCATCTACCACCACAGCTATCACCCATAAGAATAACCACAGCCAGGGCTACCCGGAAAAGTTCTTCTAACATACCCAATAGTATATTGACAGACTGACTCCTACTAAAATGTAACAGGTCTAAGGCTACTTACTGTTTCACTCCTGCTAAGATATACTTGTGTAAAACTACTTAATATCCCCAAACTTGGCAAAATGCAGAGCATTGTGCTGGGAAACCTCAACAGAACTTAGTTTTTGCGAACGCAGCTTGCACCAACCACCAGAACCTCATAATGTTCGATTGGTACAAGCTGATAATGTACCAATGCTAAGCTTTTCCACTAGCGGCAGCAGTAGCATCAGCCACTATTATGTTAAAGGACAGTGGCTGCCAGCCCGAAGAATGGGGCACAAACCACTTTTTTGTGTTGATTATGATATTCAGAACCTGAAGGACTTCAGCAAGGGCAAGATGTTTCAGGCATTTTTTCTTCAAAATAGTTGCAGCTTGATACCTGCAAGCAAAGAAACATTGCAATAATACAGCCACACTCTTAGGGGAAATATGATATAACACACATTTCAAGGTAATGGAACCTTACCTAGATTGAGAACTCTTTATCTCAGAATAGCCTGGAGCAGAAGACATGAAAACATGAACAGCATCTAGAGTTTCTTTTGGGTATTTTGCATTATCATCCATTATATTAACACATTTCCAGAGATTTTCGTCTTTTCCCAGAAAGAATGACATTTTCCCTAACTTCTTCTTGACAACAGCTTGATGCTGCATGGAAACTTGAAGTGCCTTCTTAACATCAAAATTTGGTAGATTAGCATCGCCATAACATATACAGTCTGCTATATATTGTTCTGTTGGGGGAATCTTCTCAGTCTTCAAAACTTCCAAAGCACCTAAGATATATCTTATGAGGCCTTGAGGGTCCGAAGATGGCTGTGGACATCCCGGGTTGGCTCCCCAGTGTCCAACATTTTGCATGTTGCTAGGCATGTTAGGTTGAGTTGGAGGTCTGTAACTATAATCATTGTAACCAGGTTGAATCATATGAGGGGCACCAGGATGGTTTGGATGGTAGTTGGCATGCAAACCTTGGTTATTATGAATTCCTCTAGGGTATTCTGAAATATTCAACTGACTCATATCAGGATAATTGATTGGTGGTCCATGATAAGGTGGGCCACTTGGCCAGAATTGGAATGGTGCAGTAGGAATACCATTATGCCCAGCTGGTGCTGGACATGAGTTGCTTCTCTGTGAGTTTGATGATTGAAAATTACCAGATCCACCATGAGGACGATGGTTCACTGGGTTCTGTTGTCTTGGTTGCTGAGAGGTTTGGGGTTTTTGATACTTTGGACGACCATTGCTAGTCGCGTCAGGAGCACCATTTTTAGATGGAGACTCAGTTGACACAGCAGGCTTCTTACCATGGTAGAAGTCATGAGGAGCACTCTTTTGATGGGAAAGAGTAGATTTTACAGGCTTTTTGGAATGGGAAGATGGCTGGGTTTTTTGTGTATTCAGCTGATCCACCTGTGCCCCACCCCCATCATGCAAATCAGAACTTGGTAATGAGGATGATGAAGGCTGAGATTGATTTGGCTCGCTAGCAGTGCTTCCTTTAGAACTATCAGATACTCCATCAACTGAAGCTTCATCGGTCCTTGTTGGCTTAGATACATTATCTGACTGGTTTTTCCGAGATTGCCTAACTTTATATTGTTTATCTGCCTTGCCGTTACCACCTTTTTGCTGATCATATGGAATGCTATTCTGACCTTGAGTACTGTTATGTGGAGTTGCATCTGAAGAATCTGAAACCATGTTCTTCGATGCATTTGAATGATCCACACTGCCATTTGCTATGCTACTTATGTATGGGGATTCTGCCAATGGTGGTTCCCCAGCCACAAGGTCTTTCCATAGCCAAACATGTTTTGCTGCAGCAGTAAGCGCTTGAGACACATTTGGAGGTTGCGCTAGTAGAATATTGTACCGTCTCATCACTAGCTTATGAAGGGCATTCGAGAAGTCCCGATCACCAGATATTAGCAAATAATTTGCCGGTGGAGGGTTGTCAATAGCCCAGATTAACATGTCAACTAAGATCTTCTTATCACTTGCATCCTTAATACCTGCCATTTGTTACATGAACATGATAGGTTTCAAGTAAAAAAATGTACAAGATTCTTGTATGAAAAAAAACATTCAACATTGTTTAGAGGAACTTATGTTTGGATGATCATCACAGATGAGCAAAAAAAAAAAAAAGAGATCGGTTTGGCATTCAGGTATAAAAATGTGCAAATGCATGAGTTTCAAGTAAAAAACATGAACAGTATGTTTCCAAGATTCTTGTTTCACCTCCAAAAAAAGTTAAAAAAGGGGCTAAAACTTGGAAACACATGGCTAAATAACTTGTGTCCATGCCCACTGGGAAGATCCTATAAGAATAATAATTTATTGCACTGGAGTCATTCTTCATCAATGAAATATCTACAGATCTTACAGATGGAAACGCTAATTAAAACAGTATTTCTCATCGCTCATCAATAAATAAGTAGCTTTCGCAATAGCTCAGAAGATTAAAAATCACATCACTGATTCTAAATGCTAAGTATTGTAACCAACAATTATTCAGATACTAGTCTAATCCTTAGAAAAATCTAGATAAGAAGACACCACATATGGGATCAATCAACCTAGTTAAAAGGACAAATACATGATAATTACAAAATTCAAAACCATATCGTGTAAATATAATTAATTATCTTATTAAGCAGGTCAAACGAATAATACTAGCAAATAAACACAACAAAGTCCACGGTCACACCAGGACATCCCAGCAAATATCACCTTGGACCAGACATCACTTGAAGTAAAAACAAGTTCGTAAAAAATCAACGGAAGAGACCAAAATGTCAAACATCACAAAACCTAAATCAATCACTTTCCCAACACACTCCTGGCAACCCCACCAATGCCAGCATAACCCACAACACCAAAAAAAAAAAAGGTAAATACCATCAGATGAACACATCTCTCTTAAGGAAACTTCCAGACCCTAAGATTCCAGTTATCCTCAAGTATCGTAACAGATCCATTAATCAGACCCATCAAAAGCATCGCGACAATGGGTGAGAACGTCAAACGGGATGTTCAGTTCAGAGACAACAGGAACGGATCAGCGCAATCCGCATGCATTGGCGAGGGGTCAGCGGATCAACTCGCCCAGAGCAATCAGGGACAATCGGAGGGGTCATTGGGGAGTACGGAACGGCGGGGAAATCCGTACCTGCGGGGACGTGGTTGAGGGCGATGCCGGTGCTGGAGAGGGCGTGCTGGACGGGGTTGGGGACGCAGTTGGTGTCCCCGTAGGCGGAGATGGTGATGGGGCCGGTGTAGCCGGCGGCGGCGAGGGCGGAGCTCATGTTCTGGGCGATGAGGTGGGGGTCGCAGTTGCGGGGGACATGGCAGTTCTCGATGTCCCACCACACCGAGGTCTTCACCGCCGCGTACTCCCCCATAGTCCCCGACGCCGCCAGCCCCGGTTTCGCCGGCGAAGCGGTAGGGTTGGGGGGTTTTTTATGGTCGCGACGGCGGCGGCGGCGGCGTCGAGGTGGCCTGCAAGGAAGGTATTTGTTTTCCTGGTTTATAATTTAAAAAGCGTTACAAATTTGGCCAAGTGGAGAAGTTGCTTCTTAAGGGCACGCTACGCTAGTTTCTTTGTTTTTTATTTTACAACCGGAGTTTGTTTTTTAAGCTTTCTTGTACTATTATATCCCCGAATAAGAGATTCTTTTACCGCTGTATAAGGCATTTCATTCTAAAACAAAAAAACATGAGTAGGGCACTCTTTAATCTTTACAATAAGAATCTATCCATCCCCGAGTAAGAGATTTTTTTACCGCTGTATAAGGCATTTCATTCTAAAACAAAAAAACATGAGTAGGACAATCTTTAATCTTTACAATAAGAATCTAAGTCTAAATAAAAAAAGGTGATGTATTACTTTAGAGAAAAAAATGGATTAGTGCAAGACATGAAGGTAGCTCCCATGATTAACTCTCTAAAGTTCCTATGAAGCAAAAAAAAAAACTTATATATACTACTCATCTTGTTTTAACTGGGTGGTCTTTTAGTTCTTGATCGTCAACTAGACACTAGTAAAGTAACATGAGCCATTTTGATCTCTTATAGTTACAAAATATAAGTCACACACATATTAATGCTTTTCTTTGAATTAGCAAAGATTTGTTTTTAGAATTTGAGTCCCTTGAACTGCAATATTTACACTCTTATTTAAAGAGATTTATGAAAGGTAATAACGACCATGCGGAGGCTATAGAATTCTATTCATTTGTATATAAAAAAAACTAAAAGTTTATGGGTGGGGCAGCACTATATTGTGCTCGATGTCTCAATAAGAAGTTTATTGCCAGAGAGAGAGAGAGAGCGAGCTATTTAGCAACAAAAATCTATATGTGCTATTGTTATTTTTATTTTAAATTGTAGGTTGTTTTTACTTTTTTAGATATATAGCATCTGCTATTTACATAGAATGTATCTAAATATTATAATTATAATAAAAACCATGTATCTAAAATGTCATGACAACTTACGATTCAAAACAAATTGAGCGCTTTTACGTATCTTATTTTTGCTATCTCCTTGATATGGCTTGAAGCCGAATTTCCTATTTCTACTTATTCATATAGACTTAACTATTGATGGCTTAGCTGAATATCACACAAAATTAGTATCCTAATGATGCTCAACTGCGCGTGTACAATAGCTTACCTAAAGAAATTTTTGTAACATATCACCGTATAGGGTCAACTTTATTGTCTGAAAATTTGCTTGCAAAATGGTCATTATAAAACTGTCTTTATTACCTCATATACAACAGTTAACTAGAAGGACCATCGATCTGTCAGTCGACGGGAACGGGAGGTGTCGAGGTACAGTCATCGTGTGTTCTTGTACACGCAGAATGGGTGGCTTTCCATGTACTAGCAGACAACCGACAGGTACATAACCCAACCTAAAGCAACTTAATTAGTTCCAATGAATATAAATAAACAAGCACATGACATGATGGCGGCGGCAGCAGAAGAACAATTTGCGTCACGGGAGGACAAGCAAAGCGAAACAAAGCCGGAGGTGCCGCGTCAAAAGCACAGCCCCGGAAAGGTTAAGGGAAAAAAAAAAACAAGCTGCTGCAAGGCTTATTAAGCTTAAACCAAGTGAGGGAGAGCGTAAAGCCGCTCGCTGGTTTGCTTTGCTTCGCACCGCTCGTGGTTTCTGCCGGGGGCTCCTCGTCTTTCCACGGCAGCTTGTGTGATCTTCTGCAGCAGCGCCTGCCTGCGAAGTGCAACCGCCCGGCCGTGCGTCATTTTTCTACTAGGGGGAGTATGGTATAGTATGTTCTCTGCAGCTGCAGGCGTGCAATGCAGATCTCACATGGGAGGAGAATAGAATGTTCTACTCGATCTATCCAGTCCCAGCACGTGCGCGTCACGTGGGTGCGGGGGTCCACGGCTCAGTGACCGACGACAACTCATTTTTTTCAGACATCAGGCAGTGACTGAGTTCAGATATTCTCAGCAGCCAAAACATGTTCTGCCTTGCCTGCTGGAATACTCGCTTGGGTCTCTGTCTCACTGGGATACCGGAGCTGAGACTGGTAGCAGAGTGAGAGCTCAATCTGTGGAAGTGATCAAATGAATGGCACTGAAGTTGGTTGAGACATCCCTGTCTGTCTCCAGCGCTTCTTCATCACGGGATCTCTGTTCTGGGCTCCGCTAAATGTAAACATACAGTACAGCAGCAAGCAGAGCAGAGCTTAATCTGCTGAAGCGGATGATGGTGCGGTGCCCCAGTCTGTATGTCTTCGTTGCTTGTGTGATGAACCTGGAGCATAAAGATCGCAAAATTCAGTATACAAGTACTGCATCTGCATGTAGAGTGTGTATATACATGCAGTTTGGTGTTTCCTTTTGGTTTCAACCAATGGCAAGAACCAGAGGCGACTAGTTATGTTTGTGGGTCACTTGAACGCCGATGCATAGATGTTTTATGAGACTGACCATATATATTAAAAAAACATACAACAAAATCACATGTCAGTTTTTTTAAAAAAACAAATATGTCATTAGTGTTTTCACGGCAAACAAACCGTTACAGATAAATCACTGTTTGATTTTTTTCCACGTTATGGGAAGAAAATTGGTTAGAAGAAAGACACGTTAAATCTCAGCAACATATCACGTTAAATCAAATAAAAAAGCTATATCATGCATGTATGTTACATCTAATAGGGTGACATTTTCTATTTTGTGATACTAGTAATTCCATAAAGATTGACGGTCCAAAGTTACTACGGAATACCGTAGCAACGCCCAAATCCAGACTATGGACTGTACAACAAGAGATGCAGCTATGAAATTACCAGCTAGACTTGCGCTCATCGGCATAGCTCCGAGAGATTCTCCCCATTTACAATGCTGATTTCTGGGAGGCAGAGGAATCATACTGTTTCTCTGAAACTCGACGAAGGGATGATACTTTTCTTTTCTGAAAGCCGGCGGAGAGATCATACTACATGACAGAAGTAAGCAAGCAGGACGTAGCAGTGCTGTGTTCACAATGCAGCAGAGCTGAAAGATGAAATCGAGGGGACTATATATAAGGTCGAGAACAACTATAGCTATAGGCAGGTGGCTGGCCTATTAGAATAATATTCGCAGACCAGCACTGGATTACAAGAAGAAGAGCGGCATAATTACAGGAGAAGAGTGGTATTGGGGGCCACAGAAATATGTCATTTGTCAAGGCAAGGGCTCCTCTGAATCTCCCAGCCGTGACAAGTGGAGGTAAGCATCGGTACCTACATAGAAACAATAGTTATGTTGACTGCAGAACATGGCTGATTTGTTTAACGCTTGGATTTACTGACTATTTACTATCAACTGAAACATGGCCATACCATATCCTTCCATTGAGATGATTTGCAAGTCGCCGCCAAAATACCGAGCGTAAAGCCGGCTGATTGGGAGCCCAAAACCATATCCGGCCATAGTCACTCCTACGTTAGGTCTATCTAGCTCAGGAAGATTCTTTGCAGTGCTATACAGATATGTGAAAATTCTTGGGAGGCCACTTCTTGGTATCCCGCCACCTTCATCACTAACCTGCGTTAGAAGAGCACTCAAACTTCAAAACCACTTTTGTGCACAATTTAGTTTTCTTACAGCAATACATAGTATCATCATATACTGCCATATCAAAATGATATGTAGCACAAGACTTAAACTAGCTATAGTTTACTGCCATATCAATAATGACATTTAAGTTACAGTTAATTAATATAGTACTGTAAACTACCAGTGGCAAAGCGGAAGTTCCACACAGCAAAATTTACTGAAGCTTGCAAATTTCCATTGAGTTCATTAGTTAGTATACTATTGCGCTTGACAAATGACAGTGGAAGTTCCGTAAGTTTTGCTGGCCTTTATAAATTTTCAAATTGCAACTTTCATTAATAAATAGCAGTAGCTAGAATGTTACCAACAATTCATGATAGGTGGTGACAAAGACTACTACCTTGATAGTAACATCCTCTTCTCCATCAGCAACTATAAGTCTAACTGGAGGAACATCTTTATCAGAATTTATATACCGTTCCTGCACCGCACGGAGAGAGTTCTTCACCAATTCAAATAACATCAGATGAAGGTGATGTGTGACATATCTGCATTTGATGAAACCAGAATGTTAGCTAGTGTTTTGCTTTTCTATTTGTTTGTTTTACATGGAAGAGTAAGCCTATTAAAAGGACCAAAATAACAAAGCAATAAAAATGAACACAAACAAATTAGGAGTATGTGTCTATAAGGGGCATCCAAATTAAATTCCAAAAACATTTTTACAATATCACATTGGCAAACAAAAAGATACCATCGCTAAAGATCCAAGTCCATAAAGGTAAGTTACGAGAGATTACAGGACTTACGGAAATGTAAAATCTGGATCGCCATAAATGTTAATATCAGGAGCTGATCCATATTCCCTTAAACAAATAGCACGGGCATCTTCACAAGCAGCTTGAGCCACCTGTATTGGGGATAATCTTGTATTAATGAGGCCTATGACACCAGGCTCTGGTTTAGGGTCATGCAAAGCCACATGCTGCCCTGAAATTAATCAAATTCAAATAACTCAGGCCACATATCTAATAGCAATGATTCCCCCAAAAAACATATCTAATAGCAACAGATGCTCAACTTTCCATCAATCATTTGACCTAGGCCCCACAAATGGGGCCATGAAGATGCAGTTTCAGTTAAAACCATATCATATTTTACATGAACAAAAATCCCAAAATATAGTTTAGCAACATATAAGTTAGGCCAAAAAGTGTGCTCAGTTTGATAGATTTACAGTGAACTTTTGGATATGTTACTATACTGTTTCAGGGGGAAAAGTAGTATTCCTATGTTAGTACAGTAACTGTTATAAAAAGAAATACAGTAGCATATAAGAGAATATTTATATTTACCATAGCATATCCAAGAACTAAACTGGCCAAGAACAAAGTTGGCAGTAGATTTTACCCTTCATAAATTAAGCTCCTGACAAAACAGTTTGAAGGTTGCGAACCTATCAGCATGCGGATGCCAATCCTTGACATGTAGAATCGATCAAGGAACTCGTGGATCTCATCGATTTCAAAGGGACACTTCTTTGAATGACCCAGTTCCTTCTTCAGCTGCTGCACTCCCAAAGCCATTGTTGGAACCACATTATTGTGCCGCATTTTGACCATATTGATCATCTGTGTGAAAGCGAGCTCGTCGTTCCGGTTCCTCACTTCAGGGAAGTATCTGATGTCGCGGAATGAGTCCAAGTACCAATCGCGCACCTTAATTAAAAAAAAATAAGAAATGGTTAGCAGACTAAACATCAGTCTCACTCCCACAGCAGAATGGTCACATCGGTAATAGTGTTCATCTAGCTTAGTTAACGAAAATATCACTTACTAATAAAATACACATTCTTTGCTGACTTGAGATATTATATTATAGCGTTGACAAGGTAAGGTAAGAGGTGAAGAACCCCACCCAGACCCAGAGGGTAAAAAAAAAAACGTAAGGAAGTCAGCAAGCAAGTCTCTCCCAAAAAATAATTTTAAAAAGGGAAGAATCTCCCACAATTAACTATTCCTTCTTATCACAACTTATTGTTCCTACAACAAATGCAACTATATATAATTTCGTAAGAACAAGGAATCGAAGCGAGTGGCAAATCACAATTACTCCTAGATACTGCATGAGACTACGAGATTGACTGTTTGGACCACGAGTGAAACATACCTACAAACAAAAAGGAAAAAGAAGCAGCATCTACCCAGGCATAAATGAAGCACCGCACCTCTTCAGGATTATTCTGAACTAAAATCCTGCTAAGGATCCGTATCTGCTTCAGATGATTAGGAACTAAACCGAAAGCTAATATCTGCTTCAGTTCAGTAGGAACTAAACCAAAAGCTAATCATAGTGGGCCAAATAGTAAAGATACGTTTCAGCCTGTAAAAAAAAAACACCCCAGATGAATCATGCATGTAAATGAAAAACCACCCCAGAGATGAATCATGAAACGGAGGTGCACCAAACTTGTGGATTCAACAGCTAGCTGGGCAACAAGGACAATCAGGACAACAAGGGAATGGACACCCATGCAATCAAACACCGAGTAAAAAGTAACCAACTCAATTCTAGGAAACAGAGAGCAGAGACAGTAGAGACAGGGGAGAAGCGTGGGAGGCATCGAGCGAGGCGGACCTTGAGGATGGCGGGCTTGTTGGAGAGGCCGAAGGGCAGCGACTCGAGCTCGAGCGCGCGGCGCGCGAAGCGGATGGGGAGCTCCTTGTGCAGGAACTGGGCGGAGAGGAGCAGGTTCCGCTGGGTGGGGCGTGAGCCGAACTCCATCATGTACCGCAGGCTCACCCCGGTCTGCTTCATGCTCCCCCACCGCCCCACCTCCTCCGCCACCGCCCGCGCCACCGGCTCCGACGCCATCACCCCCTCCGCGCCAACTCCCAACCGGCAACCGCCGCAGTAACCGCCGGTGGGAATTGGGATCAGCCGTCGGCGAGCACGAGGACAGACACCAAGGCGCACGGAGTGGAACCAAAATGGCGGAGCGGCTTGCTTATAAAGGCTGCCCGCGCCGGCCGGAGGCGGAGAAGGGATCTGTGGTGGGCCCGCCTGTCAGCGTGTCCGGTACCTCGTGACCAGGCTAGGCCCACTTGTCAGAAGGTGTGGGGGTTTGTGTGGACAGCATCAGAATCCGTTGGAGCGCTTGCTTTGCTTGCATGGAGATGCAGGGAGGGAGAGGGAGACACATGGCTTGGCTTATCCACCAGGATTTCGGAATAGATCCCCATGCTAATCACACCGCCCGCCAGCACGGCAGTCACAACCAGGCGATGACTTGACTGACCAATATCATGTCATCTGCTTTTCAGCAAACTATCGCCGAAATTATCCGCAAAAGATGGTCTTACTGGTGCTGAAAATTTTAACGACTACTGACAGGACTCGATCTCCATAAGAATTTTTAGTTCTGACAGTCATTAGCTATTTCGTACCTAGTAATAGCTACTAGTTCTGACAGGCTAATAGCTTACTACTGCTAATTTTTACCAAGGGCTATTAGGATCCGCCTGCTAATAGGTGGTTGGATAATGAGTTAAAAGTGCAAATGAACTATTAGTCCTTATTTTTAACTCTAGTCATGCTCCTCTGACTAATAATTAACACTGATACTGATTTTAGCTGCTACTACCTTCATTTTTTAATATAAGACGCACATGGATATTAAGATTCTAAACGACTTGACTGCTACTAATTTCAGAATAGATCCCCATGCTAATCATGCCGCCAACGCGGCAGGCAGAACAGGGTGACTTGACTGAACAATATCAGATCAACTGCTTTTCAGGATTTTCGCCCAAATTCTCCGCAAAGGGCGTCCTGCTGGTGTTTTTTTAACATCTGTGATTCTAAACGACTTCTGACCGGACTTTCCATACGAGTTTCTGTTAAAGATGGAATGGCAGTAGTAGATTAAGTTAGCAAAAGAGCTAGCGCTAGGGACATCTGGATCGGAGGACGTTGTCGTCGCCGTCGCCGTCACCGTCACCGACGACGACTACTTTTGTCTGGGAGAATTTCCGGTGCAGTGGCACTAGCTACCATAGAATAAAAGGAGTGCCAGATGATTCATTTCGACAACTAGTGGACAGGATCCATGGCTGGATACACACCACAAAGGCCATTGCTCCTATAACAAAAATCTTACAAATTGACTAGCTAGTTGCGTTGCTCTTTGGCGCAATATATATGCATGGTCTAGTTTATTTTCTCACTGGAGAGCGAGGATTAGATAGACTTCTCTCTCCTTTGTCCTTTGCCATGACCGTGAGCTAGCTGAGACAGTTACTTTGGGAGGAATTTAAGCCACAATAATCTTCTTCAAGGAATCCGTGCATGGTTAAATTTGAGTGCAGATAAAGATGGTGCCTGCTAGAATCTAATCGTCTCTGCAAAAGTAATAAAATTGATTCGGAGGTTGTGTGCTGTATCTAATGACAGCGGCCTCCACGGAGTGATAGAGTTAGCTCCAACCATAGAGCACATGAGCAAGACCACAAGTTCATCTTTTTGGTTCTGTAGAGTTCCAGACATGCCGCGTTCCTAGAAGAAGAACGATATGTGTGTGTTCTATGATGGCGAACACATCTCACTCAAGTCTTGTTCACTATCATCAAATTAGGTAAGCAGATGCACTGAGTACTGAAAGCAGTTGATTAATAATGAAAAAACAGCAACCTGCAGGTGCTCTATCCCTTTGAGACAAAAGATCTATTAGATGTTTATCTTAAATGGATTCATATTTAATTTGCAGGATATAACCCTGCAAGGTCGATTTACAACACATTGACGAGGCTGCCGACATGTTCAACAGGACTTATAAGCCAGCTGAGAAGCTGAAATGACTGATTTTTTATGAGAGAAAAATATTATTGCAATGACTGATAATCGAAGTGAACAGAAGAATAATTTTGGTGAGGTTAGTTTATCCACAGGGAAAATTGGTGTCCTCATGGTGTGTGATATTTTTGCTATCTAGAAACCATAGAAAATAAATATTTCCCTGGTGACATATACCACAACCAAACTAATCATCTATTTGCGCAGAAAAAAAAAAACCTAGTCATCTATAAGATAATTAGGAATATTTTTTATATTTATAAAATAAGTAAAGTATCTTCCTATTGGATCTAACTTCAATAATAGGTAACTTATGATCTAAACTTCAATAAGTTGTGATCATCATGATGAAGCTAACCTTGTAAGGTGTGTGACATTATAAAGAGCTGATCAATCTAACATGTGACATGTTATAAAAAAAAGTGTATTGCATTACACATACACAACATATTTTAATCACATGTGGCAAGTTTAATTTGGTTTCAAGAGTATGATGTAACATATGTTCATTTTCAGTTTGAAGAACAGCGGGATTGGAAGGACTTGGACAAGTAGAGTGTACTCCCTCTGTCTCAAAATTGCCTAACTGTATACAAATGGTAACAACATATGGATACCAAATAAGTATATAATACAAAAAAATATATATATATCTAGTTATACTAATTTGGTGCTAAAAGTATATTTAGATCCCAAAATATGTTATTTTTGGTTAAACTTAAAATAGTTTGACTTAGAACAATCTAGAAATTGATTTAATTTAGGATGAAGGGAATATATTGTTGTGAATTTGTGTGCTGACTGGTTATATTTTCATTCACATATGCATAATGCAATGCATGTTACTTTAGTGCCTGTCGGGGGGATCTTTTGCTAATTATTGGCCATGGGTTTTTTTTAAGTAAAAAATAGCTTAAATTCTTTACGTATTCTATAAACAATGAGGGTTGTGACTTGTTGAAACTCTAACCTTCTACTCCCATTGTCCCGAATAAATAAACTTCTTGTAAGTTTATGAATGATTAGTAGACAGAGAAAAGACCATACTACCATTTATTAATTGAAATAGTTACACACATTAGAATTACACAGTAATTATAGCATTTACTACGTCCATTCAGCTGCAGAAACTCAAGCCTGAATTGGTAGAAAAGAGGGAGAAAGAAGAGGGCGCATGCAGTAAATATAAGTTTGAGAAAAATAAATAGGCCAGTGGACGGTCAGTCTTATAGAATGATTATATTTATTTGTAGACAGTTTTTCATATATGAATCTAGTTATTCAGGTACTGAGGAAGTATGAGGTAAGTGGAGCATCACAGTACAAATACAAAAACTAGTCACCTACAGAGAGATATTTTTTGTTTCCAGCGTCGATGTGTATTTGTGGTACCATGCTAATGTAGAAGAACTGTAGCCTCTGGAGGAGTACACATATCCATGTTCGATGGTAACATCACACTTAAGTCCATTTCACTGTCGTTGAATAATTAGACAAGGATAACGCAGCATTGCATTAATCCTATCTAGTTAATGAATACACCACCTCCACTGGTTATGCCTACATACAAAAATACGTACAGTTGGAGTAATAATCCAGCGCAGGTCACTAGCTGAAACAGTCAACATGAACGGAACCGGCACCAACATTCTTGTGTATAGACACTAGTTAGCTCATGGTTCTACTTTTGCGTATACAGTATATACAACTAAAGAGATATGGCGGTCGTAGTGTTGAGCTCTCAAACGTATTCCCTCCGTCTCAAATTATAAGTTGTTTTTGTCTTTTTATGTTGTATGCATATTTATATTTCTTTTAGGGGGAGAAAGGACAGAGGAAGAGGAAGTGGCAGGAAAGATGAAATTTTTTTAGTAAAAAGGTATTTGGCAGAGCTCCTGCTAATAAGGGGCTCAGCTGGGAGCGGAAAAGCAATAAGTGTTGAATAGATGCATGGTGAAGGAAACCCAGCATGAAATCAAATCAAATCAAATCACATCCGTGGCTAAGGTCCTAGATCTCGTTGCTTTCAGTTCAGATGAAGGAAGGTTTGCAGCCCAGCAGCTATCTTGGGCCACAAGAATTATTGGCTAGCTGATCCCACCGCTTAGCGTTGACGTGGAGAGGCAACAGGCACACATGCATCTTTCTGCTCCGACAGTTGGTAGGAGTACGTACGAGCTAGCCATGGGGGGCCCTGCGCGTGGATTGACAGGAATCTCTTGTCCGACTCCGACGCGGCGCCGGTCGCTGGCTGGAGCTAGACACGCGGCCGGCGGCGGCGCACAGATTATAGATTGGAGCTGAGCCTGAGCTGATCAGTGATCGGAACTGGAATAATAATCCCCCTCTTGGAGTTGCGACTGTGTGCGTGCGTGCACTGATTATCAGAGAGATCAATCATGCATCATGGCTGAGATCTGGATAATCAGATCGAGCGAGATGACATGCATGCATGCGTTCTCTTCAATTCTAGTCCTCTGATCTCACCAACGAAATGCAGGCAGGCAAAGCTGACGCGTGTGCCTGTTCTTTTGTGCCCACAGTCCCCAAAATAAAAAAAAAAACGAGGAAGAAGAGAAGAAGAAAAGAAACTAGTCGTAGCTGGCGGGATGCGAATGCGATGAGAGTTCATTCGTTCCAGTGCGATTTGCATGCGTTGCGTGCGATGAGCGCTTGGATGGGGCAGGAGGACAGGTGTGGTCCAATATAAATGCCGAAAGGTTTTCCCATCATATTCATATATACCATCGCTGTTGCGTTGGCTAAGATGGTAGACGACGAATATTCATCCTCTCTCCCTTAGCTCGCTCGGAAATACAAATAGTACTAGTATGAATCATCAGTATGTGGATGATGCATGATTGAACAAGCTAAGGGCCACGTTTGGATCGACAGGCAAACGTTAATTAGCTTCGCCGTTATCATCATTGCCCGTTTCGTACTCGTGAAAATACATGCGGATGGCATATTATGGTGTAGACATGAAGTGTAGCCGGTATATAGGCCAGAGCCTAGCAGCCAACAATACAACCAAGATAGATATATAGAAGCCCCCCAAAAAAACACAGTCGTTTCGTACTCGTGAAAAAATTTGACTTTCTAAGATTTTTAAAATGTCTTATAATTTAAAATGAAAGAAATACCTATCTAGTCGATGCATGTTCACGATGGATATGGATGGATAAATTAAAGCTTACGTTGTAGATGGATGACTATAATTGGTTGGATATTACACCTGGATACAGACTAGAGTATCATGATTTTTATTTATTATTTAATTCAGGCAGCCAGATAGAAGGACAAGTCCAAATTGCAATTGGAGATGACGTGGAATGCTGCTGCTATATATCTATGATGACCTGCTTCCTCCTATGTTTGAATTGAAATTTGAATCGTCTGTTTTCTCTCCCTCCCTCCGTGCTCTCCTTTTTCTAACCGTGCGGTGCTTGCTTACCTGCTGCTTTACCCGTGTTAATCAACTAGAGATAATTTGGGCCGCTTCTGCCTGATGATCCATCGGGCCCCATCGCCGCAGCTGGACAGGAAGGCCGGCCGATTCCGGTCTATAGCCGCACCGGCCCAATCGCCCGGAGCAGTTCGCTTTTTGGTTCACACCTTTTTTGTTCCTCCCGGTGTCCTATCACCTCCACGGAAGTACGGGCCCATGACAGCGCATGCTAACCTATATCCTTTGTATTCCAAACAAATGTGGTTGTGGCAAAGAAAGATATAGGAATTTAAAAAGCATCCCTGATGCGACGATCATTCCGAGCGTTCCCCACAAAAAAAAAAAATCATATCTCTGAAATCCATGTCACTACCCTTTGTATTTGCTTCTATCTCCATTTTAAAATATAAAACATCTCGATTTTCTAAATGCATAATTTATACACTTAAATATACAATATACACTATGTATACATAGTAAAAGCACTATCCCTAGAACTATTAAAATGTTTTATACAATTTTGAAAGGTAAGAGTACATCATGTCTGGACAAATTTTTGGCCAAGGATAGTCGTAATTTCCAAATTCTCACATCCATTTCACTTTTCAATCAGTTTTGATTTGATCACAAGAGAACACACAAGGTGCATCTAATTACGTACTTTCTCTGTCTCATGAAATTTATCATTTGAAAAACTGTGTTTATAAAAAAGATATGAGTTGGGAGGGAGTACTATTGTGTTTGTGTAGGTAGCGCCAGTGCTACGCCTACGCCTACGACTCGTGTTGCGTGCGAGTGCGAGGTCTCAGTCCCTAGTCCCAGGCCCAGCTCACGCCGTAGGCGTGGGTGGGAACACAGCCTGGCCCCGGCCCGGCCCGGTCCGGAGGACCCAGCTCAGCAACGGCTCGCCCTCCCACCAAACAAACCGAACCACCGTCCGCTGCTCCCCTTGCTTTCCTTTCCTCTCAACGCCAGCCACGCCGAACACCAACCGCCGCCACCGGAATGGCGGGGTGACGAAGCCCACCGGAGAAGCCACAGGAAGGAACCGCCGCTTCAGCCGCCGCGACCCCCCCAGGTCACCGAGTAGCGGAGGGGTTCCAGTCAGCCAGCCATGGCGAGCGACGTGCCCATGAGCCCCGAGCTCGAGCAGGTGGACGGCGAGATCCAGGACATCTTCCGCGCGCTCCAGTGAGTCAGATCCCTCTTCCTCCCCCTTCTCCCTCCGCTTCCATCAATGCGCTTCCCGCCGGCCCTCTCGGTCTCGGATTCGGTCGCGCTGGACTGGACTGCACTGGACCGAGGAGATGAGATGCTTCTCCCCCGCCTTCGCGGCGGCCGGCGCCCGGATTTCGCCGCCTCCTGCTCCAGTCGCAGCCAGCCAGTTCCTTTTTATACAGCTACTACACCCTCTGCTGCTTCCTACGTCCTGCTCTGCTGCACCTGCACAAGTCTTAATCCCGTCTCACGCTGCTTCCTCCAGGAATGGGTTCCAGAAGATGGACAAGATCAAGGACTCCAGCAGGCAGTCTAAGCAGCTGGAGGATCTCACCGCCAAGATGCGAGAGTGCAAACGGTTCGTCTGTCTCAACTCCGTCCTGTGTTTAACATGACGCTCCTCGCCCAGATTTAGCTTTCCCCACCTTATACTATACGTGGCATTGCTATTCCCGACTCGAATCAGACTTTCAGATCCTCTTTTCGACCCAACATTGAATGGAAAGTGCTTTGAGACTCTTTGGTTAGCTAAAATAAAATACGCTGGTATCATTTGCAGGTTGATCAAAGAGTTTGACCGTATACTAAAGGATGAGGAGAAAAAGAACACTCCTGATGTCAACAAGCAGCTCAATGACAAAAAGCAGTTCATGGTTGCTACTTGTTTTCATTCACATTTGTCTTTTGTTATTTTTCGTTTTAGGACACAGGTATAATTCTGTTTCTTGTGTGCTATTTTTACAGATCAAAGAACTCAACTCCTACGTCAACTTTGAGGAAAACGTAAGTATAAGGCCATTTTCCTTTTTTTTTTTTCCTCTCAATTTGTAATGCCCTCAGAGTTGAAGCATTCTCCATTTCAAAAATTCTACATTGAAATTATTTTCAAATTTATGCCTGCAGCGTTGTTTTGCTCTGTTTCTATTCACTTCATGCTAAGATGTTTTATCCACTGCATCCTTTTTTGTGTTGCAGGTACCAGAGCAGCCTTGGTAATAAGAGGATCGAACTATTTGATACTGGTAACGACCAAGTGGCTGACGAAACTCCAGTTCAAATGGCATCAGGTGAGTCATCAGTAGCTTTTAATATTTCTAATAATATCCTCTTCAAACATCATAGGTTTTAACTTTCTGCTTATGTACCTGGATGGTTTTACAGAGAAATGTCAAATCAAGAACTCATTAGCGCTGGAAGGAAACAAATGGACCAAACTGACCAAGCTATTGAGCGCTCAAAAATGGTTGTAGCACAAACTGTTGAAGTTGGAGCTCAGACTGCTGCAACTCTGACACAGCAAGTAAGTTTTCTTGAATGGAATGGTGATATAGCCTGTTTGATTAATCATTTTCCATCAAGCTTTTGCTATGTTTACTGGATGAGGTCCTGAACTATCATAGTGATGCTCGTACTTTTTTTTTGCCACAATCCTTCTTTTCCCGTTATCTGCATTCATTTGAGACAATATATTTGATTGAGAATGGATAAAACCCAAAGGGCTTCAATTAGATCCACAATAATTGTCTCACTACTATTTGCCATAATGTTAATCAAAGTTTGGCTGTCTATTTTTGAGACACTGCTGTTTGAGACACTGCTGTAGTATTCTAAATAAGATAGCTCAACTGCAATCTGTGTATATAAACTCAGTTTTCTGCTGCAAATATGTTCACAAAGTTTTCTTTAGACCAAAGAATAAAATGCCTTGAGATTCCATTTTTCTTAGGGATAAATATCAATCAATTTTGACAATTTCCAGAGCAAATTTAGCTATCCTTTTATACTAGTATATACTTCAGGAACTGGATATGTTTGTAAAGGCAGAGTAGATGTTCTATATGCAATAAACAGTTAAGATTTGGAATCTGATTTGTTGATCTGTTACATGTATATAAGTTGTATTTTACCTGTAAGCTTACCTGTATAAGTTGTTTTCCAAGGTCAAACTCCATATGCTCTTGTTGTTTTCTGAATCCTTTCATCATTTTTTCAGACAGAACAAATGAAAAGAATTGGCAATGAGCTAGATTCTGTCCACTTTTCACTGAAGAAAGGCTAGTCAAATGGTGAAAGAGATTGGCCGTCAGGTTTACCTTGCATTCTAGCACTCAAAATGCTTGTTTATTTGTTACTCTGGTGTGGCTGAAGAAGATTTTTCATTTCAGGTTGCCACTGACAAATGCATTATGGCATTCCTGTTTCTGATTGTCTGTGGTGTTATTGCAATAATTGTTGTTAAGGTATGTTGCTGACTCTGTGAAGGTAGCATTGTATTTGTTTTGTGCCTAAAATAGGATTAGCTATGCTTGGTGTTTAGTTTAGGAACAGAATCTCCAAATCTACGAGTAGAACTAGTACCAGTAGCCAACACCTTTGGGAATGCAATCCATGTGGGTTGGGTCAATTGTGGCCCCTATCTAACTTTCCCATAAAATCATCTGCTGGAAATTAAATATCAAAGATAACTTGAGAACACTTTGTTGGATTGTTAATTTTCAGAAAGTTTTCCTTAAATTATAGAACTAAAGTTGGGCAACATTACCATACTTCTTTAGGGTATATTGCTAACAACTTGAACAAACATAGTGATTACTGAGAATGATGATGCACATCAGGCCTTAGTGCACTCAAACATACTGATTTTGTGTTTGTTTTGAAACCCTATCTATTCTTTTTCTTCCCATGTAAGCCATTACCAGCTTAGTTCCTAATGAGGATCTTAGGATGATCTGCTGGTTTTCTACACTGTACAATCAATAACCAGTTACCTTATTTCTCACAGATTGTCAACCCACATAACAAGAACATCCGAGATATCCCAGGGCTTGGCACCTCCCGCCATGAACAGGAAGCTGCTGTCCATCGACGCAGTAGGACTCTGAGCATTGTGAATGGCTGCCCCAGTGCCCCCTGCAGCACAGTGCAGCGCATCACAGTTATCTTATGAGCCACGATGCATGATATCGCGATTCTTTTGTGCTTGTATATTGTCTCATGCTGTTTACATTCGCCCATTCTTTCCCTATTGCATTGGTGAGTAGTAGCTTCAGGTTTCTAGCGGCACTCTTGTTTATTGCTTGCGAGCAACTGGCTTTCTGGTTGTCTGTGTATACGCAGTAGTGATGTGAATTTGAGAATTGAGATTCTTCATTCTTGTGAGTTGTGACTGGTTTGTGAGCTTGCAGTGAAGGGGTTCTCCAGTTTGGCATGCTTCTCCTCTGCTTCTGCCCCAGTGCTGGGTTTTCCTGTGCTTCTATACTTGAAGCTCACATCGGTCTGAATGCGCCACGCCAGGGAAGAGAAAACTGCTAGGCTGCATTGGGAATTTCCGCCATCATGGCAACGAACCCAGACAGAGACATCAGCCAGGACCAACAAGATGAATCGATTGCAAAAGGTGCCCGGGCAACAGCAAGCTCTCTTGCGCACCCCCAGGCATTAGAGTACGTTCTTTGCACGTCGTCAGTTTTAGTGGTCATAAATAACATTTCGATCTGCTGGTTTGCAAATCAGCCTATAGAGGAGGCATTGAAGGGAGCTTGTCATCCTCGACCTCGATCATGTCAGCGAAGAAGGGATCGCCAAGACAATCTACAGCAGACTCGTAAGACGCCAGGCGTTTCTTGAATGACCGAAGCTCCCGCTCGATTTTGTTGCCACGAGCCTAGCCAAAAAGTGTTCACAGGGATAGAGTTTAGAAACGCGGACACACTGGTAGATTCTTTGGATCATACGTAATGTCAGCAGGGGTTGAAAAGCAGAGGGGAATGATGAACTCACAAGTGATTTCAGCTTCTGTAGCACCATATCTACAAGGTACATTAACCACACCACGTTTGTCTTTGGGAAGCTGCAATGCAGGTACAGATTTAGGACCAAATTTGGCGACAAGTAACTTTTTCAAGGGAACTTCAACGTCGCATGTGAAACAGAAGAGGACTCCGATTATGTTTACCTGCCCTCCCAGTGTTCCTGGGTGATTTCTTTCATTCTTCGATATGTTTCTGCCTGCAAACAATGATATGAATGCAATGCGTTAGGTAAAAGCACATAATAATGTTTTAACATACTACTCTCAAGCAGATCAGAAGAAAACCTGCTTATCTCCCTTTTTCCCTTGAAATAATGCAGGGTCTGCAGACAGGTCAAGGTAAAGAATGGCAGTCCCTGGAACAAAAATAACAAGGAATATAAGAGAGGCAAAAAGTTACAGCATTACATGTCCTATTCTTTAAATGAGATCCACAAAAATAACAAGGAATATAAGAGAGGCAAAAAAGTTACAGCAAGAAGTTTCAAAATTTTGTTGCTGAAGGCCTTGAAGTTGACATACTTGCAACAAATTGGCCTGCGGCTACATGGCTAGGCTAGACAGTGGCCAAGCTTAAGCAAAATCTTAAGGAGGGCCACTAATTATGCATCGTCGCATCGATCAAATTGGCCATGGATTACTATATGGCCACTAAGACAATTAAGCCGGGGGGATGGCCCAGGTTAGTCTTACCTAACTTTGCCCCTGTTGTTAGGACTATGAGCATGCATCCACCCTACCAAAGTTCAAAACCTAAATTCTGTGTCAAACGGTACATTTCTAGTGTGTAGAGGACCAGCAACACGTGTATGCTGTGTGTGTCTACCTTGTACTTTCTAAAAGAGTCAATAAATTTCGATAAGTTAGACAACTGCCACATCGGACTTTAAGGGATTTCTCTAATCCAATAAGGAGACCAAGTATTTGTATTTGTAGTTCCCTTCTATCAGTTGCAGAAATTTCTTACAAAAATGGCAAAAAATTGTTGTATAATTGTCACAAATGACGTAAAACTTCAAAGACTAAAGGAATATTGCAAACTGCAGAAAAAACGGTAAATGCAATGCAAAAATGAAAAACTTAGTCTACTAATAAGTATAAATAATTCTCGAGGTACCTGTGTTGATCCGCGAAAGAGTGAAGTCGATTATAGAGACATTCAGACCAAAAGTTCTTGCATGCATCCTCTTCCCTTGAAGAGTGAAGCTCATTTTATGATTCATGTCTGGAGTTTCATCGTGAGCCAAAAGAATGTTACCCCTGCCATGCCACACACATAGTGGTGTTAACTAAAATATGAGCACACTGGTTTGTGTCTCAATATGAATTTTCATAACAAGTTTTAGTTACACTCTCCACTCCTTAAATCTACCACTACCTATAACTGGTACCTAATTCAGTGATATTAGCTCTAAGAATTTAATTTAAAGACATGAATCAACCAAAGTTGTGTTGAGAGGACATACCAGTGCAGATCTCGATGTTCAAATTCACAAGCACTCTCAGCTACTGCTAAGGAAGCAGTAACCTGCAAATATAGCCATCTTTAGAACTTTGCAGTTGAGGTCACACAAATATAATATAATATTATAAAATGCATGGTACGGACCTGAACAAGTAAACTGCAAGCCTCGTTATGCTCAACTAGAGCAAAACTTTCAAGATCAGTGCCACCATCAGCTAGCACAAAGACAATGTAACACTGAAACAAAATATGTAAGAGGTAAATTAACAGGCACGGTCTGTTTCACATGTTCACCACAATGACATGATATTTTGTTCCCTTGGATGAGAAGTTACCTGTTCCCTTGTAAACTCTTTTGGATGATCATTTTCAGATCCACGTTTCGCATCATAGTCTTCCCAAGCACTAATCAGAGAAGGGTCATATAGTCCCTGACAGACCCGGAAGCTGGAAGATATATGAACTTGAGAGGTACTCAAACCAAAGGTATTTAGTGTACAGACCAAATTATCCTCAGCCAGGCTTTAATCATTTAGCATAATTTGTAGACAAATAGTGCTGTAGAATTTTGAAAGAATACAGGTTCTTCATACAAGCTACAAATACAGTTAAACTTTTATGTATTCCCCACTGTAAAGATAATGAAAGGCACATACTCTTTGGTCTCAATGAAGCCATTGCATGAATTCATTTTAACATTATCACCACGGTCTGCTCTCAGATTATTAAGCGTCAGAGAAAGTAAGACTTCCTCAAGTATTTCTTCGGATCTCTACAAAATAGAACCACCTCATGAGTACCAAACAAATATAGACCAGATAACACTGAAGAATGAAGTAAACCTTTTGACTTTCTCCATTGACTAACAAGTCTCCGTCAAAAGGTACAACTTTGCAAACAGTTCTTCCAGCCCTGTAGGCCTCCCCATATGTTCCTTCACCGAGCTTCTTGATGCTGCCTAGCTCGCTATCCATGAACAATATCATTGAGTAACGGTGAACCAGTATCCATGAACAATATCATTAAGTAACGGTGAACCACAAAAGCATCCAGAAAAGAAAGGAGAAATATTTATATTGAAAGGTTGAACACCTACCAATAAGTAGAGAATACTTCTGCCAGTGTAACTGGTGCAGACTGCCTGCAAGCCATGAGGAGCTGGTCAAAAGCAGTCATAGGTTCACCAATCCATGGAATGCTGGCCTCAACAGGCTCCTCCTTAATGTTCACTTTACTGAATGATGTAATCAGGCTGTCTTTTGAACTGGTATCAGTGTAGTCTACAGAGATTTCCCTTCCAGTGGTGTATGTCCCTGACCCTCTGTTAGATGTACTGTTGTTACTGAGGACTGATGGTAAGATTGGCGTCTCTATAATGTTAAACAAAGGCTTGGATGACACACGTCTTGCAAGACTAGAAATTTTCCACCTCTCCAGTATTCCAGGCAGATCATGAATTATGAGATTCTGCTCCATTCCTTTGTTCCACGAGGAAAAATTCTTAGGAGAAGGACTTTCTTCCATGAGATCAAAAGCATCAACCTCTTCAAAATATGCCTTCTCCTTGCTAAAATCAGGAGGGCCACCAAGCTGTTTCTTCTGTAAACAACATGGCAAGCTTAACAAGAAACTTCAACAAAATCAGAAAACAAAACATGCATGTGGAAAAGTAGACTCACCACTCGGTTGGATGGCTTGGGTGGTCGTTTTAGTGCTCCACAGGGTTTCTGTGGAAGATTTGCACTAGGTGCGACGAAAATACTCTCTCTCCCTCTGTATTCAAAACATTTGTTAGCTAAAAACTTACTTCAGATTCATATAATGCGGAACTTGATAACAAGGTGAAAATGTTTGTTTGGAGGTTGGCTCATAACAACCTGCCTGTACGTTGTAACATTAGCAAGGAGAGGAATTAAATTAGATACCGCGAGCCCAGTGTGCATTCCTAAGACTCGTGGCCATCTCTTTTCTTTTTTTTTTTTTTTTTTTTTTTGCAAATATGTCAAGATCTAAGAAAGATGAATCTAAATCTGTTATGCAAGTGGTTGTGGAGGTTAGAACAAGAAGAAGGTCTATGGCAAGATATTATCAATTCAAATATATAAAAACGGGGATCCATCGATTCTGTGACACACAGATGCTATCTGGGCTGATCTTTTAAAATGAAAAATGATCTACATGCAAGGTAGAGTAATCCAAATTAGAAATAGAAAGAAAACTCAACTCTGACAACATGCTATCTGACAAAACTTTATGCATTATGTTTCATTTGCAGTCAAAATTGTGATCAGGGCCATTTGGAAGACAAGAAACTCAAATTAAAGTATTGACTTTTGATGGCAAAAAATTGGAATCAAACATCTGGTTGTGATGAAGCTTCGACTTATTGATGATCCAGATGTAATTATGTGGAAATTTCGAAACAATAACAAGTTTTCAGTTAAGTCTATAAATGGACAAAGAATGATGCTGGTCCACTGGAAACATTTGGGGTGAAATTCCAAATAAGCCATGCTTAATATGGTTGATTGAGATCAAATGGAAAATATCGCATTTGCTGTTCAAGACCAACCAAAGGCAGTGTTGTTAAGCTAAATGCTTTCAAGGATAATGTCCCTAAGATCACCAAGGTTGAGATGGTGTGATCAGGAACCTGGGTGGACAGATACATTAGGCATTGCAGTGTTGTGCTGGGCCATTGGTAAAGCATGCTGGGTCTGGTGTCATTCATCTGGTTGGTTATTTGTTATGCATGCCTACTGGTGAGGCTGAGATGTTGACATGGACAGGCTACTCAAGTAAACCTGAATGCTTGATCATGTCAAGCTCTGTTGTCCAACCAAAGGCAGTTTTGAAGCTGTTGCTAATTATGCCATCTGAATCAAATTGGCATTCTTTTGATGACCTGCTGGTGAGGCTGAGATGTTAGGTTCAAACCTGTTCTATTATTGTCCTCTTTCTCTGTCTAGCTTCCTCTGAACTATCATAGATGACGAGGGGGCTGCTGCGGAGTACCCTGTAACTGCTATATTTCAGTTATATGTGTAATGAAAATGAGGAATGCCTCGAACCAGCAAAAAAAAATGTTGGACCACCCACCAGACTGTAAGGATTTGGTCTCTAGTGACAATTCCTAATGGAAGCGTTTGTAAAGTGAAAGTAAAGCTGCGCGTCACATAAATATATCTGCTACTGAAGAGAAATGGGCTAGCGGACCTGATGGAGAGCGACCGGTTCCAGCTAGTCCGCTTTCGCGGCACGAAGCTCGGCCGCCGCAGGCCGCTGAAGCTGTCCCTCCTGCGGGAACAGGAAAACGCGTCACCCAATCACAGCAGAGGCAGCCAGCCCTAAATCCGCAAAACCAGTGCCAAGCCGGCGAACGAACGAACGATTGGCAGCGGCCAGGAGCGATCTTACGTCTCCATGTTCGTCCTGCCGGACGACTCCTCGACCAGGCGACGACCGTACACGACGCCGACGGGGGCCGGCCGGGCCCGGGCCCGGCCGCTGGCCACGATCTCCGACCACGGGTCGCCTGCGCGAGGAGAAAGGGCAAGCGGGTTAGTGGGCGGCGCGATCTCCCCGCGGGGCGGGCGGGGCTGGCTGTCGTACCTTCTCGAGACGCCATGGGGGCTGGGATTTCGGCGGGAGGGCGAGAGGGAGGTGGGCGGACGAGCGTGGGGGATCGCCGGATTGGGGAGGAAGAGGGGACGGGGAGGCCGGAGGGCGTCGAGGTGGGCAGGCGGGTAGTTCGAAATTCGAATGAGTCTGGAGTGCGTGTGAATTCGAATTCCGCGGCCGTTGGAATGGCCGATGGCGAGCGGAGCGGCGGGGTGGTGCAGTGGCCGACGGAGTGGACAGAGAGAGGTCTCCTGGACTCGAGAGGCTTGGGCCAGACTCACGGGGAGCGGATCTCGTGGGCCTCGCCTCTTGGGCTCGAGAGGCTTGGGCCGCGCCCACGTGAGCGAATTTCATAGCCTGTCAATTACTCTCTCCATCTTATTTATCGGAGTTATTATCTTAGGGTCATGCATAGTGACTAAAAAGGGGTGGTGCATATAGATAGTTGAATTAATTCCACTAGTGAGAGAAGCCACATGCAAACGGTTGTATTAATTAGACCAGTGAGAGGAGCTGCATATGGCTAGGAAAATGCAAAAACTGTAGTCCCTAGTTTAGACGATTACAACTCTTAGAGAAAATTTTTTCGGATGGAGGGACTACTAGTGGCGCTTGTCGTACTCAAAATTACTGGGATCGACTTGTGAACACGTAGCTTCCTCCTGATGTTCAACTAAAACCTTCCTAAAATAACTAGAAACAATGGAGCATTTTTTTTGAAAAAATATGGAGCATGTAAATATCTGCACCTCATTACAAGGGAGGCCATCGTCGTATTGGCGAGCTGGAAGAACCTGTCCTGAACCATGATGATTGATCCATTTGAGAAGCTATATGACTCACATAAATACTTCACATTAAGGACGGTTCTTGTTCTCGACGCCTAGAGTTAGGCGACTCGAGAGGATCCCGAGGAGAATTAGGGTTTTTTTTTTTCCTTCTCTCTTGTTCCTGGCCAGTTCTTCACCGTGGAGGTTCCTGGTCAATTGTTCACCCTGGCCAATTCTTCACATTAACAATTTGCTAAATTGCTAAAACTAAACTAGTGAGCTAGCAAGCACAAGAAAAAAAACAACTAAAGACAGCTAGCTACTCAACTAATTGCTACTCTAGTCTACTAGCATGGCTAGCTAATTCTACCACTACATATAATTATATTAAAAAAAGTAAATACAAGTGACAGAAGTAATAGCCTCTCACAGATCCTTGATTGGAGACGGATAAAATCAACAAATCACCAATCATCTAGATGATAGCAATCACTAAGATTAATAAGAAATTCATAATCACAATCATCATCTAGTTCCACTAAATATAAAATCTCAAATGCATGTACTAGGGTTTCTCCCACCTCTCATGAATAAGCACCAGAGAAAGAGAGGAGAGGAAGGAGATGATTTTGAAGCTCTTTACACCCACTAGATTCGATTCCTCACTTGAATGAAGCACAAAATCTTGGCAGTGAGGGAGGGAGAGGAGAGAAGAGCTTATTCTTCTCTTTTTTAGATCTGGAATGAGCAAAAGGAATGCCATCTTTTCAGATCTAGAATGAGCAAAAAGGAATGCCACCAAATATATAATTTTAAATATACACACTAGGGTTTTCCCTAACCTCTCATGAATGAGCACCAGCTCAAAGAAAGAAAGAAGAAAAAAGAAATGTTTCTTAAAGCTCTTAAGATCAACAATTACTAGAGTTCAATCTCTCATCTGATGGAGCATGAAGCCTTAGGAGTGAGAGAGAAAAGGAAAGCATGTTTTTATTTTTTTCAGATCTGAAATGAGCAGAAACAAAAATCATTAAAGCTTAATCTCTCACTAAAATGGAAAGTCTTGGGAATGAGAGAGGAGAGGATAGTGTGTTCTTCAGATCTAGAATGAATAGAAGGGAAAGAGGTGTCTTGAGAGAAGTCTCGAGAGAGATTTTTTTATTTTTAACTGAATTTTTGAAGATATTTTTAAAAAAACTTGGTCCTAAACTAATTTTCGGATCTAACCTCTTTTGTCGCGCCAGAATACAAGGCGTTGCATCTGTACAGAGCGTGCCATGCATGGTGGCGCGGTCTCCCATGTCAGGGTGGCACCCTCGCTGCCGGCTGATGACCTGGCATGATAACGTGGCCGGGGATATCATGCCACCATGCATAGCGCGGCTCCCTTCTTCCCGCTGCGGTGGCTGACGCGATCTGCCGAGCGGCACATGCATCGAGTAGGGGCGCTGAGACTTCAAAGACGGTACTCCCTCCGTCCCAAAATAGATGACGTTTTGGGTGTTCGTGTCACAAGTTTAACTCGATTTATAGAAAATACGTACAATATTTATATCTCCAAATAAATTTGTTAAAAAAACTAGATCTAAAGATCTTTCGATAGTACTAATTATGATATTAATCGATGATATTTAGTATTTACAAAAAATTGCCGGCAAGCATTTCTCGAGAAGCGAGAACGACATCATTTTTGAGACGGAGGGAGTAGGTTGCAACTGAGCAGGATGTATTTGGTAGCCTAGTACTCCTAGGGCAGCATCTACTCCCTCTGTCCCATGGACTTTGTCGTTGGAAAACCGTGTCCTCCTCACAAACACGCTTTCCGGACGACATACTCCATGGGACGGAGGGAGTACCGTGGAGTCAGGTGACATGACATTGCTGTAAGTCCCATCCGGGCATCGAGCTTAGCATATGGGTGCTGTGCTCACCTTGGCTTTGCTTGATACATGCACTAGTGTGTGCGTAGCTAGTAGCCTGTTTGAATATACTCCTTCCGTCTCACTTAAAATATCTTTCACTTTTATTTCTTAAGAAATAAATATCAATAATTTTTATAAATAATAAATATTATCGATTAGTATCGTAAATAGTATGATCATAAAGATCTTTAAATCTAGTTTTTTAATAAATTTATTTAAAGATATAAATGTTGCACATATTTTCTACAAATCAAGTCAAACTTATGACACAAAAACAAAAAACAACAGATATTTTAGGATAGAGTATGTGCATATTAGTTCAATAATTTATAAAAATACTACTACCTAATTTAGTGTAACAACTTGTCAAATTAGTACACCTATGATCCAAATGTTACAACAGTGGCATATTTTGTCACATTATTTAGTAAAAGAGAAGGCATGTTTAGCTCGGAACAAATAATTGATAATTATGTGTCCATCGATATTTCGCATCGCAATGATATTGTTGTTCAAGTTTCAAAAATATATTTCACATCAGAATTATTATTTATTTCAATCTATGGTAAGATGAATCAAATATATTTACATACATTGAAATATCTCAAAGAGGAATCAAATATATTTCACATCAAAAAATACATTCAAAAAATATATTTCACATCACTAAATTGGTATATTTCAAAGAGGAATAAAATAAAACATACATAAATAAAAACAAAAAATTAGAAACAATCAATTTTCACCCATTGCAGTACTAGCTAGCATTGCAAAAACTTAGTAGATGGCTGCTGATGTTCAGGCTCTAAAAGACGTGACATGCAGAGGCAGCGCAGGGCAAGGCAGGTAGAACTTGTGGGCCCCACACCTTTCTCTTATCTTGTGCGGTGGAGGAGAGACATGCATGCTAGCGGGCCCTACAATTCTTTTGTGTCTCCTGCATCATGCGGTGGAGCGGCAGCCATCCCACGAGGTGAGTGAGATGTGACGGAAGCATGCCACTGCACCAGTGTAACCAGAGCACGCCATCGCAGCACATGCCGCTGGACAGGTCGCGCGACAGCGGTGACAAAGGGAGACGCGATGGTGGCGCGGTATCCCCTGCCAGGTCAGCGAGGGTGCCACCCTGGCATGGGAGACCGTGCCTCTATGCATGGCGCGCTCTGTACAGATGCAGCGCCTTGTATTCTGGCGCGATAAAAGGGGTTAGACCTGAAAATTAGTTTAGGATCAAGTTTTTCAAAATATCTTCAGAAATTCAGTTAAAAATAAAAAAAAATTCGAGAGAGAAGAGGAGAAGATGAGGCAGACTCCGAAGTCCAAACGGTTCGCTCCCTGCCCTTCTCTCCTACCTTTACGCGGCACAGGTGGGTCCCTACTGAGCTCCACCTGCATGGCCCAACGGGCAGGAACCGCGACGCGCTCTGCCCAACACTCCCTTTGCGCGAGCCCCCAAAGCTCCCAAGCAGAGCACGTGCCGAGCAACAATAGGCGGCAGAGTCAGCGTGCAATAGCTCTAGGCCTTGTTTAGATGCACTTGCAACTTACAAGTTTTTCCACTCTCTCTCCATCACATCAATTTGTACCCACATATAAAGAGCATTAAATATAAATAAAAAATAACTAATTGCACAGTTTGGTTGTAAATCACGAGACGAATCTTTTGAGCCTAGTTGGGCCAATGATTGGACAATATTTACCACATACAAACGAAATGCTTCATGACTTTTCAATCTCTCCTCTCATAAATGATTTGCCGCATGTAAAGAGCATTAAATATAAATAAAAAAATAACTAATTGCATAGTTTGGTTGTAAATCACGAGACGAATCTTTTGAACCTAGTTAGGCCACGATTGAACAATATTTACCAAATAAAAACGAAGTGCTACAGGACTTTTCAATCTCTCTCCTCTCACCATCTAAACAAGGCCCTAATCTCTCTTGTGCTTGCATGTAAAGACGCCCCACCCCACCACCACCCCCCCCCAACTCAAAATATCAGGAGCAGTGGGGTATCTGAAACTGAATTGCGATGCTTCTCTCATTCCCAGTCTTGCAACCAGCAGCAGCGGGGGTTTTCTGGTCTGGGACAGCGATGGGGTGATCTGAAACTGAATACTGTATGCCAGAAGGCCGGGGTTGAGCACCTACTCGTACTAATGCCTATCATGCGGAGTTGATAGCGTGCAGGCATCCAGACGGCTCTTGGAGTTGTAGACGGATGGATGCACAAGAGGTGGTGTTGGCAATCAGAACTGACAGCTACGTGGACTCGGCTGCTGGCCATCTCGTGGAAGAAATTATAGTCCTTGGCAGAACTGAATTTTCACTACTACAGAAAACCTTTCTACAGGCGGTGCTAGAGGCATTTGTATAGGCGGCCAAGCCCACCACCTATACCAGGGGTCAAGACAAAAATCGGCCCACAAGACATGCGCGGGGGGGCTGTGAGCCGCCTGTGAAAATTGTTTTCCACAGGCGGGTGACAAAGTGAGCCGCTTTGTGTAAATATATTTACACAGGCGGTTTACTAAATGAGCCGCCTGTGTAAACCAATTTTTCACAGGCGGCTCACTCTGTGGGCCGCCTGTGTAATTAATTTTTTTTATTTCAAATTTTAATATTTGCCTCCACACTTGTGCTATATTTGTCACATATATATATATATATATATATATATTTAAGATATGTAAACATGAACCATAAAATTGCATCATACAAACAACACACATAAATATTATAGATATGTACACATGAAATCAAACATCAAGCATAAAATTACATATAATACACGCCATTTTATGTTATCCCTCCAACCAATTAGTGTTTACATATCATTTCGTTTCAAGTTTAGACCTGCTAGGTCCATCGGCGCTCTAAATCTTTCACTTGCCAAATCACCGGGGCTTCATCAAAATATGCTCCGTCACTTGGAGTTATTTCTCTCATAATAAAACCGCACAAGTCTGCTACTATATCTTCCATAGTTTTTGGAGTGAATGGCACGTCCTTTCCTTTGCTTCTACTGAAACAAAGTTTAGAAGCATCATTGACACATGTCCAATATTAATATTTACAACTTTAATGAGAAAACTTCATATACATAGATATTTTTTACCATATTTTTGTCCCCGACGTATCGTCCCCCACCGCCTTTTATGAACTCACGCACATAGTATCCACGATGAGACCGATCCGGTGGTTGCTTGTGGCACTATGTAATTAATAAGCAAAAGATTATTCTAAAATTTTCATGCCTTGTGTATTATTTATATGATGATATGTGTTCGGACAACTTACCGGGATAATTGTGTTGTATCGTCAATGGCACACTAGGATCTTTTATGGGCGGCGTCGACCGGTCCTTTTTTTGCTTCTTATAAAACCGCCATGCCCTCGTAGATATCGAATATAAAACACTATAGTTATTTAGAAACTCTAATTCATATAAGTACGGATGTGGTTATATGTTGGCTAACCTTTCTAAATGAATCGGGAATGTTTGATATGACTGAGGAGGATAATGTAAGCGATTTAGGACAAGCACCTTTCCTTCGAATGGATAAATATAAAAAAACAATCCAATGGTCAATTTGCATGAATAAACGAGTGAGCGACACATGTACTTAGGGTTAACACGATAATTTGAAGTACGTATACGAGGTCACGCTTACCCAAAGTTGTAGGGTGCCAATATAAAATCCCTGTACCTATATCTCAGCATTGCTCTACCGATATAGAGGGCATATTCGTCCCTCGTATTTTCGTTGCAATTCCTTTACAGACTCCCGCAAATTGTTCCGGTGTTTTGTCCTTCTCTATCTTTGCTCTATCTTCATTTGTAAGTACAAATTTTTGCATATTTTCTTGTAACCTGATTGGACTCAGGTAACCGACCATCGATCCTGTAGTTAACGATCTCTGCTCGTGGTCTTGCAAACTACATACAACATCCACATATTAGAGTTTATCACATTCCAAATTTAATAATAACAATGTGTGTGCATGAGTGATACTTACAGGCACCAGATTGTAATGAGTTGGACGTCAAGTTTTCTATAGTTCAACAAAGCAGGTGCATGTCCCGAAGGTAACAAATGCCCCGCTTTTTTCCGTGCCGAGTAGCAAACACGTCTGGCCGGTATATCAACACTAACTGCATGCGAAGCCAGCATTCAACGCTCTCATGTACCGATCATGAAACCTTTTTATCGTCCATGGACCCTTTTCAAGCACCGTCCATTGCGGCATAGGCCTTCCGGGCACATAGTCACTTTGGGACATTGATATAATCATCAACCGTTGGCTTTCTTATATCCTTAAGGGTCAATGGTGCATTTGATGGCGGTTCGACATGTACATCGCCACTTGGGGCTTCCTTTGTTGGTGGCACGGCTTCAGTTGCTTGGCCGGCGGCTTCCTTATTCTGTGACGGTTCGAGCTCAATGACTCGTGCCGTCCGCTGCTTTCCAAGCCCTTTCGAAAATAGAATCGTACTGCTTTGCTTTCCCTTTTTTTTGGCTCATAGGGAGAAACCAATTTTGGAATTGGAAATTTCTTTGCCTTCTTGGAGGCCGGTGCTTGTGGGGGAGTTTGCTCATCTTCATTCTGCTTTGGTGGTGGCGGGGGAGTTTGCTCTACCTCCTTCTCTGGTGTTGTGTCCTTCTTGGCTGGCGGAGTCTGCTGCTCAGGCATGTTCTTGGTCGGCCCCTCGAGCTCATCCAAATGAGAATGACAAATCATGTATTAGGGATGACGACGGTGGCTCATAAATATACGGGGATGCTGGGGCATGCATTGGCGATGCTGGCTGTTGACTTGTTTCGGCCTCTTGGGATGCTTGATGCACTGGTGGAGAGGGTGCCGTTGGTGGATCAATCAACCTTACGTACCGTCTCGGCCATTGTATGAAGTTCTTCATTGCTTGTCCAAGCTTCTCTATACCCTCGAGGGTCGGGATGTCGATGAAGTCGTCTTCATATCCACTCTCGACCGTCAACACTTCCACCCCCGCAAGATGCATCTTGCATCTCGACACCATGGAACCTACGTCCAGGGATGGCATTGCCTGTGGCCACTTGCTTTGTATGCTGATTCCTAAGGCCATATCCAATTAACAATGAGCAAGGCCAAGGTTTATCAATATCGTCAACTGGATAATGGTCCTGATTTGATGTTGACGCTATACTACTTGGAAAAGGCATAGATTGTGTGGCCATCTCCTGGCTACCCAAGGGTTGAGCTGGGACATGCTGCATATATGAAGGAGCTTGTGATGACATCTGTTGAGCAGACACTGCTCCCGCCAACCGCTTCATCACTTTAGGATCAGGGTTTTTAACGAAATCTTCCATCAAATCCCTAAACCTTTTGGCGGCCTGCTGCTCAAAAAAATCCACCAACCGCTCCTTATGTCGTTCTCTTTTCTTATACATGCCTTTCCACTCTTCGCCAAACCCTTCTTTCCAGGTGGTTCTGGATGAGACGCCCCGTACACGGCCTGGATGCTCGGGGTTACCTACAACATGATTTTTCATGTCAGTGTTGATTTCTATTTTACTCGAACAAAATGGAAAATATAATTCTGTTACCTAGAGCATGGGAAAGGCTGTCCCTCTCCCTCTGTGACTTAAAGGCACCTGTCTTTTCCAGGTTTGTTGCTTCCAAAACCTTCTCGGCAACTGGCCTGATCTCATCGGGACAGGAGATCTCATCGCTCTCAGTGTTTGCCTTCCGAGCGTGAAGCCAATTCGCACTTCGTTCAGGCACTATATCGGTCAATGCCAACTTGCCCTCTCTCCTCTTTGCTTCGTCTTCTGCCCTCCATTTAGGAATCTTGGTCTTGTAACCACCAGTGCCGAGGTGGTGGTGGTAAATGTTCTTCTTCGCAAGTTCCGAGGTGGCTTGGCTCTTAGCCTTGGAGTCATCGGAGTTTTTAATTTTACTAAAACGTGCCCACTGTTCCGCTGTGACAGGGTACCGCTTCGTCGGGTCCCGCCCCTTCTGCAGCCCACTTTTTATTCATATCGTGCCTATAGCCCCAAAATGATATTGCTAACTCGCTTCATGACATGACCCTTGACCAAACCTTCGTTCCCTCAGGGAAAATGAACTTAGTGCACAATCGAGTCCAACAATTCTTCCTCTTTCCTTCAGGGCACCATACTCCAATCACTCCGGGAGATATCAAATTCTTCCTTTACTAACCATCCAATGGCGGCCCTAAATTTGGGTAGCGCCTCTAGAGGTGCTAAGGGCTCTCCGCTCGGGCTAACCTCTCTGTAATCCTATAAACTTCTTCTGAAATCTATTCCTTCCTCTATCTCCTCGTGCCCGATCACTCTTTTTCTTTGTACTTCTTCACTCGGAGGATGTCCCGGCCGTTTGAGGCGCCGTGTCCTTCTCGAATAACATCTTGTTCTTCTGCCGCCATTTCCGCAACAACTTGAGAGAACACCTCCTCTGTCAATTCAATTGTTTGGTACATGAAATACACATGAAATATTATCTCATATAGACACTCTACTTCCATATATACCTCATCATCATTTGGCTCATCTTCGGGCTCGTAATTAGGGTCACGTTCCAACTCAAGGCGGGCCTTCTTAGCTCTAGCAGATTCACGTGGTGATACGCTCGGGCTCCTATAAGGTTCGGATCCGGAGGACTCGGATCCCGTGTATCTATCCGGGCATCGGCACGCTTTCGGCATTTGATGGAGTACTCATCTCGCATGAAATACAAGTATAAACATGGAATATAAGTATATACTCTAATTACATAGCCTAAATAGTAAACCTATTATTAATAAACCCTAACTACAAATATTAGTAACTAATTAACAAAAAACGTAACAAAAAATATTACAAGTTAGAATTAACAAACCCTAACAAACAATATTACTAACTATTATTAATAAACTCTCACTATTAGTAACAAACTCTAACAAAAACATTGCTAACACTAATTAATAAACCCTAATTAGCTAACACTTATTTGTAAACCCTAATTAATAAACATTAAATAGAAAACCCTAAATAATATGCTAATTATTAAATAACAAACCCTAACTATAAATATTAGTAACTAATTAACAAAGCGTAACAAAAAATATTACAAGTTTGAATTAACAAACCCTAATTAATAAACATTAAATTAGGGTACCCTAACATAAAACATTACTAATTATTTCACAAACTAATTATTTCATAAACTAATTATTTCATAAACATTAAATAGGAAACCCTAATTAAGAAACAAAGTATTAAATAACAATAAAAAAAAAAAAAAAGCCCGTGGGGCGGCCAGGGCGGCTGCCCCGAGCCCAATAGGGCCCAAAAAAGGCCCACCAGGCTGCCCCACCACGGCGCGCTGACAGCGCTGGGGCCGGAGGGAAGGCGGCGGCGCGGCGCCACGGACGGACGGTGAAATTGCGAGGCGCGGGAGGCGGTACTTCGGAGGCGCGGATCGGCGGCGCCACGCCGCCGGTGTGGCGCGTGGAGGAGCGGGGCGCTGGCGGCGGGCGCCGGAGGCCTGGCGGTGGCGGGCGGAGGCGCGCGTGGCGCTGCGGTGGCGCCAGCGGCTCGAGCGGGCGCTGCTCGGGTAGTGCGCGGGCGTCCGGGCGGGGAGGCCAGCCAAATGGGCGGCGGCGAGAGACGGCGCGCTGGGCGGGCGATTTGGGCAGCCGCAAAGGCGTCAAATTGGAAAAAATCGCGCCACCGAACGAAATTTCAAGGCCCCGCGTGGCCGGATTTATATAGGAGGCGGTTTTCACCGGGCGTTCACTTAGGAACCGTCTGTACTAATGATTAGTACAGCGGACCTCAAGACAGCCGTCATAAATGCATTAGTACAAAGCGCCCTCAATGACAGCCGCATGTACTATCGCATTTGTGGCCAGGGGCCGTCAATCGAGCCGCCTCGTATAATTAGTTTTTCTTTGCTAATTTTGGCTGAAACTTTGGAAATTCATAACAATTCGTAGAAAAATCATAAAATAGCAAATGAGGATGTTTTGGAATCCTTGTGAGTATATATTTGTAGTGGAACTATAATATGTCATGTTTTAGTTGAAATCCTCTGCTGCAAAATTTAGTTTATATTTATTAGTGCTTCCTAGCTTTAAACTTGTATCTACTATTTTATTGCACCAATTGGTGTGAAAATTTTATGATAGGCTATTTATGTGATTTTACTGTTTGGGTAAAATTTTCAGAATTTATTGAGCATATATCTCTGAGTTATTGAACTATCTTTCTTAATGCGTAGGGAATAGTTTTAAATAAATTATAATTGAAATAAAAGTACAAAAATAGGAAATATATTTCCACTTTGCCTTTGCATGATGTTATTTAACCCTAATATAGATGTTTGAAATATCACCTAAAACTAATATAGCTAGCTTTTATATATATAAGTTAAAGACATGCTTAAGTAATGAGTAGATACATGGTTTGTTAATTAATTCATGTACCGGTTTTGTTATTTAATTAAGTTAATAATTAAAGTGTCTATTATTTTATGTACCTAGGGTTTAGGAAATAATGAAGTTAGAAAATAATATCATTGTCCAAAGGTATACAACAAGGGGAAATGTAAACATCTTGCTTAATAAGAAAGAGTAGCATTAGGTACAAATGATAAGTGATACATGAGTTACACGATAAATAATCTAGCGTGCTACAGTCTTTTTTCTTGTCCATCGTGGCGCACCCAGGGGCAAAAGAGGTTTGCGGGATACTTTTCTCAACATTTTTGATCTTTTCTTCAAAGTTTGTAAAAAGAGACATCTCGCTGAACCGTTAACATCCTCTAAATCCATTACACCATCAACTCCTATAATTTGTTGCTTTCCGTGGATTGCTACGTGCTTTTGGCTTTTGGGTACTTTTCTTTTCATTCGTTGATAGAATTTGTTCCACATAGAAGACCTGTGCCGCACGGTTAGCAAGGATCTACGGATCATCTTTGTAACCTACTTTACTTAGGTCAAGAACTCTCGGCCATAGTTATCCACGGTGACATGTTTATCTTGAACCCATTGACATCGGAACACGAGAATCTGCAGGCGTGGACCATATTCAACCTCCCATATGTCATCAATGAATCCAAAGTATGTAGTTTCTTCACCGGTTGTATCATCTACTGACCTCACATCGAATGCCACTATTACTGCCATGCGCGCTGGTGTCCCTAAAACGGTGGAAAATGTGAAGCCACTAATGTCATAGCTCTGCCATGATATGACCTGGCTTGATGGTCCAGATGCTAAAATCTTGATGGTTTCTGATTCATCTGTCATGTCCAAATTCTTTAGCCATGCGGTGAACCGACGCTTGTGTTCCTTGTGTACCCAGTCATTTGTGCATCCTGGATTCTCCTCACGAAGCTCTTTCATGTGCTGCTTGGTGAATGAGTCCATTATTATGAGTTGTTGTAGTATGCTGTAATGTACCTCTAGGACTATGTTGTAATCTGGCGGGATGAATGATTTCCGTCCCATCCTCCCTCGTCCACCACGCCTTCCCTCATGTCGCAACGGAGGCAAACCAATTGATACCTGGTCTTTTAGGAGATTATTACATAATAGTCCTCCAGACTCAATGGCCTCTTCTGTAGTGTATGCCTCTATCATGGAACCTTCTGGATGAGCACGATTTGACATATAGCCATTCAATATTGACATGAAACGCTCATACGTCCACATTTCATGGAAATACATGGGACCCAATGCCTCAATTTGAGGCACCAAATGAATAATAAGGTGTACCATGATATCAAAGAACGATGGGGGAAAGCACATCTCTAACCGGCTCAATGTCTCTGCAGCAAATTTCTGTAGGGACTCTAACTCATCACGGATAATTACCTTCTCAGATATCTTATTGAAGAAGTAGCACAACCGTGTGATTGCCATCTTTAAGAACACTGGATTTATAGCCCTGATGGCAATAGGAAGAAAAGTGGTCAGCATTACATGACAATCATGTGAGTTGTAGTTGGTGAGTGTAAGGTCTTTCATCGAAACAAGACTCCTTATGTTAGAGCGAAACCATATGGAACTTTTAAATTCTTCAACTACACACACATTGCATGTTTCTCCTCTCTTCGGGGTTATAGCTTGCTTTGCCGGTAGATGGTACTTCCCATTCTCTAGGAGTACAGGGGTGAAGTTCTTTTCTCGATCTTTAAATGTTGCATGTCCAAACATGAATTGAGACCTTTCTTTGTCTTTCTCTTTATGTCTAGCAAAGTTCCAACTACGCTGTCAAACATATTCTTCTCGAACATGCATACCATCGATCGCATGTCGTGCGTCTAAGTCTTTCCAAAGATGATAAGTACTTAAAGAAAATAGACTTCTTCTTGAATGTGTCCCCCTCATTTGCCTTCACAACCTTTCTTGGTTTCCTATCTTTGGTCTTTTTTCCAAACACAAACTTGACATTCTCAACTATCTTATACACTCTGTGTCCTTTACTATAACCCGATGGAGCAAATAGATTTTGATTCATCCATATTATCAAAGTACTTATTCATCTTTTGTAAGCGGTACTTATGGCTGCCGGTAGCCACCTCCTATGCCTCATGTACACTATCTTGTTAGATGAAGGAAGAGACATGTGCCATGTTCCATCTATGCACTCTACACAACCAACCTTTCCCTTAAACCGGCCCTCGATAATGAGAAGAGATCGGGATAATCATTAATTGTGACAATAATAATTGCTCTCGGTGTGAATGTCTCTTTGCGGAATGCATCGATCATTTTCACACCCACTTCCCATAGTATTTGCATCTCTTGCATTAAGGGCTCTAGAAATACATCCATATCAACTCCGGGTTGTGTAGGTCCGTAAATAAGAATGGTTAGCAAAATATATTTTCTTTTTTTGACACACCCATGAAGGAAGGTTGTATATTATCATGATCACTGGCCATGTCTTTGTGCGTCTTTGCTCCTCTCGGCAAATGGATTCATTCCATCGGTACTCGAGCAAACCTTACATTTCGTGGATCCTCGGCAAAGTCTAGATATTTCTTATCGAATTCTTGCCATTGCTTTGCATCGGCCGGATGTCGTAACTTTCCATCATCTTTCCTTTCATCGGAAGCATGCCGGGTCATAAGTTACTGCATCATCGGGGTTTGCAAATAAACACCTCAAACGATCAACCACGGGAAATACCATATCACCAATGCGAGGAATTCTTCTCAACGCATAATAGTCCACTTCGATATTGCTAGTGGGCTTTGAACGTTTGTCTTGTTGAGTCTTTGTTTGGGTCTTCTTTCGCTTCCTCCCCAAGAAACAGAGGCTGCATTCTCTTCCTCTCGATAATCTTTATTCGTCTTGTACCTACTAGCACCACAGTTTGGACAGTTGTCTAAGTCTTTGTCTTGATCACCCCGATATAGAATACAATGATTTCTACATGCGTGGATCTTCTCAACACCCATCGTAAGTGGACTGACTAGCTTCTTTGGCATAGTACGTGTTAGCAGGCACTTTGTTCTCCTTAGGAAGAAGGTCTCCAAGTACACGCAATAAATCATTGAAACTAGCATCGGACCAACCATATCTAGCCTTAATCGTCAAAAAACTCAAGAACAGCCCGTAGTGTCGACCACTCTTTGGAACAACCTTTCGACTCGTCGTACAAAGGCTCTCTCTGCTGCCTTCTTCAAGGCTTCCATTCGCTTCATGAAGAATATTGATGGATCCGCACAACGGTTCATTATTGCCTCTAAGAAATCTGCATCTTCAATGGCATCGGTGTTAGCATGCTTGAGTTTCATTGACATCGAACGTAGCATTATGAGTTTGATTGACATCTGGTATAGTATGATGGGTTTCATTGAAATCGGCATAGCATCACATTCATTGAGATATGGCACTTTGAACCCTCCACATTGATGTTACTTGCGGTGTTGTCGGTTGTCCGCATATAAGGTGTAGAACTACCCTCACCATGTTTTGTCCAAATCAAGTAGTCCTCCATAAATCCTCTGTAAAACCAGGATGAGAATGGATTGCTTCCACATTGTCAAATACCACAATATTTTTACGATCTGCATGGACAACATATGTGCTTCGCCTTTGTTCTCTCTGTGCATGTATCTTCACGGCATCAATAAATTTTTGGACCTCCACTACATATGATGGGTCTAATCTTGATAAGTTATACATCCATAATGACCTCTCCATATTTATCTGTAATTAGTTAAGAAAATATTGTATGTCACTCATTTTTATAATTATAAGAATTAATTAAACAGAGATGGCATCTTGATTAACAAACCCTAAGTATAAGCAATAATAACAAACCCAAATTAACAAACCCTAAGTACATAAAATACTAACTAACCCTAATTAATAAGCCATTAATTACTAACTAAATTAATTCACTAACCCTAAGTACATGAAATACTAACTAACCCTAACTAATAAATGGAGATGGCATCATGATTAGCAAACCCTAAGTATAAGCAATAATAACAAACCCTAATTAACTAACCCTAAGTACATGAAATACTAACTAACCCTAATTAATAAATGGAGATGGCATCTTGATTAACAAACCCTAAGTGTAAGCAATAATAACAAACCCTAATTAATAATCCCTAAGTACATAAAATACTAACTAACTCTAATTAATAAACTATTAATTACTAACTAAATTAATTCACTAACCCTAAGTACATGAAATACTAACTAACCCTAATTAATAAATGGAGATGGCATCTTGATTAACAAACCCTAAGTATAAGCAATAATAACAAACCCTAACTAACAAACCTTAAGTACATAAGATACTAACTAACTCTAATTAATAAACCATTAATTACTAACTAAATTAATTCACTAACCCTAAGTACATGAAATACTAACTAACCCTAATTAATAAATGGAGATGGCATCTTGATTAACAAACCCTAAGTATAAGCAATAATAACAAACCCTAATTAACAAACCTTAAGTACATAAGATACTAACTAACTCTAATTAATAAACCATTAATTACTAACTAAATTAATTCACTAACCCTAAGTACATGAAATACTAACTAACCCTAATTAATAAATGGAGATGGCATCTTGATTAACAAACCCTAAGTATAAGCAATAATAACAAACCCTAATTAACAAACCTTAAGTACATAAGATACTAACTAACTCTAATTAATAAACCATTAATTACTAACTAAATTAATTCACTAACCCTAAGTACATAAAATACTAACTAACCCTAATTAATAAACCTAGAATTCTAAAAAGTATTTATTTTCTATAATCCGAGCAAGATACAATTTACTATCAATTTACAAAAAAAAGCTAAAACTCTCTCTCTTACCCTAGCTATGAACCCTAACCCTAACCCTAGATTTAGAGCACCTCCAATACAAGAATTAAACCAAAGAATCACTAAAAAAAATAGCGGCAACGACACTAACTAACCTTTTGGAAGTTTTTCACCAAAGAAATGAAGTTAAAAACCTCCCCCCCTTGGAATCGCCACTTCTCTGTCGTCATCACTTGCACACAAAGACGGGAGTAACTTGTTCTTGTCCGGAGGTAGAAGAAGGGAATTTATAGCAAAGATAACACATGCGGTTAGTAAGGAGGGCCGCTGTGTAAACACATTTACAGGCGGCTCTCTTAAATCGGCCGCTTTGTGTAAATAGGTGTATTTACACAGGCGGTTTAAAATGTGAGCACTTTGTGTAAATGGTATTTACACAGGCGGTTGTAATTGTAAACCGCTGTGTAAATACACCTATTTACACAGCGGCAGATTAAGAGAGCCGCCTGTGTAAACTGCTTTTACACAAAGCGGTTCTCTAGTTGGGCCCGCCATATTTTTTGTACTGGCGTCATGATTTAGTGAACCGACTGTGAAAAAAAATAGAGGTGCCAGCAAAAATGATTTTTGTAGTAGTGTTTGTTAGCTTTCAGTGTGTTTTTAAGGGTAGAGAATGTAACCAGGCAGCCCATAAGCTGGCAGCGCTGGGGTTCGCGCTCAAGGAGAGGAGCTTGTCTCTAGCTCATCTGTTCTGGATAGTGTAAATGTTGGGGAGAATTGTTAGCAGTTGAGTAATGAAGTTTCACTCAGTTTTTTTTTATAAAAAAAGCTATATGACTCGGCACATTGCCCCAACCCTCGGTTACCGGTTACAACTATACAATAGAAACAAATCTCAGTGAAATACTGTCACTTTCAGTTGTTTGTGTCCTTTCAGGGAAACCACACTTGCTGAAAATCCGAAACCTACCACGTAGGTCTCGCTGAAGAACATACAAGGCCAAAATGGCAACTCTATGCAAGCAACGCGTACATTGCACTATCATATTTACAGGCGCGGAGATCTTACAGACGTGGAAAGTTTCCTCTGGTCATTGCCATTTGGGCCTTGCAGCCTTTGAACAATCTGTACAGTCCCGGCCAGAGAAGCCGCGCCGCTGCCAATCTACAAACACAAGCGGTGTCTGACGGCTGATGCACTAGCATTCCAGCATTGCGCCAATGCCTCACCGATGCCGGCCATGGTGCGTCCTCGAGCTTCCGGCCACGTGCCTGCGAGAATGTTCGTGCCTCGCATGGGAGAGGAGCATGTCGGACTGAGCTAGCCGCCTGCTGAACTCACTGCTGCTGCGATGGTGGTTATCGCCCTGTAGAAATGTTCCAGTCGTCAGAAGCCCACAATTAACTGCTGAATTTGTATTATAAAAAAAAACTGCACAATGTGTAGCATTTATAGTGAAGGTATTTCACCATTCTTGGATTTATATCTGGTTGGTTTGATCTGGCTAGAAGCTCAATTGTCTCGTCCATCTCCATGGTCTTCTGTTGAAGGTTGTCTTTCTCCAACTACAAAAAACACATGCACAGTTTAGGATGTTCGAAATCACAGTAAGTTGATTAGCACAATATGTTTTGGAGAAGGAAGTTCTGGTCGCAGAACTATGTTCTGAACCTGTAGCATTTCAATCTGCGCTTCCAGCATCTGCTCCCGTTGTTCAAGCTGTTCAACGAGCAGTTGCGCCTCCAATAGGTCCGTCTTTCTTTGCTCCATGTCATCAAGCAGGCTTGAAGTTGAAAGAAACAAAATACCAACATATTCACTCCATTCAGTAATTTCAGCTATAAGCAAAATGATCAGATAAACAATTCAGGATTAGAAGTTTCACCTGTCCCTTTCCAGAATCAGAAGACCAAGTTGTTCTTTCAGCGCTTCAAGTTCTGTATCCTACAGTGGCAAGACAGATGAAAAATGAGGAACACCATCTCATTTTATGATTCAATAGTAAAACACAGATTTGTTGGTGGCATTGGCATACCTTTGCCTTCGATTGTTCAATTTGTTGCTGGGATGCTATCAGCAACTTTTGCAGCTCTTCTTGGTCAACTAAATTCTAGACATGTGAATAACAAATCTCACTAACTGAACAGTATAACAATTACACCTAACATTTAACAGTTTGCAGAAACTTCTGCTACTTACAGCATAGTTTGTCATGTCTAGTTTGACACCAAGAAGTTCTCTTATAATATCATGCGTCATGGTATCCACAGCAGCTAGTCTTGATGTTAGCAAGCATATCTATGGCCAAGGAGGAAAAAAAAACATAAACTTTACAGGAAGGAGCTGAATATTGGACAATAAAATAGTCCAAATTATAGTTAAACATGACCAAATGGGCACAATTGCTTGTATCTTCTTTCCCAGAGAAATGATAAGCTGGCCAAATTTCAGCACAAAATTGTAGATGTTCACGTCATTAGCCCTTTCCTTTTAAGTAAATAGATGGCACCTGATATATCATAGTATAAGCTATGGTGTCTACTATGAACTTGTATTGAATAATAGCCTAAGGAGGGAAACCGGTAGCATGTCATTTGAATTGGGACCAGATGGTGAACCTCATTGCAATCTGAGGACATATACAACAGCAAAGTTGTGATAGTGTGAGACAATATATCCTGATTTAACAATATATCATGATTGACCAGTGCTAAATAATTCGATCCAGACTACTACAAAACCCAAAGGTCAAAGGAACACATGTTACCTCTTTCTGTTTGCAACTAACCAAACCTTCCAGTTCTTCAATTCGTTGGCGTGCCACCAAGATTTCTTGATCCTTCTCAGAGTTCATTTGTTGAATAATGCTAGATATGCACCGGAAAGGGGAGCTGGATCCTCTTGCTCGCCCTGAAGGCTTTTCAGTTTTGGCATGGACAGTCTCAGAACTAGATTCATGTGGACCAAACTTCTGTCTGGAAACCATGTTCTCCATTTCATGGTACTGCACAACAAGAATTAGTAGCACATAGACAGTAATGGATTGACATAAAGCAATATAGGTAGTGTTCCATACCTTCTCCTGAAACAACAAAGACTGTGCTTCTGAATGCAGGACCAACTCAGCAATATGCTCTTTATATTGCCCAATCTATATGAATGAATCACCGGTTTAGGTGATTATTTAAGAGAAGAAAGAACTCAAAATCTCAAACAGTTGTATATAAGTTTGACATGAACCTCATCATCTTTACGTTTTGCTTCCAACTTGAGACCTTCAATCTTCTTTCTGACATTTTGATGTGCAAGAATCTCAGCTTGCAATCTCCTACATTGAAGAAGCCATCAATTGAAACAAGCTCAAAGAGACCTTATGGGTGCCTCATGACAACAAGCAATTCAATTGAATTCTTACTTTTCTAGATGACATTTCCCTTGACACGATTCCTCAGCAGCATCACATTTTGATCCTTTTTCTACAGCAAGCATGTCATCAAAAGCTTGAAACTGGGCTTCCGATTGTTTATGTACTTGATAGCTCCTTACTTCCTCTTTAAGGTTGCATACCTTCAGCAAAAATAAGAATATGTGATGATAATACTGTGCAACAAAGTAGAGTCTGACTCTCCATGTTCACGCACCAATCCTTGCATAGTTACATCTGAAAAGGTTAAATCTAATGGCAAATGGAAATTTGTGGTATTCTTGTGCTACATGCATTATAATCACTATTACAAAATGTTTATAGAAGCCATGTATTTCATTACGACAAGTTGGCCGATAAGCAGAGAAAGCACAAAACGAGAAGACCAATGAAGAGTGTACCTCTTCCTCAAGAACAGTTACTGTTCCTTCAAGCTCCTCGACAGATCGTTCAAGAATCTTAACCTCCTCCTCTTTTTCCTCAGCATAGATTTTACTAACCTCTGCAGTCTACAGAAGCATGACAAGTGCCCACTTTCAATTAGATTCAGAGTCGTGGATGGGAAAAAAACTAATTACAAAATACTTACTTGACGCGCTTCAATAGCAGCAGCTTCATTTTCCTCAGCTAAAGCCATTGCCATCTCAAGCTTGTCCCTTAACTTAAATACCTCTGCCTGGAGATTTTCTCTGTCACTACTCATAATTTTAATGCTATTATTTAATTCTTCAATATCTGACATCAACTGCCCCACTTCAGAACAATTTAGCAATAGTATTTGGCTCTCCAATCCCTCTATGACCTTAACTTTTTCTTCCAACAGAACTTTCGTTTCACTACTCTTCAGAGTTTCATCTTCTAACATCACTCTTAGACCTTTGTTCTCCTTCAATAACGCTGATTGTAAACTTTGAGATTGCTCTAACTCTGATCTTAAAATAATGAGTCCAGCACCATTTTCAGCCAGTTCTTCCTCAAGTACCTTTTGTTTTTTCAACATGGTTTCGATTGTAGAAGTCTTCATATCTAGTTCTCTTTGAACATTGCTAAGGGCAGTGGATAATTCATCAGCTTTATCTTTCATATCTTTCGCATTTGAGGTTGACTCTTGCAGTAGTTTAAGATCAAAAGACAATCCTTCTGCAACATTGCTCTTCCAGTCAAATTCTCTTCTGAGTGATGCATAGTCTGTGCTATAATCAGATCGAGAAGATTTGCTGCTACCCCACTGACATGAATGCGACTCTACCTGTTGGCGTGCAGACCCACACACATTTGTATTTAGGTGATGGAACTGCTCTGTAGATCTGCCTTTTTCTTCTATAAGTGATACTATGTTCGCTATATATGACCTTGACTCAATTATACATCCTTTCAAGTCTTGGCCAAAAGTAATAATCTCTGAGCAAAGAGTGAAGAATTCTACCATAGAAACACTTTGAATTTGCTGAAACGACTTCCTTATTATAGCAGCAAGCTTTGCCATCTCTGTAACGCACTCATTTATCTGTTGATGCAATTTGCCATACTTCTGGGATGTACAAGAGCTTGATGTTTCAAGTTCCTTCAACTCACCGATAAGAGAACTTTTCTCAGATAACAACAATTTCACCACTTGCATGCAATTATCTCTCTCGAGTTTTAATTCTTCATTGGCCTTCAACAAAGCTGAAAGCATAAGTTCAGCCTCTTCCATGGTTTCTTGAGCTGCCTCAAAATTTGAAAATAAGGTCAAAACCTTATTTGATTTGTCTTCGACAAGATGCATCACACTATCAAGCTTTGACTGCAAGGTTTGACACAATAAACATCCACATTATCAATCAGATTTTCATAATCCAGAAAGAAACTAACAACTCGGGTGCATGAAAAGGTGTTTCTGTGCATAAAGAATTTCAATCAAAACCAAAATTACTGTTATATATTTTTTTCTGTTTTAAGTGGGTATAAAAGATAAAGAATTTTATACATATTTAGAAACATGAGTATACGATTGTTATATGTAATGTAAGCATTCACATGCCAAGAGGTCAGCATGCTTCCTAGCCTGTACTTGATCTTTAGGTGCCTGAAAAGTACTGTTCAATTCAATTTTTCTGTTGTGCTTTAGTATGGTAGAATCTCTGTTTATACCTAAACCTTTTTAAGGCATTGACAAAATCTCAAATACACCTCATTGGCCATTACTTTTCAATTGCTCCGTCCATTAATGTAAGAAGTAACTTTTTAAGAGGAAAGTCAACCTTTGTAAGTTTTGACTAACAGTCAAAGTAACTCTAAGGTGTTAATTTTGTAGCAATTGACAATAACTATAAGAGAAAATTTTCAAGGTATAATAGTGGTATTAGTATAATCTCCTAATCTATGGTTTTCCCCTTGTGTCTCTCATGTACTCTATATATAGTCCCATTATTTGTAACAAAAATTGAAGGTCAAAACCTATATTGAAAGACTTCTCCCCACCAAAACATGCCTTGCTATGATGGACAGAGAGAGTATATGTTAGCAAAATTAGAATATGTATTTTGATGCTAGTGGCATTACCATATGACAACTTGACTATTGTGTTTCTTAGCAAAATAAATACAGGAGAATGAATTTCATCGCCAATTGCAGAATTAAATAATAAAACACAGTACAGAATCTTCTTGTGAAGCACCATTGTAATTGATTTTTTAGCAAAATAATAATGCAATAGAAAAGATAAGTGACCTACAACTTAACAAGTAGTTACAGTAGATCAGATGTGACAATGAGAACAGGGTAGGAAGTTGGATAATAAACCTAATAAATTAAAAAATGAACCAATGAATTCTGAAAGGCTAAAGTTCTGTATTGCTTGTTTTCACCAATAAGAAAGATCCTATTGGGATATCTTCAATTTCAGCTACAATAGATTATGTCGTCTATAGGCAAATAATATATCACACTACTCAAACCAGATGCACGCATCGAAACAAGTTATGTGGCTGTTGCTTAGCTTGTAGTACCTGGTAATCTGGATTAGCTTGACTGGCTTCTGGTTGATTCTCATCACAAGGCAGTTCCTCAATCAAGTCAACTGAACTATCAGGCAACATTAGATCATCATGAGAATGTCCTTTTGCTGTTTCTGCAAAGACAAAATTTTCTGCTTTCAAATTGTCCTTTAGTTCTTGTATTATACAATCCTTTTGGTGCAATAAACCTACTAGATGTAGTTCTTCCTGAGAGCTTTCTTCATTATCCAACAGTTGAGCTTCAGTTATAGCAAGAGTTGCACCTTTTAAAATATGTAGCTTTTCCTTCACTTCCCTGCCAATTTTCTGCGCAGTTTGTAGTTCAGTTTGAAGTTTGAATATCATCTTTTCCTTCTCAATGCTAATTTTCATAGCCTTCTCTACATGTTCGCTTACAGAACTGTTACTGTGAGGAAATGAGCTAATCATATTATCAATATTCTGATATGCATCATCCAGTGATCTACATCCATCTGTTAAGAAGCTTGTTAGATCAAAAATTGCAGCCTCCCATTCTTCAGATAATGAAGCAATTTCTACATCCTTTGCAACAATAATCTCTGCAAGCTTATTACTTTCTTCAGCCATAACAAACAGCTTCTCTTTGAGCTCTTGATTTGTTTGTTTAAGGTTCTCCAGTTCATCCTGTGATATATGTTTACTTGAGTTCACTATTTCAATCTCTTGGACACGATATGTGTCATCCTTCTTTATAAAATTCAGCTCAGTCAGAATAGTGCTTTTGTCAAGTACATCATGAGAAGACCCCATAGCTAAGTTGAAGCACTCAGACAATTCACCATCATACTCTGATGCTGTCATAGGATCCCTAAAGTCATGTGTTTCTGGATCATGCAAATGAGGAGACTCCAGATCTTCACTGTCAATTTCATAAGGTAATTCAAGCTGAAATGATTCTGAAATATTACTTGTGATCCCTCCTTGCATGAACTGCTTGTTAACATCATCTGATGACAAATATGAAAAATTCTGCCCGGCTTGATCCTGTTATGAAGTCAAAATAACAGAAAAATGTAAGGTATGTTTATACCTAGGGTTATGGGTTATACACAATGAAAGAGTATAAGTCCAACATTTTGCATTGTGTTGATGCTTGTGTCAACATTCTCCTCCTTTTCCTCACAAGCAACCTGAAAATATGATGAATGAATATAGCACCAACTATTTGAGTTATTGGAGGCTGTGCAAACATCATTCGTACTTGATTCGTGCAGGGCTTCTGGTATTGCATCAGTTCACAGCGAAGCTTATTTACTTCACTGCAATCAACATGAATAGTAAATTGATCACTAGATTGTTTAAGGGCTCAGAAATAAGCAGATGTATGGCATGTAACAGTTAAAATCAGCTAATCAGGAACTATATATGAATATACATTGAGATGTAAGGCAGTTGTGAAAATACTTACCGAGCTAACAGAACATTGTTTTCTAAGCATGCATCCAGTTCCTTCCTGCAATTGTCAAGCTCCTTCATGAGCTCATCACCCTAAAACCAATGCATCCCGCTATTAGAAAATAAACACAGGTCCTCTTCATTATATGTTGAAGCAAATTAGGTTAACATGCAAATTATCCCACGTTATAATATGACATTTCTCGATAAAATTTATGCTAAGCTTTTGGCTTCCTTTGAAACAGAGAACAGGGACCACATCATTGAGAATAAGTAATGAATCAAAACTAATGAGAACACACCTGAGCGTCTACATTTTTAGAAGCTGCTGTGTATTTCTGCTCAAGGATATGAAGGAACTACAGATAGAAAATTATCAGAACAGCATGCAAGATTAAAAAAGATTCAGCAGAAAGAAGCTCTGGAAGGGTGAACATACATGATTCCGTAAAAGAGATATCTCTGTCAATAACATCTCTCTTTCCCCTTGCTTGTAGAAGTTCTGAAGCCTGTATATCAGTAAAGTAAAATAAGCTACACTCCAAACGCACAAAAGATCCCAAGTCACTATGTAAGTTTTCTGTTTGCAACCAAAATCATTAGGAATTCAAAATTTTAATATTGCAATATTACGTTGTAAGTTCCTCAATCAATTTCTTGTTTTCCAAAGCAAAGTGAGTCAATTGAGGATTTTCATTGATTTGTTCTTGCAACAACTGAATCTCCTGGGACAATGCAGCACTTTCACCAATCGAGTGTAATCTTTGTTTTTCACCACGAAGTTCGAGCCTCTTCCTCAAGCGCTGTGCATCAGACTCCATCAGGTTGACCTGTCAAAACAGATAGTTAGTATCAGTATTGAACGCATACACAACTCATTCATATAAGAAGATAGTTGTATGTTGCATATTTGAGGATATAGACTCTTTCAAAAAAAAAAAAATTTGAGGATATAGGCACATATTGATTGTTAGCTCTTCTTTAAGAAATTGAGACATCTGTGATAGAAAATAGTATTACCAAACGGTTCAACTTCTGTATTTCTGCTTCCAGCTTCCCAATCTTGGTCTCTGCTGATTTCTCCCTCCTGAGGCTCCCAGCCAAGACATGTTCTAGATGACTAACCTGTTATAAATGTATGAGTAGTTAGTTCTATGTTGTACTATATGGTTATTTTATTTACCAAAATGGAAAAGCATGCCCTGTGACCTGTTGCTTTAGGATATTCAGATCACAGTCTAGTTGATCATCTACTCCACACGAAGTTTTGAATTCACTGGCAAAGTCTGAATTAAGCAACAAGCTAGGTGATCCAGGACAATCTTTTTGCTTCTTCAAGCATGTCAGTTGGTCCTGTTAGAGTGAAGGCACATTATACAAAGAATCACATCTCATTAAATAAGGGAGTTTTGAAAGGGAAAGAAAGCAACCCTTACCTTTAGTTCCTCTATCTGCCTTTGTAAAGCCATAACATCTCCTGAAGCGTCTTCATTTACTTTTGCCTAACATAAGTAAAAGGATCCCCAATTAAGCCAACAGGGAAACCTTCCCATATCTTAACAAAATTAATAAACTTGAAAAAATAAGTACATTATTTTGAATCAGCTTTGCACGTTGGGCAAATTTCAAGGTACTCAGTGTCTCACTGGAAGAACTGCAATAGAGGTAATTCATAGATGACTTAGTCAAGCACATTTTTAAGTATCTAGAAAAAAAAAAACACTGAATAGCAGTTAGTGGATATGAAGATACAGAAGCTGTATACCTAATAGATGGGCTGACATTGGAAACAATTGTCGTTTTCGAGTTCCCTCCTAGCGAGTCCTGGCAAGATATGATAATGTGAGCCAGAGAAAACAATGGGCACAATGAGGGTGGAAAGACTCATGTGATTTTATTTGTATTTTAACCTGAAGGAGAAATGTGAGCCTTGAATCTCTATAAGGAACATGACGGCTTCTCCCATTTGCGACATCCACTAGAGTCATAATAACAAGCCTGAAAGAGGATATAAATGGATTATAATTTGATGACCTGTGTGTGGTGCTTCTTAAACTACAACTTCTCATGATAGCAAATATCAATCTTGATATCCAAATATGAATACATTTGTCACATTCTAAAGTTCAAAATAACAACATCATGCATCAGTATTATTTACTTGGTCATGTAATAGGGGAGGTTTCATAAAATTGAAAAAAAAAACAATTGTGAAACTTAACATGGAAGGGACTACCATTATGCCATTATAAATACCATAAGTGTTACAACATCAGAATGAAGTTAGCCCTTGCTAGATATAAAATGCTTGGACATGCGGTTATTTACTTTTGTTTCTGAGTCCAAATAGCATGATGCGCACCAAAATACAAAGAGAATACTGTTGGAGAACAAAAGGTTACCCAAGGGTTGACAGCGATCTATTAATGTTTGCAGCTTCTTTCAACCGTTCTCCTTCGGCACCTGAGCTTTTCTGCCTAGTTTGAACACAATCAATATTTTTGAAGCAAGAGAACGTTGCTACTTTATCATGTAACTCACCTCTCAGAACCGGCAAGATCAACCAAATTCAATCTCCCAAATCGGAGATGTGTCATCGAATCACTTTCCCAACGACTCTCAATTACACAAGTAAAAACACTATGTGAGCGACTGCTCTCGCTATTCATATTTGTGGCAGCCATTTTCCTGTTTGCAAACCCCTAAGAAGAATATTTCAGGAATTCATTGGAGTAAGTTATCACTTAACAATTACAGCACCTTCAATATTCAGATTCAATCAAAAGAAATGAAGGAGAAAATGTTCTATCACCTGTAGCAATAGCAACATAACATCTTTAACAGATGACACATAATATTCCATAAGATTTTCAACATATACACCTTTCTTTATATCTTCACGGATCTACAGAGAGAAAGAAATCTGAGATTTCACATTCAGTTTGCAAAAACTGAAGCAATTCCCACTCATAATTAGCTCACCTGAAGATTGGTTGATGAGGGTTCAAGTAGATCAGTTATTTGTTCATTGTAAATCTCTAGAAAAGAGCATTTGCAGATATATTTAAGCTTTTCTTCTCTCCGGCGCTCTTCTTCCTTCACATTCATTACATTTTAGTCTATTAACCAACAACAATCCAGTAAAGTAGACATACAAACATCGTACCTCATTTATCCTTTGAAAAAGATATTCGAAAATGCGAGGTGTCAAGCCAGCATCCTTACTAAGCTCATTGCCCGACTTTGTAAGTTCTCCCATCATTGTGTAAGTTTTCCCACTTCCTGTCTATAGAAGTACAGTTATTGAGCCACATAAATTTCAGGTAAACTCTTCTGCAGACACAGAATAGCGCAAATTGCCAGTTTTTCTTACCTGACCGTAGGCAAACAGACAACCATTGTATCCTGACATGCAGTTCTCCACCATTGGCAGACCCACAACTCTGAATAGTTTTTCCTAATTGTTGTATAGACAAATGGTTGCTTAGGCTAAAGGAAGACTGATACAGAAAGGAAGAAAAAGAGTGCTAGCACACTAGAGACCTGTGATATTGTTTCGCATGCAACATGGTCAAACGTGAACATTGTTTCCGGATGACCTGTCCAGCTCAATGTCTTTGAGCTATCCTGCAGCAAGCATCTTTTCTGACCATGAGTAGCATTCTCGGCATCACTAATTGGTCTTATCCGTATCAGAACCTGTAGAAACCACAACAAAATTTCAACACATTCAACATATTAGCTTCAGAGGCCTTAGTGTGTGCGAACACATTGAATTCGGCCACATGTAAAAGAAGTAACAATAGGCATGATGCAGAATCACTGACAAATGAAATGCTAGAACTCAACAGGCACGACATGCCCTCAAAATGCGCCAGCCTTACATGATGGTTAGACATTATTCTTCATTTTATTTTTCTATAAAGATGGTGATACCATTATTAGCAGAATTAAATGATGCCCATGAGCACGGTAGCTAATCTAATTGATACAGGAACAGGATGATTATTATGGAGTAGTTTGTTTACTGGTTCTACTGAACAATTTCACTGACTTCGCAGGTTCAAGCTGCAAACATCCAGACCTGCACATTGCGATCCTTCCAGAACGCGGGGTCCTCGTCGAGCTCGAAGTGCGGCACCTCCAGAGGCACCTCCGCGGCCGCGACATCCCTCAGATCGAACACCCTCTTCGCCGCCCCAACCGACGAGGTCCGGTCCCTGGCCCCCGACCCCGCCGCGGAGGCCCTGGGCGTGCCGGCCAGCGACTTGGGCGTCACCGGCGCGGACCGAGGGTTCCGCCCGGGATCCGCGATGGCCGCGAGCGGCGACCTCGGGGGCAGCGAGAAATGCGGAGCGGGGGCGAGGGCGAACGAGGAAGAGGACGCGGCGGCGAGGTCTTCGTTCTCGTTGGACTCCGCCGCCGCCGCGGACGCGCGGCGGGCGCGCGAGGTGGAGGCGCGCCGGCCGCCCCCGCCGGCGCCGGGTGCGGCCATGGCGGTGGCGGGCGGGGCAGTGAGTGAGTAAGTGAGGTGGCGGAGCGTGAGTGGGAGCGGAGTGGGCAGAGGCGACCGACCAGAAACGGGCGATGGGGCCTCCGTCTCCCCTGGCCTTGGGTGGGGGTTCTCTCCGCTCCGATTCAAATTTGAACTGCGAGTGCGTGACTGGAGCTGGATCTGATGACTGGCG